>JBAIAA010000914.1:0-432375 GCA_037893245.1 Crossaster papposus | reverse complement strand
AAATAACATAAAAATAAACGCTGTTTTTCGTGCTTTTCTCGGCATCCATGATCATAAAAAAACTTCGGACAGGTCAGTTAAATGATATTTACTATAGTATAAAATACATGTAACAACCCCCCCAAATCTACCCATTCATGATAATTCAAGCAATTACTAATGGTGTATTCTACCTTTACATACTGGTATGTAGAGATGAGCTGAATACAATGTCCTTTGAAAAGGTGCCTCATTTGTTTTTAGTCCAGTACATAAACGTGCACAATTACACACTTGAGTCAGATCATGGGAGGGTAGGAAACCTCCATGGTAAGATCTATCCACAGGGACCAGAATTTCCAACCTGCATTCCTATAATAATGGGGTTTTTTTTCGCAAGATTATTGAACCACATAGTTTCCTGATTATACAAGGGTCTGATTTCTAACCAAACATTGCATGCAGGGTATCCATTTGCGAGCTTGCTATTTGTTGATACAGTTGGGTTTTAGGTTACAAACTGTACAGTGTACATTCATTCACTAGAGTTGCAAAATGTCGAAAGAGGAGGGAGGGAGGGAGGGATGGATGGGGGAGGGGGAGGGGGGGGGGGGGGGGGGGGGGGAGCAGGGCGCAGGGCAGGGCAGTCCCTGACATTTGTATACACTTTGCATCTTGTTCTAAATTTCTGGGAAGTTCAGAAACTTGCAAAAGTTAACCAGCAACATTTAGCTACGCTGCCCGGGAAATGTTCAAATGGGGATCTGTGAGAATATGCCTTTTTTTGTATTACATAGAAGTCAAGGAACCAGACTGCAAGAACAATTTTAATATTTTTTTCCCCAGCTCCTATGAACCCAAAACTTTAAACAGTGTCTCAATATTTACTATAAAATATGAATTCCCTAACCCATCAATTTTTAGAAAGTACAGGCTGATAGCCAGGTTGGCTTATGTACATTACTTTGCTTTATAAGGATACTACTGGTACATGTAAGAGCATGGCGGAATGTTCTAACATTCCTCCATGGTAAGAGAGAACGAGCTTTCTTTGAGCAAGTTTTCAGTTATTGCAATGTTCCCCTTTAACACCCCTAAACCCAGTTTAAATCCCCCTGGGGGCACAGTTAACCTAATATGGGAGTTTATGTGACCTGGCGGTTAATTGAAAGAGGAAACCACTTCAAGATTTGCTTAATCGAGTTTTGTGTTAGGTCAGGCAACAAATTGAATTGTGCTTGTCGGTTTTTTCAGTTAATGGTCCTTTGAGAAAACGTGAAATGCCCTTGAGTTAATACGTGCACCGGCACAGTAAACAAAAATATAAAAAATAAGTTAATTTCTGGCCCTGTACTAGTTCCCTGTACTAGTTTTTCGGTTGCCCGTCACAAAGTTCATGAACATTTTGCATGGATGATGTTCTTAAAGGTAGTATACACCATTTGCAGATATCAAAAAAATTTATTACCGAATTATTAAGAAATATTTTACTCATTTGAAAGTAAATAATGATTGTAGGCATCCAGCAAAATGAGGGCCCTAGATATCCTGTAATTGTTCCAAAAAATTGAATTGTATAAACCAAAATTCATTCTCGCCGTCCGGCGAGCGCGAAAAAACAAAGATAACATAAGAATAACTGCTCGACGCCGGTGGAAAACAAACGCTGTTTTTCATGCTTTTCTCGGCATCCATGAATGTAAAAATTCGGACAGGTCAGTTAAACGATATTTACTATAAAATACAACCCCCCAAATCCACCCATTCCTGATAATTCAACAAATTACCAATGGTGTATACTACCTTTAACATCAGTAAGCCAAGGTTGAAATCACTAGGGGAGGTTCTCCCCCCCCCCCCCCCCCTTTCTCTCTTTTTTTTCTTCGTTTCTTAGCTTTAATTGCATTTGGGCAGATCTACAATTATAGCCAAATTTGGCTGGTTTAAAAAAACGTGACTTGAAATCTCTCATGTTTTGACTATTTCTGTCAACCAGTTGTTAAAATGCTTAATAGTGGTACAGGATTCTTTGTAGTTGCAGCTCTTATCTAGATCATAGATGTTTAAATTGTGATTGACGCTATACAAATAAAAATGCATAAAGTATGTACAATACATACCGGTACCGTACTTCTACATGTACAATAACAATGCCCACAACAATTGAAGTATGGTATTATGGTAATTCTATAGCTTGAAATTAACAGTTCATATAAACTGTATACAAACATGCATGCACACTGAGTTAAATTGCTAATTAATGCTATTTGTTCTAGAACAACAACAGCTGTATGTTGTATTTATTTTCACATACTGGGTACCAATGCATACACTAGAGTCCACTCTACATGTACCAATGTGCATTTTCATGCAGAGTAATCTATCAACAACCCTTAATGCAATAACCAGCACATATTTAGATCTGAGGTCCCCCAGCAAGATTGTGTAATTGTCAGTCTTCGACAAGAGAGACTCTAGGGGCAGGGCCAACATTGTTGTGACTGAATTGTTCAGCCAGTGACTCTACCAGTACAAGCCACTTTGCTGTGACTGGCTGGCTGGCTGGTTTGTGTAGAAATATGCCATGTGACTGACGCATGGTGTTATCCTACACCACATAGCGGGCTAGGTTTATTGTACCTCACCAGGAATCAATATTCCAGATCAGATCTTCAGTGCAAGTGCTGTCCTATGGATGGACCGACGCTCTCACTAAAATGGAGCAAATGGATTTCTAAAATGTTTGGACTTCTAAGATGGAAAAGAGTATCCAGTTGGATTAAAAGCATTAACTTCCCTCTTCGAAAGGATATACTAATTTTTCGATAGGATATGTACAAATGTATGTATACCCGTATTCTGATTTGTCGGTAGGATATACCGGTATTCTGATGTTTTGTAATAGTTTGTTGCAAGACCAGTGCGCACGAGTGCAGCCAGCATCTTGCATACCAATGAAGTTACGGATTATGGTCTGAAAAATGAAACGGTCGGAACTTTTTTATTGTGTGTAATACAGCTGAACTACAACTGGGTGTGTGATCGTAAAACCCAGATACGGTTGGATGACAATAGCATTTGAGTGCATGAATGCATGTTTACTGCCAGTTTCTTCAATGAAATTTACGTGCACAAGCTTTACACGAGGGTATGTTGGTACAATACACCGTATATTATACAATTTAGAAGGCTTTCTTCGGTTTAAAAGTTATGACATGTTGAGTTGCGACTCATTAAAGAGAGAAAATCAAGTTTACTCAACCGTTTTAAAGGTAGGATACACCATTTGCAAATATACAAATGTTTTACTACCGAATTATCATTAAGAAATATCTTACTTATTTGGCAGTAAATAATGATTCAGGCATCCAGCAAAATCATTGCGCTATAGATATCCTGTAAATGTTTGGAAAAATTGAATTTTATATTAAACAATCACGAAAAAAACCAAAAAACAATTAACTGCTCGACGCCAGTTGAAAACGATCGCCGTTTTTTCTTTTCTTTTTCTCGGCATCCATGATTGTAAAACTTCAGATCAGTCAAACAGTATTCTGTTTCAATATCAGACTCATTTTGCTTGATTGTACCATATTTTGTCTACACAAAATTGTCTACCTTTTGAAAACAGTCATGTTTTGCTCAAATATTGGTAGGAAAATTATATCTTATATTTTCTTTTCCATTCCAAATTTCACAGGAACAGATGAGCAAGGCGGCGGTCTCCGAGTGAACCCAGCATACCTAGAGCTAGGCCAAGTCAACACTTCGTACTCAAGCACAGCAGCTAGCAGCAG
This sequence comes from Crossaster papposus, assembly GCA_037893245.1. Classification (NCBI taxonomy): domain Eukaryota; kingdom Metazoa; phylum Echinodermata; class Asteroidea; order Velatida; family Solasteridae; genus Crossaster; species Crossaster papposus. Next base: position 428,599 of record JBAIAA010000914.1, on the reverse strand, counting down.
CGGGCAGCGACGGGCGACGCACAGCACCAGCAACAACTCGGCACAGCGGCGGCAGTATTGTAGGGAGAGAGACAGGAGGCACACGCTAGCGTCAAACTCGCCAACGTTAACGTCATATGGTCAGGTGAGAATATATGGGAAAGTACATGTAGTCAGGGGCCAATTTCATAGAGCTGCTAAGCAAAAAAATTTGCTTAGCACAAAAAGTCTTGCTCAATAAAAACAGGTTACCAGCCAAAATTATACATGTTTTTTATGCTAAGCAAAAAAACAGCTTATTATTAATCCAAAACAATAAAGATCAGGTGAAAATTTGGTCTGTAACCTTGTTTTTGCCAAGGACAAATTGTCATGCTAAGCAAATTTTTGTGCTTAGCAGCTCTATGAAATTGGCCCCAGATCACAACTCGGGTCACAAGTCATGGGTCGGAATTGCGGGTCGGAATCGCGGGTCGGAATCACGGGTCGGAATCGCGGGTCGGAATCGCAAGCCAAGTCCTCCATGTCTAATAACATGTGCCCAACTAATTTTTGCTCCCAGGCCAAAGATGAACAACTACGGTACTACATGTATGAATCATGCCTAAAAATAGCAGTATAAACAATTGAATGTACAACTTGTAAAATACAAATTTCCTCGCCATCTAGGGTATGTGTACACCTACAGTATGTTTGTTTGTCAACCTCAAATCAATCAGAATATTCTACAGTTTCAAAACTGTCCATGGGCAAAAAGGTTTAGTATGTGCACGGAGGAACCCCTTCATGCCATATCAAAGTTCCAATCTTCAATTTGTTCATTACCTTTATGTTCGATTTTTTTTCTTAGAAATGTTGCAATTTCATGTAAAACTTCTTAATTGCTCTTAGGGGCCTTGCTCTATGGTGTTAAATTTCCTGGTATCATTGGCCCTCTTCCAAAAACAAATCCAAATGGTAAAAAAAAAATGGTCAAATGTTACCACTGTTCGCACTTGGACTTTCGACACGGGAAAATTTTACCGAGACCGTGGGAGAAGTAGCCAAGCTGTCATTATAATGACTCGTGAGGGCGCTTTGCGTGACCTTTTTGCATTGACCCCGGTGTACCCATTCGCGACCGCGCGCGCGCGTTTTTCCCCCCGATCAAATCATTGACGCCATGCCATCGTACGTACGGTATTGCATCAGTTTTCGTGCTTTCTTTCGTCGTAAGACACGTTGACGTTCTTTATTATCATTTTGAAATGATGCACTGGTAGCACCAATCAAACTTCCGACTGTATCAATAATAATATCTGCCATAATATTGACCAAAGGAACCCCAACTCTACGTAATCTTTTTGCAAAACCACGTGCGAATGTGATCATGATGCGATTTGCATGTATCAGCGTGCCCGCATGTAAACAATGCAAAGAGCGCATGCGCAGTGCTTTGTATAGCGTGACCTTGCACTGGAGGGCCGGGTGGACGTTTTCCTCGGACGTTTTTACCGAGTCGCGCTGTTCGCACTGGACTTATCGTCTAGGGAAAAGCGACCAGGGACGTTTTCCCGGGCAGCAGTTGGCCGGTAGAAGTACCCACTGGACTCGGGAGAAGTACCTGAGAGGAAAACGTCCTAGGCTGTCCGCACTGGACTTAAAATGGGAAAAGGACCCATCGTCTAGGTATGCTTTATCATTTTAAGTCCAGTGCGAACATGGCTATAGAGAAAGTGGTTGTGTGTAGCAATGATAAACCAGCTGTGAAACCTGTTAATTGGACCTTCTTAGCTATGCCAAAACAGTTTGCTTATACTTGAGGTGTCAGAATCCATTAGAGGGCCATAAATCCTTCCACAAACTAAAGCCAGTGTGTATGGATTATGAAGATTACATCATGCAATTGGGAAACTAGAGTGTCAATCCTTAAGTTAAAGGTAGGATACACCATATCAAGAATTTTGATTACCGAATTATTAACCCTTTAAACTCAGGCCTGTTTTCGAAGATTTTATACGTGTTGCTACATGTAGTTAGTAGTTTGTATATACAAATATCATTTACATTGTACAAATCCTATATTATTATGTATCATTAGAAAGCTTACAATCCCTATATTTTGGGAGAATATTTGGACCCCCAGGAGCTTTTAAGGGACTAAGTCAGATGTAGCGCGGGGCTGAGTGCAAAGGGTTAAGAAATATCTTACTTATGTGAAAGTAAATATTGATTGTAGGCATCCAGCAAAATTATTGCGCTAGATATTCATAATTCATCTGAAAAAAATTATTTAAAAAAATCACGATCGCAAGACGGCCATCGCAAAAAAACCAAAAACATAAGAACCACAGCCCGACCGCCAGTTGAAAACAAACTTTTTTTTCTTGCTTTTCTCAGCATCCATGATTGTAAAGCTTCAGATAGGTCATTTAAATGATATTTACTATAAAATACAACCCCATAAATCCACCCATTCATGATAATTCATGAGACATTACTGCCAATTCAATGACCACATGTCCACCAGGCGCGGGATTATTTATCGAACCTCGATGCCAGGTAGTCCAAGTATCATACGTTGGTTAACGGAGCCACCTCTGATACCAACGAGCGGTTAGATGCACGCCAGGCGGGTTCAGGCTGTCTTCTGCGGATAACACCAATGTCTGTCCGGCCTCGCTCTCCTGCGAGTAGAGACCCTGAGAGGGCTTGATGTGCATGGAAAATTGAACGGGTGTGGGTCGCAAACTGGGGCTCCATGGATTGATAACCCTTTTTTGTCAGTATTATATAATGCCAAAAATTAGACAGCAGATCCTCCGATCCGATCCTCCTCCCTTCCTTTTCTCTCACCTCCCCCTCTCCCCCCCCCCCCCCCCCCCCTTATTTTGTTACTCATTTTACCCGGGGGACACGTGCTCCCGCGCCCCCTCCCCCCTGGATCCGCGCCTGAATATGAGGACCTGTATGTATAAAGTCAAAATATGTTAATTGTTGTTTTGAAGAAAAAAAAACCAGTAATACTCTGAATACCTTTCACACTAAAATCACACATTTTTCCTTCCCCAGTTTATTTGTACAGCTGCAAAGACTTCAGCAAACACCTAAACAATTGAGCACTCCATCTCGTAAATCTTGTGAAGTTATCATCACAGAGAAATTGGGAAAACATGTTTTACATATTTTGTGATGACTCATCAAGTTCAAAACTCAATGTTATTAGTGATTGACGGGAAATACAATATATGTGTGGGCTGTTATTTGATGTTTGTAAACTTTCTTTGTAAACTTTCTGTGAGTGTGGGAACTGGGGGGAAACAAATGTACTTAGAAAATATTTTGTTGGCATAATTCCAAGCTGTGATTTGAGGAGTGTCATTTCACCATTTGTTTTTTTCATAATCTGATTTACGGGAATTCCATGACTTGCATAGCCTATCTGGTTTTGGTCCCCACCTTGGCGGCCTCATAATGGCCCTTGTTCTGCCATAAGTGTGCTATGTTTGAGGTACTGAAAGATGAAAAACAGTAAAACAGAGTTATAAATTAAATGACCTTTAGGGCAAAACAATGATTTTTGTAATTGTACCCTTGTTTGGGGAAGGTGCGAATTTTACAGTGTGACTGTGACTGTTGCAGTTACCTACAACTTAATGCTGTAATTTTAAAGGTGTATTGTAGTATAAAATATTCAATCAATGAACGTCTTCAATTCAATACAAAGAAAAAGAATGAGCCAATCGAACATTTGGTAAGAACACTATAATTTTGAGTTTTGTTTTTAAAATGTACACATTGTACACCATTTACCTACACTGCAAATCTTTAATCAAAACTAACTATCCTGGATACTCCAATTTTAAAGGTATAATACACCAATTGCAGATCTCAAAAATATTTACTACCGAATTATTAAGAAATATCTTACTTATTTGAAAGTAAATAATGATTGTAGGCATCCAGCAAAATGATTGCACTAGATATCCTGTAGGTATTCGCCAGACGGCGATCGCAAAAAATAATAATAACATAAGAATAACTGCCTGACCCCGGTTGAAAACAAACGCTGTTTTTCGTGATTTTCTCGGCATCTACGATTGTAAAACTTCGGACAGGTCAGTTAAACAATATTTACTATAAAATTCAACCCCCTAAATCCACCATTTATGATAATTCAAGCAATTACCAATGGTGTATCCTACGGTACCTTTAATACTATGACCATTTTTCACGCATCCCCTAAAGGGTTCGGATTAAAATGAGGAAATGGAAATTTGTGGCAGATGAAGATTTAAACCGCATATACATGTATACAGCAATTTGTTCCTCTAGGCATACCCGTTTCCAACTAATTTACAGTACCTAATATGAGCAGCCCCATGAATGAACAAAGGTATTCGATTTGCATTCAGCTATAATTACATGCAACGTGCATGTTAACACAGCCAGCCCCCCCTGTGTATTGCAACTGTATTGGTCTCTGCCTGCTAGCATTTTATAACGAACAGTACAAACCAAGTATTGATGACTGGGCTCTCTCCCGTCCAACCAAATTAATAAAGCAATTTGCAGTCGACCCAACTTCCCCCTTCCCCTCCCCCACCCCCTCTCCCCTCTCCCCAGCGCGGAAATGAAAACCACTAGAGTGTACGCGTCCCTATCTTTAGCGATCAACCAATGTTCGGTTCGCTCAACGATCCCGGTCCATAAATACTCTCAAGCAATTCGATATTTTGGGCCACCGGGAGATACCGATATTTACCTATTTTACATGTATAAGAGAAACTGTACACCTAACAATGTAGGAACCAGAACGTGTACATCAATTTTTCATGTGTAATAATATATTCTTTTTCTCCCGTAAAAACAAAACTTAATACTGGTGAAGTCCTAACAATTTACTTCATGGGATCTAGTCACAAATTAAAAAAGTTGTTTGCATTGCCAAAAAAAAAAAGTACCTACAGACAACCTAACGTTTTTAATCTGGAGGTGTTAACGTCAATATTTAGCCATAATAGAAATGTTCTATTTTGCAGGCTAGAGCTTGCCTCTTGATCAGACCAAAGATCATGTAAACTGCCACGGGTGCCTGGCAACATTGTTTAGGCTAGAGTGGAAGGGGAATAATGTTCTGCCAATGCCTAGCCCATTGTGCACATTATACCCAATAAGTAAATATTGTCCAGTGCTAGATGTTAAAGGTGTGGTTGTAAACTTAGGGGAAATGGTTTTGAACTTCAATGTATAATTCAGGTTACAGATGAAGAGACTGGCCCAGAGGAAAGGCATGTACAATTTGAAATGCATAAAGAAGGCCTTTCAATCAAATTAGTTAAAATGAAATGTCAAAGTTTTTGGTTATATGTTGAATGTTTTGTGGAATGTACTTGTGCATGAGCGCACCATTTGCGGATTACAAAGCAACGAACATTTCCAAAAATACGTGTCTGGGACGCATCTTTGAAAATGACCTTCTTTTATTATTATTTTTCAAAATGATAGCACGGGGGATAAGCTTTCCAACAAATTTGAGTTAGTTACTTTTTGGATAGCTGCAAAAGGTATACTTCAGCTTTAAAGGTAGGATACACCATTTGCAAATATCGAAGAAATATCGAATTATTAAGAAATATCTTAATCATTTGAAAGTAAAAAATGATTCTAGGCATCCAGAAAAATGATCGCGATAGATATCCTGTAATTATTCTGAAAAATATAATTTTATAAAGACAAAATCGTGATCGATCGCAAAAAACACAAATAACATAAGAATAACTGCTCGACACCGGTTGAAAAAAAACACTGTTTTTCATGCTTTTCTCGGCATCCATGATTGTAAAACTTCGGACAGGTCAGTTAAACGATATTTACTATGAAATACAACCCCCAATACATGTATCTACCTATTCATGATAATTCAGGCGATTACCAATGGTGTATTCTACCTTTAACAAACTCTGGAACATTGACCCCTATTGCCCACCAACTGCTGACATTCATTGTTCCACCGACCTCTCAAAATCTCATTTATCATAACATACATTGTAACCACCCAGAAACTGTGGGAATAATAAAACAAAAAAATACACATGGACTGTCATTGGGTAGAATGATCGATGTCGACATGTTTTTCCTTCCGGTACAGTTCATGTACTTGAAATTGTCCAGGGCTTTTGTAACAAGGTCTGCACTCGGGAGAAGTTCGGAGATCATGATTTGGTTTATTCACAGTTTAGTTAAATTGTATGAATTCCAATAAAGGGGTTGCATTGACGTCACGCGCGCTACGCGTACGCGCTAATCGCACGTACAACCATGCGGAGCGGTGAGGTCAAACAAAGTGTGTTTGACCTCACCGCTCCGCATGGTTGTACGTGCGATTAGCGCGTACGCGTAGTGCGTGTGACATCACATGCATTAACTTTATATGATTTGTTTTAGTGATGATTAGACTTGATAGACCCGTGATAACAATTTGTCCTTTGTTTTGTTTTTCTCTGCCGTTTTTTTCACAGAGACCAACCAGTAATGAACAGAAGCGAGAGTTGTTTATGGAATATCTGAAGCAGAAATATCCAGATCACTCCGACACGATCGAAATGGCCAAACAACCTGAGCAGGTAAGATGTGTTTTGGTTTATTTTTGTGCAGGAAAAAAATATATACACTTTCGTCATGGGCAGGAAAAAAAAACAAAAAAAAAAATCAGCCGAGATTCTTTAGATGCAAGTGAACAAAATTTAGTATCACGGCATCTTGTGGTCTCATTTCCAGACACTCTACTAGTGTTTAAACTTTACAGGTGTAGGATATACCATTTGTAAACATAACAACAACCAAAAACTATGGAATTATTATGAAATACCTTACTTGACTATAAGTAAATAACAGTCTCAAGTATTCTGTAAAATATACCTGGTGTGCTGCAGTTTTCAAGGAAAGTGGAATTTTGTATCAATTTCCAATGATTGCCAGCCGGCAATCGTTGGAAAAACTTGACTATTCTAAAGCACTGCCCCATATTTATTATTCCACATTTTATTTGTTTTATTAGTCCCATGAATTGGTGCAAGCCAACTACGATAATATACCAGTCTGGTTTCCTAACCTGAACATTTCCTGACGTCTGTAAATTGGTCTGAATGAGGTCAAGGAACCAGACTATAAGGACGGCATTTTTCCAGTATTTATTAACACAAAACTGTAAACAGGTCAGCGTCACGATAGTTACTATATAATATGAATCCCCCAAACCCATCCAATTTCAAACATTTTCCCAAAAGTAAATGGTGTCTACCTTTAACACACCTCCATCAATGTAGTGTGGCGCCATCCATGAACCATCAACGAACCATCAACTGTCTCTATAAACCTAAGTCCTGGACTGGCCCATCCTGCCAACAGAGTAATGAACTCACAGCTAGCACAGTCTTGGTGCTCTTACAACTATGCAAGATTTATGACGTGACTTGTAGGGATAGCTGTGGCACATACTCTGCATATGATTTTAACGACGATTTTTCCCAGAATGAGCAGTTGTTGATGAGATTTTTTTTTAATTATACCAATTCCTTAAGAAAACTAAGCCAATGGGCGGGTTTTTATGTACAATCACTATAGGGAACAGCAAAACAAAAATATTGAAAACGGGTTCTTTTATTCATCTATCGCCACCACGACTTTATTACCCTAATTCTTGCTACATCACATATCACTCTTTTGGAAAATAAATGAAAATCTGAACAAATAATTGATTTTTCCCTCGTGTAATTGATGTTAAACAACGCAGTTAACTTGAAAATAGTCCCAATATTTTTTTAATCACTAACATTGAGAAGATAATGTTGCAAAGATAGTTTGTCAGAAAGAGGCATCAGTGTATGTGGCTATGACTACTCACTGTCATCCAACAATGGAAAAAAAGCCACAAAATATCTAGGTCAGCTATCAGCTTATTTCAATCTACCTGCAATAATCATACAAGAACCAGACTAAATTTAAAGACATGTCCTGTTATCAAAATAATTCAAGGTGCCACTCTACTTATGTTTCACACCAGGGGCTAATTTCATGGAGCTGCTAAGCACAAACATTTGCTTAGCACAAAAAAAAATGTCTTGCAAACTAAATATTCGGGTGATGTGTTTAATTGTTTGCAGGGATGTAGTCAAGTCCATCACTAGTCCCTCCCTGCAAGTCCCTGCAAGTCTATCACAAGTCCTTCGGTTCCAATTCAAATCACAAGCTATTCAAATAAGCTTTGACAAAAGCATTCTTTTGTCATTGTTCATCTAGTTACTTATGACTGGCTTTATGACTGGACTTGTGACTGGACTTGTTCAAGGACTTGCATGGACTCGACTACAACTCTGAACGTTTGTGACTGGTACAATGGTACAACTGATATTTAGCTTGTTTTTGCTCAGCAATTTTTATTATGCTGAGAAGCTCATTTATCACAAGTGTGACATCGGCCCATAAACTACCAATCCCCACCTTCTGGTGACAACAAAGGGTCCCAGTGTAATAAGTGGGAAACCACAAACTGTACAACCTCATGTCACAAGTGTCATTTAAAGGTAGTATACACCATTTGCAGATATCGAAAATATTTACTACCGAATTATTAGGAAATATCTTACTCATCTGAAAGTAAATGTTGATTCTGGGCATCCAGCAAAATGATTGCGCTAGATATCCTGTAATTCTTCCGAAAAATTGAATTTTATAATGAAAAATTCGCTCTCGCCGGACGGCGAGAGCGAAAAAACAAGGATAACATAAGAATAACTGCTCGACCCCGGTTGAAAACAAACGCTGTTTTTCATGCTTTTCTCGGCATCCATGATTCTAAAACTTCGGACAGCTCAGTTAAACGATATTTACTATAAATACAACCCCCCAAATATACTCATTCATGATAATTCAAGCAATGACCAATGGTGTATACTACCTTTAAATTACACATCAATCAGTCACACATCCACAGTATTAGGAGTGGGTCCATTAGATTCAGTCAACACATTGTTTTAGGGTGCCCAGGTGGTGTCCATGTTTTATATAGGACATTTTGCAGGCAAGAAAGCAATTGTATAGGAATTGTAAAGATTGTACACATTTGTGACCCAGCATGAGTAAATGAGACACTTTGCGGCAAAAATAAAAATTGAGATTTTGATTTCATCATTTAAAGCTTGTTTAGCTTTTGATGAAATCAAAATCTCAAATTTTATTTTTGCCTCAAAGTGTCTCATTCACTCGTGCTGGGTCACATTTATGTACAAAGTTATTTATTATTTTGTTCTAATGGGTAGCCCATTCAATGGAATCCACTGTTCTCCCATGGGGGCCAGTGAGAGAAGACAGTGTGAAGAAATTATGGTTGTAGAGGTTGAAGGAAAACCCCAGAACAATATTCTGGGGGGGAACCCACAGAGTCAAGTAGGGACTGAAAACCCAATCCACATGTTGGCCCAGGCAGAATTCGAACCCTGGAAAGCGAGGAAAGAACCGCTAAGCCAACTTGACTCCCCGACATCATACATGTACCGTAGTGCATTTTGAGCAGAAACCTTCCATGATGATAATAGTTCAACTGGAGTCATTCTCACTTTAACTTTAGTGCACATGTGCCCTCTCTAGAGGTACATGTACATCTCAAAACAACCACTAATTTAAGTAACCATTGGTCCTTGGTGCAACCCTTCATGCGCTACTGCATTTGTTTTAATGTCACTGACCACAAGGTTAAGCCCGCCTGAGGTCGTAGCTACAAAAATGCATGTAACAAAAACTAAAAGGAAATGCAGGAAGTTCGGTAACACTTCGCTTTCTGACAAGGACTTCCCTGGTGAAGTAAAGGAAGAAACATGGAAAGGTTACTGCACACCCTTTCATTTGATATAAATGTACTGCGTCAGCGTAAACCCCTAACCCATCCATTTTCAAATGGATATGTGGGTATGATAAAAATGTTGTGGCTCGTTTTTTTATTAATGGAATTTATTTATATATAATTTTTTTAATTATTAATTTTTTAATTTTTTTCCATATTTGGTAGGATTCCATGACATTCAAGGATTCCAATGGTTTCTACGACGATGATGGCACCATGTCCGAGATCGACACCCAGGCCACCGGGTTTCAGCGAGGGGGCAGAATCAGGGCAAGCCTACCCATCTCGAAACCGGTCGTCAATAAATCCAAGGAAAAACCACTGGGTAGGTACAGGTACACTTAACAGCCTGCATCTGTCAGAATTGCCAATTTTCTCTTTACACCTCACTCTAACTTTCATAACTTTTTACCATATTTTGTCTTCCACCTTGCTGTTGTCACCTACTGTTTTACACATGTACTCATCAGTTCTTGCCTTTGACAACTCTCCTTTCCGTCCTTCCTACACTTGGTTCTTTAACCCTTACCGATCTGCATTCTTAAGCCCTGTTCGCACTGGACTTAAAATGATAAAACGTACCTAGACGATGGGTCCTTTTCCCATTTTAAGTCCAGTGCGGACAGCCTAGGACGTTTTCCCTCTCAGGTACTTCTCCCGAGTCCAGTGGGTACTTCTACCGGCCAACTGCTGCCCAGGAAAACGTCCCTGGTCACTTTTTCCTAGACGATAAGTCCAGTGCGAACAGCGCGACTCGGTAAAAGCGTCCCAGGAAAACGTTAATTCGGCCCCCCAGTGCGAGGTCATGCTGTCACAAGACACCGCGCATGCGCTCTTTGCATTGTTTACGTGCGGGCACGCTGCATGCATGCAAATCGCATCGTGATAACATTCGCACGTGGTTCTGCAAAAAGATTACGTAGAGTTGGGGTTCTTTTGGTCAATGGCAGATATTATTATTGATACAGTCGAAAGATTGATTAGTGCTACCAGTGCATCATTTCCAAATGATAATAAAGAACGTCAACGTGTCTTACGACGAAAGAAAGCACGACAACGGATGCGTCTGCTAAAAACCGACGATGGCGTCAATAATGCGATCGGACAAAAAAAGCGCGCGCGCGCGCGCGAATGGGTACACCACCGGGGTCAATGCAGAAAGGTCACGCAAAGCGCCCTCACGAGTCATTATAATGACAGCTAGGCTACTTCTCCTGCGGTCTCGGTAAAATTTTCCCGTGTCGAAAGTCCAAGTGCGAACAGCGGTAACATTTGACCATTTTTTACTTTACCATCATCTCAGTAAAACCTTCCCCCAAAAAAAGTCCAGTGCGAACACGGCTTGAATGGAATAATAACGAAAAAAACAGGCGAGACTTGTTTGGGCTGTGTAATCTATTATTCACTGAGCTGAAACTTAACCAGTTCGCACCGGAGGACATATATACGCGCAAAGTTTTCCCCAGATTCAAAACAGATGACGCATAAACACGTCACAAGCAAGGCCGGAAATGTCTGTCGGCAGCGAGCAAGGCCGGAAATGCGTGGGTGTGCTTCCTGGTACCATCGGCCAGAACCCGCCTTAGATCGAGTTTCGTTAAAAATAATTCTGCGCCTCGGCTCGGTGATGTTAAAATATTCGCGGCGCGAACTGGTTAATTATAATTTGTTTAGGTTTTGAACATTCTTCTTTGGACTTTGAGTGGTGGTATTACTGGATTGGAGCAAAAGGCAGGATTGCCAAAGTTGAGTTTCTTGGCATCATAATAAAAAAAAATTGTTTTGTTTCCCCAGGCCTTGTCTACCTAAACTACATGAGTGAAACCAAGCGTGCCCTGATGCCCAACGAGGTGACGGGCATCGACACGGTCAAGGCGCTCTTCGTCCGGGCATTTCCACGCAAACTCACCATGGCAATGCTGGACTCCCCGCAGCGGAAGATCTACATCCGGGACAATGCCACCGAGATCTTCTACGAGCTAGAGAATTTAGAGTAAGGCCGGGTCCAAATCTCTTGTCTGAGGTCTGTTGTCTCGGTTCGTTTGCCCCCACTACCGCAACAGGCTGCTGGGAATGGCTAATTTCTTCAACCTTCCATTTGACAGTTGCAACCTACTTATAACACAAATCAACTTCTTTTAGATTACACTATTCACAATAACAAAGCTACAAATCTCATCTTTTACAACTTGGCTTTCGTTTTGTACAATAGTGAGGTTAAAGACCGGGTGATCCTGAAAATCTACGAGCCCGGCTTTGTGGAGGACAACACCGTGATCATCCGTAACTCCACTTCCACCCCTCTGGACCTCAACGTCTGCTCGGACTCGGAGCTGGCCGACATCGAGCTCCCGAACTTCCGGGAGAGGAACTACAAGACTGTGGGGTCCAAACCGGCTGGAGCCGGTCCCGACCGGTTCGATCCGCGCATGAAGCGGCCGAACAGCACTACTCCCATGGACATGGGCAACAGGAGAATGCATCCTCAACAGGTAAGCATCAGAAACGTATTTACGGTATCATTGATCAACCTTAAGCCAATTGGTCCAAACCATCCAGAACCAGCCCCGACCAGTTCGACCCGCGCATGAAGCGGCCCAATGGTACAACTCCCATGGAGATGGGCAACAGGAGAATGCATCCTCAACAGGTAAGCATCTCAAAGCAGATTGTGGTATCATTGATGAACCTCAAGCCATTTGGTCCAAACCGGCTGGAACTGGTACCGACTGGTTCCATCCGCACATGAAGCAGCCAAATACTAGTACTACACATGAAGATGGGCAACAGCAGAACAAAAATCAACAGGTTAGTATCTCTAGCATTAATAATAGATCAATATTCACACTGGCTGAAACTGGTTGGGTCGGGTTCGATCCGCCCATAAAATGACCCAGCTCCACCACACAAATGGAGGTGGGAAACAGGAAAATGAGGGAATCAGTAGTCCACTCTAACCAGTAAGAACTAGTCACGACTGGTTTAAATGCCATAAAAAATGACCTATTACAGTAGCTTATGACATTGTACATAATGACAATAGTGGTCAGCTTTAAACCAGTTGGAACGGGTTTGATACACATATAAAGTAACCCAGAGTCCAAACAGTACATAATGGTGGAATGAATGGTCAGCTTCAAACCGGTTGGGACCAGTCTGGACTGGTTTGATCTGGCATTCTACTTTATCAATTTTCTCGGATCTTGTGTGATAAACACCTAATTTTTGGTATCATTCCAGGCTCGCCCCAACACCAGCATCGCCCTGCGATCCCCGACCAACAACGAGCCCTTCCAGCGGGGTGTCCCGGAGCGCTCAACCGCCCCAGTCCGCCCCTCCCAGCCCTCCTTTTCCAGGGGCAGCCCCCAGCGCCTGAGCAGCTCCACCCTTCCCCGCCAGCAGCAGCAGCAGCAGCAGCAGCAGGACGGGCGCCGCACCCCCAACAATGGGCGCAGCCTGACTATGCCCAGGCAGGCGGAGAGGGGGAGGGGCCAGGAATACAGACCCCACCCCGAGCACGGTGGGAGGCAGGAGGAGCACAGGATGCAGAGCACTGTACAGTCGACTACCATGGGTAAGATGACTGTTTCAAAGCAGCAGTTGACCATTTATTTAAATCAAATAAGTTAAGAGGGCCTAATATTTCGATCTTAACAAGATCTTCTTCAGAGACTAAATGACTGTGTACAAGAAACAAACATATAGGGCAACATACAGCATGATGCACATCATGGATGGCAGAAGAAACACAAAAGAAAAAGCACAGAGTCCAATGGAACAATCAACAAAAGGAGGATTAGGCTGAGGGATTAAAGGTTGAGGTCAGTGTGGGTTGGATCAAAGACAGGGTAGGAACAAAAACACAGAAGGGGTAAAACCACAAGGAAGGGGGTTCAGGGTGGAGATCAAAGGGAAGAACTAACAAAGAAGTATAAATAGGAGTAATGAGGAGGAGGGGGGGGGGGGGGTTAGGAAAATAGACAGGGGAAACCAGAGGAGTGAGAACAAACAAAAACAAAATCCTGGCAAGGAATAAATCTTGAGTGTTGCTCCAGTTGGAAATTATCTAATCCAGATCAAGATCAAGATCTGGCAAAATGAGACGAACTGGGCACATGACAAAGTGCAGAAAAGTACACAAAACTGAATAGGGATTTTTTTTCTCAGTATTTTACTTGTTGACGTACTGATAAATACAAAGTTTAAACAGTCACAACTTGTCAACAGAATGTCTAAATGTAGTGGCACAAACAGTATTGGAAAGCTTTCCTAATCCTCTTTCCTAATACCTACAAACCCTCATTTTGACCTCTGCTGAGTTCTGTCTCATTTTTCCAGACCCGCTCACATTTGTCAGTTGGACATTAAAAAAACAAACGCAATTCTGAGATGCATAATTGGAAATGGCGTTCTTCTATTATTGTGTTCAAAATGATGGCATGCCGGAAGGAATAATTTCCACAGGGAGTTTAGCGTCATTAATATCTTTATACAACAAGTAATCTTTTTAACAGTCTTTTGGTTGGTTACTTTTTGGATAGCTGCAAAAGGTATACTCAGTTTTAACATTATTCTCTTATTTACTAACATAACTCTAGACGATCTAATCGCGGGTGCTCTCTAATGTACGCCGTAGACCACGCAATGACCTTCGCTAAGATCGCCTTGTGTAACGCTCGGAAAATTCCGAGTAGAATTGTTTCGTATTTGCATTTGGTGTGAATAATTTCGTGATGTGGCAACAACTTGACCAATGAGTCAGCGATAATGCATGTTACGTGATGCAATTATACACGCAACGTCACACGCGCATGCAAATACGACACAGTTCTGCTCGGAATTTTCTGAAAGTACTTTGTCTGTCTGTAGCTTCAGGGCCAGGGCAGACCCCGTCAAGACACCCCTCCTTGGACCGTCAAAGGGACCCCAACCACCCGGACTTCCACCCTCCACGAGCCAGCACGCCCCAGCAGCACGCAAATGCCCGTACCCTAGATCGATCCTTAGATCGATCCCTGGACCGATCCCTGGACCGAACCCCGGGAGCCCCCAGAGGTCCGCCCCAGCGCACCCCGGACCCCAGCGGAGCGCCACCTCCCCCTCACAGGGAGGATCCCCGGGGCCAGGCGCCCTCGCCCCAGGGCAGCCCGATCAAGGCCCCCCGGGGCGAGATGCGGGCGGATGGGTCGCCATATCCAAGGCAGCCACCGC
Source organism: Crossaster papposus (assembly GCA_037893245.1). Taxonomy (NCBI): domain Eukaryota; kingdom Metazoa; phylum Echinodermata; class Asteroidea; order Velatida; family Solasteridae; genus Crossaster; species Crossaster papposus. The sequence goes on along the minus strand of JBAIAA010000914.1, from coordinate 413,529 downwards.
ACCCCGAGATGCAGGGGCGATCGCCGAGCCGAAACTCGGGGTAAGTTGCACTTGAGTTTCATTGTCAACATTTTTTTTAATCGACATGCGTGTGAGGCGTTCTAGGGCCAATTTCATAGAGCTGCTAAGCACAAAAACTTGCTTAGCATGAAATATCTTCCTTGGCAAAATCAAACTACATTTTAAGGTGATGTGTGTTGTTTTTAACTGGTATTCAGCTGGTTTTTGCTTAGCATGAAAAGCACATGAAGTTTTGGCTGGTAACCTGCTTTTACTGAGCAAGACTTGTTTGTGCTAAGCAAATTTGTGTGCTTAGCAGCTCTATGAAATTGGCCCCTGGCTATTAACGAGACGAAACTGGGCACAGGTAGTAATGGAGAAAATTGTCCGATTTAGTATAGTATGTCTACGACACATATTTCAAAGAAATAGCATATAAATCAGAAATAAAAGACTTTTCAACAGCTTCAAACAGCCATAACTTGTCAACAGAATGTCTGATGAAGGGAAGCTTAGTATTGTGAAGAAGTTTTCTTTTCCCTCTTTTCTAATACCAACAAAACCTCATTTCAACCTCTGCCCAGTTCAGTTTTGCCAAAACGACTTACGTATTTCCTGTTTCCCCCTTATATCATTGGTCAGAGTTCATTAGCAGCAGTCAGTTTGTATTATTGTGTCATTCTATCTCTTTCTATTTCAGTCAAGGAATGAGGCAACCTCCTCCAAATCAAATGCACCCGGGCCCCAACAGACCCCACGACAGAACCATGGAGAGACCCCACGACAGAACCATGGAGAGACCCCACGACAGAACCATGGAGAGACCCCACGACAGAACCATGGAGAGACCCCACGACAGAACCATGGAGAGACCCCACGACAGAACCATGGAGAGACCCCACGACAGATCCATGGAGAGACCCCACGACAGATCCATGGAGAGACCCCACGACAGATCCATGGAGAGACCCCACGACAGATCCATGGACAAACCAAACGGCAGATCCATGGATAGACCCCACGACAGATCAATGGGCAGACCCAACGACAGATCCATGGACCGACCCAACGACAGACTCCGCGGCAGATCCATGGAGCGCCCCCGTGACCGAACCCTGGACAGACCCAGCAGCACACCCCCGCAGCGTATGGAGCATAGGGGGATGGGGCCCCCACCGATGAAGCATCCTCACCCCCCTCAGGCCAACGTCCGGGAGGTAGAGGCGAGGGTAGTCAAGCAGGGACAAGTTTCGTCCATGGCTGCGCCCGAAATTGAAACCTCGTGAGTTATGTTGATTTGTTTATTCACACTTGATTGACGGCTGTTTTTTAATTATTAACCCAAAATTCATTCATAATTTATTTTCCCGGTCTATATTTCCATCCAAGTGATAGGATATCGGCCATGGAGCAGCAGATTGCCAGCCTAGCCGGTATGGTGCGCTCTGCTCTCAAGCCTGGCGAGCAGCCCCCACGAGGGCAGCAGACACCCCAACAGCAGCAGGCCAAGACACCAGTACAGGTAAAAAGAAACAAATACATGTAACTTGATCATGCAGGGATAGTAACTTGGGAACCTGTGTTATAATCGTAGATGGATCGTTCTACAAATTTAGGGCTCAAAGTTTGACATTAGTTTTCGTCTCTGTTAATGCTTTTCCTATTATTGCGACTTTTGTCGACAAGGAACTACCCAACCCTCTCCATCCTTCTCTTCTCACCCCTCCCTCCCCTTGCTGCTTTATTGCCTTATAGGAGACGTTTGTTGACCAGGAAATCACACAGAGAACACTCTCAACACAGATTCATTCACTGATTTTTAGAAAGCTGGTATTTTAGTATTTTTGGCCACCTATACTTGTACAGCAACCATACACTGACTGAAAAAGTGTTTTTGGATCATTCTATTGGTATAGTTTATTCATAGTGTTACCACGACAAAATAAATTAAGAAAACTGCATATATATATACACATGTGCCGTTGAGAGGTATGGAGTGCCATTTTTTTTGTCATGTGGTAAAATCGCTTTCAGTTTGATAACTGGGCGCAGATCAATAACTAAGCACAAAGAGGTGCTTGATTATATTCTTAGATTTTGGTGTTCTTTGCCTTTTTTTCTTCTTTTTCTTTTGAGCAGCCTGTTGCACTCTGACTTCTTTACGTTTTAAAATGACAAGGGGTACTTGTCATGTATACATGTACCATTCACTTGAACATAGTTTTCATCATGGACAATTCCAAAATGGAACGGGAACACCAGAAGTGTCTGAACTCTCATTGCTCGTCACTAGTGAACCATATATGTTTTTGGTTTTTTTGGGTTTTTTTCAGCAGATGCCGAACCGAAACAAGAGTGAACTGACCGGTTTGAATGAGGAGGTCATTCGGGCAACTCAGAACCAGAAAACCTTCACGACTGTGGATAGCTACAGGGGTAAGCATCTGCAAATTATTATATTATCAAATAAGATTCCTGTCTTGCCGCAATCCCCCCCGTTTGTGAATAAGTGTGGATTGGTAAAGTTACCCATTCGTACATGTATATTTAGTCGATGTACATGTCAAATGGAAGGCATCAGTAGTTCGGTTCGTGTCTCCCTGAGGTGGCACCTCGCTCACAACAAAAACTGTCGATTCGTAATGAATCTACAGCTAACTGTAGATTCGTCACCAATTTACAGTTTGCTGTAGATTCGTAAAAATCATCTAAACTTTTAACAATAGATGACGTCACAGAAATAGATTAATGAGAGGAATTTCTATAATAAAAAAAAAATATCTCCGGTGCTACATGTAGCTAGCTCCGAAACTATCTAGCTTTTCTGTTGGAACCGGAACTGCGCATATAGCGGGTACCCGGTTCTCGAAAAGATTAGACTTGTGGTTCCGGTTCCCATATTGGACTTGTGGTTCCGGTTCCCATATTTGGAACTAGTGTTAACTAGAATGCGAGCAGGTTTTGGATTCTGTCGCTAGCTCTACACAACCCCCATTAACTTAATTAACCCTTGCTCTGAATGTTTAAACTCGAACGCACTTCAGTATTCGAACCCAAACAAAACCCTGTTTTTTGTATGGCCCTTTATCGCAAAAAGCTCCAAAACAGCTCTCGTAGAGTAAGGATAACATTTGAAAAGAGCTAGATGTCTTCTCTGTTCCTCCACCAGACGGATCCGACAGTCAGTCGGTCACCCCGCAGCCCATGAACAACGGGGAGCTGCGGGAAACCACACTGGATCTCAAGCACACAGTCAAGGACCTGAGGGACCAGCTCAAGCAGATACGCAAGCTGCAGCTCAACATGGTGAGTCCTTGGTTCCATGAAGCAGAAAATAACCAAGATCATCTTTGAAGGTCCCCTGACCGCCCTTTTTCTAGGCTTGCAGAATTGTTAATATTGTAAGCACTTTAGCGTTATCCATGACAACATTTTACATGTTTGCATATATTTTGACACGTTACCCTTTAGACGTTCATTAATTTGTAGATCACAAACATGGCGCCCAACAGCTCAGTTGAGAGGGTACATGTGTCAGTACTATTTTTTAAAAGGTTTCAGTTCAAATCTCACTGTTCACAATTTGTGCTGTTAATCCAGTGTCAAGTTTGGGTGAATCTGGGTTTGTCTATTCTTTATAGGTTTACACGTAGCTCTTGACTACTTTTAAAATGTTTGGACATGCCTTCCTCTTTGCTCCTAAGGTCCAAGATAGAAGCTTGGCATTCAAGACCATTAACCACAGGGGTGTGCCTGTCTTTAGAGGCCACTTTGGCCAATAAAATCCTAAAATTGATATACATCTCTACCCTTCCCTAGGTCCAAGACATGAATGTGGCCTTCAGGGCCACCAACCGCCGGGTGCAACTGGCCTTAGAGACCACTCCGGCCGGTAACGAGCACCCTATCAGGTCACTGCGGACCAGGACACACCAGGACTACGTCAAGTACCACATGAGCCGAGACAAGTTGGATAAAGAAATCAGGTAACGCAAAAAAAATGATTTCCAGTATTTCTCTGTATGATCAGTTGTGCATTTTTATCGTTTGAAGCAGCAAAAGTGCTCAAAAACCTTTTTATAAAAGGCTTGACAAATAACCTGATGAAGTTTTATCTCTGTGAATGCTGTATATTACAAGAAAACGAGCTAACATTTCGGTTTCATTTTCAAAATAACTAGTCACAATTTGAATTGTGGCCGCAATTGGCATTTGGAGCGTATTCACATTCAGTTGAATGCACTGAATAGACCAATAATTGTGTCCATGGGAGTGTGTTTGCGTCATTCTAGTGCTTGTGCACTAGTTTATGCCTTGTTTATTCTAAGCCTTTAAGAAAGCCAAATCTCATAAGAAGGCTAAAGCTCATAAGAATGTCAAATCTCATAAGAAGGCAAAATCTACTAAGAAGGCCGCACCAACCCCTGAGCCTCTCCTTCTAACGGAAAGTTGCATATAAAGTAGATTGACTTTAATGTAATGTTACAAAATGTTACAGGCAATCTTATATTGGTGTATTGCTTTTGCTTTTCAGAGACTTGGAATCGTCCGTGGAAGAGATGCGCGACGACGTCGTCAACCGACACTGCCACGTCAATTTGACCGAAGTGGACGCACTGGCCCAAGCCATTGGCAACAGCAGCAAGCACATTGCTGTACAAAAAGGTTAGTTAATGAACTGAAAAAAAATACTGTTGCTGGTATCAATTAAACCTCATTAAAAGTTGGAGGGAAACTAAATGGTCCTTAAAAAACACGTATCCGAAGTATCGATGGTAATGTAGACATTTTCAAATTTTTTGAGAAAAAAAGGGGTTACAAACCAAATGTTCAGGTGATGTATATTGTTTGTGACTGGCATTCATTCATCTGGTTTTGCTTAGCAGGAAAAGCTCATGGAGTTTTGGCAGGCGACATGTTTTTACTGAGCAAGATCAACTTCTTTGTGCTAAGCAAAATTTTGTGCTTAGCAACTTTATTAAATTGGCCCCTTGTTTTTCCTAATTCAGTATAAGAACCTTGATTCTTGTGCAGATTCTTGTGCAGATTCTTCATCATTGCAATTATCTTTATGTTCTAAGTTGCTTTCCCGGTTCTGGCTGACAAGATGAAAGCTGTTATGCAGGGAGAGATGGAGATCGTCGTCAATGAAGAAATGTAAGAGCATCTCAAAACAGTTTTTTACATCACCCCGATGCAAAGTCCATCTAACAAAAAAATTTGTTGTGGTATCCGCTGATATTCAGATAGCTAGCAGGAGGTCATGGGTTCGAGTCCCACCCAAGTGATATAAAAACAGAGAAAAAAGGATGAAAGAAAAAGCTGAATATTGTGGTTTGTTGTAACCTCCGCACTCTCTGCGTTGTCTGGGGGAAAAACCACAAGCTTACGCAGATCGGACTTGAACCCGCAACTTTCTGCTTTGCTTGATTACTTGCTTAAGTCAGCGGCAACGTCTCCCCGATAATGGCTCTTTACTGTTCCCTGTGCCCCATAGCAGTAGATAGCTCTTCTTTTTAAGAAGCCTGTATCCTGACTAATGCTGTCCACATAGGTAAGTCTTCCTCTGGATTGTCTGCCATTAGGTGGAGTCCAGAGCACCAGGTTGTTGATAGCCAGCTCTGGATGCTTGCGACAGTGCCCCACAAATCATAGTTTCTTTGCTTAATAGTGCAAATATCATACCACTCGACCGCCGAGCTTGCCGGGGTCAGTTTTTTCCAGTTCCAGTCTGAAGTTGCAGCGAGTACTGTTATTATCATTTTTCTGACCAAATTCTATTTTCTGTTCTTGCACATCGTATTTGTAATTGCCGATATAACAAAGTTGCCAAAATTCCATTGTTTCTTCGATAAAGTTTCATCAAAGACGAACCCAGCAAACTGGACGACTACATGAAACGTTGCAAGAAGGTTACCAATACTCTGTGCACACTAAAGAGGTTAGTTCCTGTGTCTTGTAATAAGTTGTGTTCGCAGCTGGTTGAATTTGTTGCCATTACGTCAAGACTCAAAATGGTTTGTAATAAACCACATCCTAACAACAATAATGCTTTCTAACGTATCAATGATATCAAAGAGCTTTACAGTTATTAATAATAATAATAATAATAATAATATTTAAAATTTATATTGCGCCCCTTACATACACAATGATTAAAGGTGCAGAACACATGATAAAAAGCACAGAATGGAAGAAAAGGACAAAGGAAAAAGACTGGTCACCAGGCCAGTGCCAAAACAAAAGTATGGGGATACGTCTGTCCCGCCAACAGAGAACTAACAGTTACTTATTACATAGGCCTATCCCTGCTGGCATCGGTAATGTCATGATCTTTTCAGGAGACAGACGCCTCAAACCCTATCTATGCTAAGAATCTAAACTAACTGATTTATCCGATTTATCACCCATGAACCATGGAGTATCCATTAATGGTGCTCATCCAGCCTCAACCATTACAGATACCAAAAAGCCTGTGTACCGATGTCGTCACACTGTGTTTACGTGTGTGCTTTTCTATGAGAATACGAGACCGTGGTCCTGAACTGGCTCCCATAAAAAAGGGCACATCTAAACAAAGTGCAACGTCATCAGTACAGAGGCTTATTTATACTTCTCGCTGGAGAACACCATATTCCTGGCAGGGTCTTCTTTAAGCTGCTTATAGCTTTTGGATAGTGCTCGAGGAGTAAAGACATTGAAATTGACACAGAGGATAACAAAATAAAAATGTTAGTTCCCAGGGTCAAATCTTTAATTCACTTCATTATTGTTCAATTCACTTCTTATATTCCACTCGTGTGTCCTTTTAGGCTTGCCTCGGTTCAAGAACACCGCACCCCAGTGGTGCCAGTCTTTGAGCAGGCTTCTCAGCCAGTCAACCGGGAGGCCTTATTGGAGACCATCCAGACCATCTCTCCTAACCATGACGAGAGGGTCAAGAACCTACGGGCAAGGATAACATCTTGACTTAATTTAGGCAATTAACTCTAATCCAAAGAACTAATTGAAAATCTTTTTTCAAACCAGCTTGGTGATTTTTTAGCCTAACTAAGTTTCCTTATTAATGGCTCTCAACAGGCTGCCACTGAATCCCGGGATCGCAAGCGCGGCTTCAACACTGCCCAGGAGCTTCACCGCTTCCAGACAGATCTTGGCAAGGGCCGCTGGTCCCTCAAAAGGACCCAGAACCTGGACCGGATCAACCAGCGACGGAGGGCAACTCTGCGCGAGCTCTACCAGAGTGAGGGGCATGATGCCATGACTCCGATACTGACACCGGAGAAGATGGCCAAGCAAGGGAAAAAGAAGCCTCCTCCTCCGCCGCCAAAGAGGACCTATCTCTCCCAGCAGGCGGTAGCTTCTCATTCACCAACGTCTCCTGCGACTCCCGGCGGCACAGCATCTGGACCCAACCTGACCCCAAAACCCAAATTGGTGGTGACCAGCTCCGACGACAGTGGAGAAGGTGCTCCGGCTGTCCCGCCGAAGCCAGCCATGATGATTCCCAAGAAGCTCCCGCAACAGGTGGATGCCGATTCTAGTTCTGCACGTTCAGTCCCCGACCTTAGTTCATGCATGATTAGCACGTGTAGTGTGAATTCCGAGTGCCTGACCAGTCCGATTAAGGAACAAACCCAGTTACAGTGTGCTCTGTCCCCCTCGGGTTTTAAGAGTGAGCCCTTGCTTACCATCTCGGAGAATGCCCCGAATAGCATGACTAATCCCAAACAGGAAGTCCAGGCAGTGAAGGGAGTTGGTAAGCCTTCTGGGAACAACTCTCCCCAACATATTTTTCGTCCAGTGCCAGGAACTGTCATGACCTCCCAGAGTATGCAGATGAGGTCACAGGGGGGTCAGGCAGTGCCCCGGCCTGGACTGCCCTCCCCCAAAGGTGTGACCTCCCCTCATGGTGTGACCTCCCCACGAGGGGTTGTAACCCCAGAGGGAGGGGTCATGCTGTCCCAAGGTGCTGTGATGATTGCCAAGAGTGGGTCTGCCACCTCCCCTGGCCTGGCCACAACCCCACAGCGCCAGGCACCAGTCCGCCTTCTAAGTTCCAACTCCCAGGGCAGCCCGACCAAGACCATCTCCCCGACATCTCCACAGTACAAACAATCGGGCATCCCAGTCCTCAAACAAACTCAGCATTCCATCAGGGTCCAACAAACGACCACAACAAAGATCATTGAAAGGGCAAATCCAAGTGTTCCCTCTGCCAATGCACAAAACTTTCTAGGTTGTCAACCGAGTGAAGCACCACCCCGGAGGCGGTCCAGCGTTCCATCAGCAATGGATATTGCACCCCCACCAAAGCCACCGAGAGGATGTATAGATGCCCCGAAAGATCCAACTAATGTGCCACCCCGATCTGCCTTTCGTCCCCTTGCCATTCCAGGCTGGAAAGAGACCAGTCTAGATGAGGTCCCTCAGAAGAATAAACAACGTAGGCACACTGTTACACTCCCTCAGCATCCCAAGCGCAATGGGTGGGCAACACCAGTCACCGATCAACCTCTTAACAGTTCCCCACCAAGACCTCAGCCTGGTCCTAATACCACAATTCCATCCCAGCAGGACAGCCCACTTGGCAGGCCTGCTGTAACAACTGGACCAAAATTGAGCAAATCTCAGTCGGGGACAGACGGTCAACTGAATGTAGACAAGAAACCCACCTTGCAGAGACAGAACTCTGATCCAGGATCCCGCCCAGAAGTCACCATTATCGACAAAAAGGGAGCCCTGAAGATCCAGCAATTGAAGGAGCAGTATGCCAAACTCCGGAAGCTCCAGGAGGAACAAAAGAAGATGGAGCAGCAAAGCCAAAAGAATAGCCCCCTGCAACCCGAAGCCACTCAACCCGAGCATCCCGTGGGAGAAGGCGCATCAACCAACTTGCAAGCCAAGACCCAACTCTTATCAGCCGTAGAGGTTGATGTCTCGTACAGCCAAGGAGATTCTTCTAGAACAGAGGACCAAGATGAGGTGACACCCCTTCTCCTCTCCCACAACTCTCACCTTCCTTCTCTTCCTGCATCTCAGGTTCTGCTGCCTCCTCCCTCACAGGTTCTGCTGCCTCCTCCCTCACATGCCAACAGCCACTCACTCATCCAGCCTTGCACTTACTTCAGCCCCGCTAAAACTGGCTTAAAGAAGATCTTTAGAATTTAAATCTAATTAATCCTTCAACTCTAAAAAAAAAAACATGGTTTCAATCGTTGTTTTTTTGCTATTAATAGTTGTAGCGATTATACGCTTTCATGCAATATCATTATAACACCATTTAAGGGCCTTCATATTTAAAAGTTTTCAATGATTCACAATGATAAAAAGAAACGAGGTACATAAATCTACCTCAGGAACACAAAAGAATGCCACCCACAGAAGTGCACTGCCATTTTTTGCACATGGGTCATTCCATAAATAATGGGTGCAAAATGAGACCTTTTTGTGGCATCCCAGTTACACCTGATCTGTGTAATTTCCCATGCAAGAGTCATTGAAATTGACTTTTGCATGTACTTGACCTACTCTCTGAGATTAAAGACTGACCCACATTTTGCAGTGTTTTGTTCTATGCAAATTAATGCCACTAAAGCTCAAAGCTTATGTCACAAAGAATGCTGTCCTTAACCATTAAAAAAAAAAAAAAAAAAAAAAAAAGGGCTTTCTGCAATCATAGGTGTACACTACTCATTGCTTTTGTCATTAACACTCCTTAATCTTTTTCCCCTGTTAAAGGTTCTTGCCAAGTAAAACACAGTTCTCTCCAGGGTTCCTGCAATTACGGAAATTACAGAAAATCCATTTAATTGCAATATGAAAACAAGGAAAAAAGTGGAAAACATAAAGCAAAGTTTGAAACTTAAGACAACTTCTGAATTCTTGAAAAAAAAAATTTAACTTTCAAATGGACAAATTCTTCAAAACAACTTTTCCTTTCATTTTTTTTAAAACAGTGATTGACTGATAGCTTAACGTTTCAGCGTGGAGTGTTCGATGTCATACTTTGTTAAGAAGTTATGTCCATTTGAAAATGATATTTTTTCCCAAAAATCATTTAAAAACTTAAAATCGTGCAGGAACCCTGTTTATCTTGACACCACAAAATAGCCCGGATTGGCCCATAAAAATAGACGTAATCACCCTAATGTAAGTAGCGACTCAATCTATAGTGATCTGTATTTTGGTGGTGGTTCGAAGCCCGTTCTGTCCTTTACTTTGCTGCACTTTGTAATTGTACAACTGCACTTTTGTTCCAGTACCTCTCGCTTATAACAAATTCAAGTTTGAATATTTTTTGTTATCCACAATACACAAATAAACCAATATACAAATAAACACAATCGGTTCGTATCCCGCCTTGCCAATTTATTTGTTCATTTTTAGTTTTTTGTTTATCAACAGATAATTGCCAAAATAATTGTCATGTGTACAATTAACAGAATCAAATAGATGTGGTTATTTGATCAACATCAATTAGAAAACAATCTTCCTATTTTAAATCTTCTGTATTACAATTTTCTTTTTTAGTTCATCTATCATCTTTTATTGTGAGTGTTTTGTACATGTTTTGCTTTCTGCGATATAAATCTTGTTTATTTTATTTTACAGTCAATTTTTGTGTCATTGCGAATATTTTATAATTTTTTTACACAAATTTGCATAAATTTAACGACCTGGAGCAACACATTACATAACAAATTATAATAAACAATAATCTCTGAAAATAAAACAATTGGGATTTTCATTAAGAATTAGCATTTTTTTTTATTTTTTTTTTTATGTCAATTATTTTTATGTGTAGTGAACTTGTATGGGTATCAGAGTAGTTATTATTGAGTATTACAATTTGAATGATAATTGGTATATCGCCCTACTTTATACATGTTCCGGGTCACGGTCCATGTTTTGGGCTTCGCGCTTGAAGTGTTGCAGTTAAGTTTACTGCAGCTGTCCTGTTTAATAGGCATTTTGGTGAGGCATTTCGTTGCATGGTTTTTGTTTTGCATGTGTCGGTGCATAATTGCATGTTACAGCTTCTGTCTGCATCAACAACTGTCTGTCCGAATTTTTACAATCATGAATGCCGAGAAAGCAAGAAAAACGGCGTTAGTTTTTAACCGACGTTGGGCAGTTCTTGTTTTTCTTGTTGGTCTTGCGATTGCTGACCTGCGATCGTAATTTTTTTAAATATTATTCAATTATTTGGAACAATTGCAAGATATCTAGCGCAATGGTTTTGCTGGATGCCAAGAATTATTATTTACTTTTTTTTTTTAAAGGGAGATAATTTAGTGGTAAAAATGTTATCTGCAAATGGGTATCCTACCTTTAAGCTATTGCAAACTTTGTCCATATCCTTGAATCAAAAAATCAAACTCCTATTACTGACATTTTTTTCTAACTAATCTTAAACGTTAATGAAAATCCACCCAAATCCCCCCCCCTTCCCCTCATGCATAATTATGAATATGCATTCTTTGATTTCATTGTTGGATATTCATGAGATTCTTCCCCAGCAATTCAAGGGTCAAGGATGTACTTTTGGTTGCTCTTTTTTAAGTGCTTACCCTCTTGAACGCCGTAAATAATTAATATTCATCCTAAATAATTAACGTCCTCCCCTAACTGCATATTCATGAGTTTGTCTTGTCTCCTCCCACCCAGGGCTCCAGCTACTCCAAACAGACAGTCATCTACAGATCGGGCCCCAAACCATACAAAACAAACGACGGGAAACTAAGTGGCGCGTCACTAGACAAGATGGATAACACGACAACCGTGATAACCACAACAAAGAGAGAAATCATTGCTGATAGGTGAGATTTATTCAACTGCCCATTTTGGAATGACGGGAATCAAGTACAAGAGCTAGATCTAATGTAGTAGAGCACTGTAATCAGACGAGCAACTTTTCCTCAGACCAGGAGCGGATTTCACAAAACTCATCTTATCTTCCGACGCGTCTAAGAACTTGTGTGTGACCTGGCACCACGAAATGAGCGGAAAGTCGCACATGTCCAAAACGAGTTATTAACTGAAATGTTCATTTTTCTAGTGGGAGGTCAGTTTCGAGTTAATGTTTTTACATACAAAACACCCTTCTTTATCATAACCCAAAATTGTGTAGATCAATTAAAACTCTAAAGTGTGTTTTTTGGGGGCTAAATTGCACTGATTAATAGTATAGTTGGCACGGTTCAGACTTTGAACTCCGTTTTCTAAAAACAAGGGAGCATGACTTCAGCTATTTCAAAAGAGTATAGCGGCGGTTAGGAATAAGCTACAGAAACACACAATACATCATTTGAAAGCTTAGGACTTCTTCTTTCTAGAAATGTAGTAATGTCAATTTTGTTATTTTGCGACCTATTTTCCACCTATTTCGTAGTGCCAGGTCACATATATAGATATATAGATAGAACGATATATAGATTATCGGACATATTAATCAGATAAGACAACTGTCAAACCGATCTTAAGTTAAGACTAGTTCAGCCGCGTTGCTATGGAAATTAGGACATGTTGAACCCGTCTTAACTTTGGTGAAATCGATCCTAGGACAAGTCACGAGATACTTGACCGAAGATCCGTCTTGGCGTTGCAGGGGCCAATTTCTTAAAGCCACCCCAATGGCCCAACCCCCTTGGAATTACCCCTCGTCAATGTCACTTCCAAGTTGAAAACTCAGACCAAACGAACATTTATGGTCACTTTGACTTTTTAAGGGCTTTGTATATAATGCTGAATGGGTAACTTTCTCATAATATTCAATTAATGTAATCATTAATTTCCTTTTCTCTCCTGTTCTCTTCTACTCCTGAAATCTTTCTTCCCAAATTGTCGTTTCTCAGAGCTTGAAAACGCCCCAGATTTCCCCGCCAGACAAATTGTCATCTTGTAGGTCGATCTCCTTTGTTCTGTTTATAACTTTCTGTGTACTGTTTTGACTGTAAACAATGTTTTACTGTGAGCTTTGGCCCCAGAAAAGCTTCATCTGGATCAAGTCCACGTTTTGGTGTGCAGTGCTGATTTCTAATTCTTTTGATTTTTTTTTCGTTTGTCAAATTTCTGTTGCGATGGTTTTGATTTTGCAGTTAGTTTTTTTGGTGTTTTTTAACTTGTATTTTTTATGGCACTTTTTGAAAGTTATGTTAAAAAAATTGAAAAAAATGTTATTGTTGTTATTTGTGCGAGAAATTTAGTTGAGATTTGTTTAATTGCCATTTTGCTGTTGTGATCGAGCCAATGAATTTGTGTTTTTGCGCCAAACCCTTTTCCGACGATAGATTGCTTTGCCTGCAATACGCTTAAACCTTTTGAAAACTTACTAAAAGCTGGTTATTATTATATATTTTGTTCAATGTTCAGATAACAGTGTTCCAACTAACTGTGTCGAGAATGTTTGATGAAATTGTCACCATCCTTGGGGGTCAAATGCTTAAAGGTCATGGGATAACTTGCATTTATTCCAAAGTAACCTAGCAAATTATTAGCAAAAAGCTTATTTGGATTAAAGATTGTCCTGGTCCTAAATGCCCTGTGAAATCATTTGGTGTGGTGTGGCTTGTGTTATTAAGAAGAAATAAAAAAATGAAAAGTGATTTCCAATATCGGTCAATCGACTGAGATTTGAAAATAAAAACTTCCGTTGACAAAAATTGTGTTTTCGTGATTGAAAGGTTGTGCATGGTTTTCACTTTTTTCCTGAAATATTTTGTGAATACATGTACTTCTTTGGATTGCGAGTGGTTTCATGACTGGTAATGGACAAAATGCACGAAAAGCAAATTATCCTGTTGCCTGAAGTAAGGCCTAAAACCTTTGCGTCCGAATTGCATGACTGTGTGTACGGTGTGTGCCTAAATGTTCACCTTTTGTACCCTCTGTTTTCCCCTCCTTGTCATTCTCTCTACTACAGCATCCCCGTCACCAATGGTGTGGTCCACCAACCAGTCTTCTCTCACCTCAAAGTGCATGAGATGGCCCCGCGGAACTTTGCATCCAAGGCCAAAACGGGGGTGTCCACAAACCCGCAAGCGACGTCTGTGAACGGTAAAGGTATCGGTATCGAGGAAAACACCACCCCGAAACCCAACGGCGAAATGATGACTGTCGACGTTGAAAAGCCCAGTCCCGAAAAGAAGACAGTGATCCAGAATGGCGGCGGGAAGCAACCACTTACGAACAGGGGTAGTGATGCCGTGGAGGGGCAAGGAGAACGCGTGATTGAGAGAACTGAAGAGGTTAAGAAGTTTAACGCTGTCAACGCCAACCTTAACATAAAACCTGAACTGAAGACAGTCTACACTAAGAGACTGGAGGAAACGTTCATCTTCTAGACAAACAAACAAACCTCGTAGACTGGAAACCTGTCTGCGTAACACCGTGTTTTTTTAGGACCGGCAGCGGCCTTGTGCTTCCAAGATCTTATTGGATGATGTGATGCCTCCCTTAACCAGTTCGTACCTGGGTTATTTTAATATCTCCGAGCCGAGACGCATGATTATTTTTTACGAAAATCGATCCGAGGCTGGTTCAGGCCGATAGTACCGGGAAGCACACCCACGCATTTCTGGCCTTGCTCGCTGCTGACAGACATTTTCGGCCTTGCTCGTGACGTGTTTATGCATCATCCATTTTGAATCTGGGGAAAACTTTACGTGTATAAACGTCCTCCGGCGCGAACTGGTTAATATTGATTGGCCAACTTTTACGTCGCGTTTTACATAACGACCGAGTATCCCCTATTGTGTTTCCCTTTGTTCCTATACTGTAACCTAAACCCAATTCACTTATTGTACACTTTAACGACAGAGAACAAAATTCAACAAACAAAACGAATGCCCTAAGACTGAAAGGATCTCTTGTTCGCATATTGTGGTTCTGTCCTCAAGGGTTATGTAGTACATGTACAGCACCCCAATTGGTGCGAGGGAAGATATTTAAATTAGGTTGACCCCTATGTTAAAGGTCATTCTGGCAATAGCCGTGCTGTCCATAATGATCTGCCATTTTGAGTCTGTTTAGAGTCGGGCCGTGTTCGAATTGCGGGCTTTGGCTGTGACTTAGACCGTGGCTATGCTGTTGCTGTGGGCGGTCATTGTCTGCCCTTAGCAACAGCATAGCAATGGCCGAAGTCACAGCCAAAGCTAACAATTCGAACATGGCCTAAGGTAATAATACTAGGGCCATAAATGATGCACGTGGCTATGGTAGTGGCTGCATGCCACTCCCCGTAGACCCGTGTGTTATTCACAGCCGTGCAAAGTAATTTGGTTGTTACAGAGTCCTGTGAAGTGTATCATAGTAAATTGCCCAAATTTCAATAATAATTATGATAATCTAAAAATGTAAAAAACAAAAATATTTAATGTATACTGAACTCCAATGAAGTTTGAACCCTTTTGCAATAAGTATATTTTTCGTAAAGGAAGATTTTTAGAAAACAAGAAAAAAGTTGCAAAAAACATCTTGTATTCCTATTTATTCGTCCAGCATGATAATCCATCCGTCTCAAAAATTGTGTTCATCTAGGATTAAAATATTATATAGGCATAATTATCTCTTCATAATTCACATTATGGCCTAATTATATTAAATTATCAAATAAGTTAAGAGGGCCTAATATTTCGATCTTAACAAGATCTTCTTCAGAGACTAAAACTAAATTATGTAAATTATGTACAGAGCAGCATGAATATTCAATAGATGTGGTGTCCTAACTTGATTGTACTGCCTTTTCAATTTCATACCAGTTCTTAGTAAGTCAGTTTTATATTGATCTTTAAATACTTTGTGTCAAGTGTTTTCCTGTGAGAATAGAGTGCCTTTAACCATCAAAACCCTCATAACAAATATGGTTAACCTTTGCATCCCTGAAAAACCCATTTTTGAACAATCTTTGTTTTAAAAAATGCAATAAAGAACAACAACCTTATAGTTTGTTTGGAAAGAACAGTGTTTACGTTGATGTAGTACATGTACAGTTTCATTCATAACAATGCTTTTTATAAGATTAATGTCTTCCAGATGTTACCAACCCACAGGGATTTGCATTTCTATTAGCTAGTCTGTGATTGGCTGAATTTGGTATTTGTGGAGCATTGGCTTATTTCTTATCCAATCATTGTGATTGGTATTTCTATTTACTGTTCTGTGATTGTTGGACTGTAATTTCATGGATCATTCATACTTTTTTTTTACTGTCACATCCCAATCATAACGATTAGTTTGTTTGTGACTTTGTGTGCTGTTCTCTGATTGGCTGAATTGCATTTCCCCCTGGGGGCAGCCATGTTTGGTTAGTGAGTGTCATTATTCGGTTCTTGTTTTCTACATGGCCTTGGAGGATCTTGAAAAGAAAACCAATTATTTCGGGCACCTTTTGAAAGAGATTTTCCAAGTTTATAGGACTTCATTTTGGAAAGGTAGTTGTAGAAGGATACAGACTGTTTCACAAATTCTAGTAAGTATTGGATTTTGTAGAAAATTATATTTTATAATACACTAGTTCAGAACGTTCTTTATGCATTGATTTTTGTGTTTGTTTACATCCAAACCGAAACGTGGGTTAAACTAAAATCGTGTGTCTCAAAAAATGCTAACAAATCATAATGGAATGCTACACATAGAAATCAATGTGCAACCAATGGTTTGAAGGATACACCTTTCCACTTTAAAACAAGATATCATACGTCCAAATCTGATAATTTTTGACATAATTGTGAGTAATTTCCCAAGAGAAGTCAAATTTACCATAGGACCAAGTTTTTTCGATTTTTGGCATTGGGACAAAAGTAGCCAATATAATTGCCTCTGTTATTGCCTGGCCTACGCAGCAAAACGATTCTACACGGAGTACAATTCGTGTTTGTAAACATGTTTAGCATCAGGAATCCAGGATGGAAGGGATAGTGTTTAGCCATTGAACATTGATGTTAAGGATTTGGACACTGTGTTTATCTGCTATTGCTAATCACCAACAGCTCGCCCACATTGCAACACTTCCACACCCAAACAAAATCGAAAAACTTGGGTCCATGGTCAATTTGACCTCTCTTGAGAAATTACTCATAACTCTGTCTGATCAAATTTTGATGTTTATGTGTTAGCATTTCATTCTATTTTTTTCCCATTTTTTTGGGAGACACTGTACAGATTGGAGATTGATAATGGTTATTGTAAGTAAAGTTGGTTGTAGTTGATTTTGTGTACATAGATGTTGATAAAGTTTACGATAGCAGTGTGTAAATCTTACTCGTCCTGTTAATAGTAGGCAGTTATTGAGTGATTTTGAAGTAATTTAGCTAATGAGTGAACAAAAAAACGTTTGAGTTGATGATACTGGTAGCTTAAACATTCCAGCTCTGAAGCTCGCGACAAAATGGCAAATCTCCACATGTCATGAGCTTAAAAGCTGGAATTGTCCAGCTAAGTTAATGAGTGCAGTAAAGTTGTACGTATCCTTTTTCAATACATTATATTTAACAGCCGTTTCGGACTATAATCCAACTTTCACTTTAACTTCCATTTTGTACGTATACGAATGGGCATCATTTATTTTGTTTATTTCATATTTATTATTTTCTGTGTTGATGAACAATAACCCCCAAAAAAATGCTAACCACTTTTGGTATTCAACCTGTCACCTCATGGTATTCTATATGTGAAGGTTTTAAGAAACATAAACCCGCTTAGTAAACAAATTTTGCAAGCGCAAATCTACTACACTATGCATACAGCAGATATTATGGGTGGTCAAAAAAAAAGTTAACTCTTTTTTCAGAAGTATATTTCTTATAAAACTACAGGGTCTTGGTGGTGTTATGGTAAAAACAATGTTCAAAATAAAACCCAAATTAAGAATTGGCGACCTTTTGCAGACAAAATTGTCAAAAAACAGTTTGTCCACCGCACACAATCCTGGAAACTGGTCAAAACTATATCACTGTGTGCACAGAGAACTGCAATGACGATGACTACATAACTCACAAACTGGGGCCAATTTCATAGAGCTGTTAAGCACAACAATTTGCTTAGCACCAAAAAGTCTTGTTAAAAAATAACAGGTTGCCAGCCAAAACTCCATGTGCATTTCATGCTAAGCAAAAACCAACTGAATATAAGTCAGAAACAACATATGTTACCTACAAATTTGGTTTATAACCCTGTTTTTGACAAGGAAGAATTTTCATGCTAAGCACATTTTTCTGCTTAACAGCTCTATGAAATTGGCCCCTGGTGTACTTCAAAGATACTATGGGCCTTTTCGAATCCCTGGCTTCGTCTTCGTCTTTGGCTTAAGGCGATTTTTGACTCCCAACTGCAAGATCTCCAGCCACATTCTGATGCCTGTTGTACTTCAGAAACATTCACTCGATTGATGTGAACCCAAAAGTTAGACTATTTCAATTTTCTTCCATTTCTATTTGCTTCTCAGTATTTCGGAATTCGGAGGCAAAGCCAAAGCCAAAGACGAAGCAACGGTTTCGAAAAGGCCCTATGTCTTAACCAATTTGAACAGGTCTCACCAATTTTGATAATTTTGCATCTGAAAAGTGTAATTTGTGGGGGCCACCCTGTTATTTCTGCTGTTTATATTAATATCTTGGTGCCTAGTAATTTTTTGTTAAACCTACAACAGCTCTTCAGAGCTTGCTATCAGACCTATAGCTGTTAGTTATCAACCATTTAGTATGTTTGAGAGTAGCACCTGCCTAGCTGCGGCAGACGCTGAAGGGCTTACTGTACAAGGTACTTGAGTTTTGCTTACAATAAATTAGCTAATCACGGAAACTGGAAGCCTGCTAAGCTTCTTTTTTTTTGGGGGGGGGGGGGAATGGGCAATACATGTAGTATCAAGATTTTCAAGAACTGTATTTCTATAGTAATTAAACCAGTGCCTTTACTCTGACAAATCTTCCACAACTTGAAATACCTCAGCAAAATAGTCTCTTCGAATTCAGACTGCAACGTCAAAAGAAAATTGTTTAACTGTAAATATTATAAATAAACCGATTTGGAAGAATTAAAAAACAGTTTGTATTACAGATATTTCTGGATTGGCCAGATATGTTTGTTGGTCGGGTAGTTATGCGTTGATATCAAGTGTAGAATACTGTGTATTTCTAGACCAATGTTTGAAATTTGATTTTTATTTTCGTATATAGAGTATTCTGGTTTGTAGGCAGGCGTGCATGTATTCCGTATAGGGATATTGTGGTGTTGGTTTATTGTATATGGCTATATAATTGTATACAAACGCAATTTGGTTTGTTGCTAAAAACTGCAGAATGTTTGGGCGTTTTTTAAAGGCTGCAGAGTGGTACATGTATGGCAAAAGTTGTAGAGAACTATGCAATAATGCTTTATACTGAGAGCTGGGCATTTCTCCTGTTTTTTCGCCAGCGAGTTTCTGATTGAAAGTTGTGAATGTTCGCTTCTCAAGTAACATTTGGCTGTGCATAAGCTAATTATTGTACCCATGTTGTTCACGGGGAGCTCAAATTTGTGTATTCATTTGAGATTTGTTTTCTTCTTGCAACTCAATTTTGTACATGTGTCTGTTAAACCAAATATAAACAGTTTCTTTTGAGGGGTAAGCACAATAGAGATTTCTAGAACAAAAAAAACTGATCTAATTTGTGTAAAAAGAAATTCCCCCAAAACCTAATTTTAATTTGTTTGAGACAGAAAAACAAAAAGAGAAGTGGCATTTGCAAGTTTGTGGCTTTTTGGGAATTTACTGATGTACAAAATGTCTATTTATTCAACTAAACTGATAAGATTTGATGCTTTGCGATATACGAGCGCGGTAGCCTAATGTAGACATATCAACGAACTTGAACTTATCTTGAAGAAGAAAAAATAGAGACGAAATCGAGATAAGAATGGTCTCGCTGTTGTGAAAGTCAACTAAATATGAGTTAGAATAAAACTGCGTTGATAAGGTAATCATGCGGTGTCCATTGTTTTGTTGCTTTTAAAAACGGTGAAGGATAAAGGACACATTTTAGGTTCAATTACAGCATTCCTTTTAACCCTCCTAAAATCTGCTTACTTTACAAAATGGCTGTAAATAAGTATGAACCTTTCAAAACGCTCCATAATTTGTTGCTACTGCACTACTACACCTTTCAAAACCTTTTGAAAGGTATTTTTTCGCACGCCAGTTTGTTCAGAAAGTTGTTTTACCTTTCAAAATCTTTCATAGGTTTCTTTTGTCAGACAGTTTTCTCGCCTTTCAAAACATTTCAGTCCAAGAAACTTGAAAGGTATTTTTTTTCTTACACCAGTTTGTTCAGAGAGTTGTTTTACCTTTCTAAATTTTTCATAGGTCCCTTTTGTCAGACAGTTTTCTCACCTTTCAAAACCTTTCAGTCCAGGAAACTTGAAAGGTTTTGAACTGCCCTATATATAGAAGAGTATTGAGCCTTAGGTTAATTGGTGCGTTGGTTCTTGTTTGCCTTTAATATCTGCAGCCCGGGTTTGAATTCCACAAGTTCATAATAGGTTTACTCCGACCTCTTCAATTTGCAAGTCTACATTTCCTGTGGATTTACAACCTCACAAAGTACACATGTGCCAAAGTACTTTTTCGTTTACAATGGTGTGTGCAATATCTGTAAATTATTGGGACTATACTTGTCCCAAATGTCGTCCTGTTTGTGTTTGTCCGTAGAAAACAACAACAACAAAATACAGTTGGTTTTCCGGAAGCGCAGGTGGGACCCAACAACCCGACCGAATGAATGGTCAACAGTCAAGGCTGTGCTGATAAAAGAAACGATAATGCAAAGAGATACTGATGAATAAAAAAAAGGCCGAATCCACAAAAACAACGTTAATTAATTTATTTGAAGGCTTTTCTGATCACAAATTGAAATAATTCACAAACATCAAATCAACAGGAAATTGATATGGATTTTTTTTAAATATAATTTTGGTGTTTTGAAATTAGTAATTTTAGTGCGTGGTGGTACTCTCATCAGGAAACGTAGCCACACGAGTAAAACGTGTGAACACTCGCAGATGTGTGCAGAAATTAATGTTTGCACCTCGTTGTAAAGAGGAAACGACTAAAATTGTTGTGATTACATTTGGGTCGTTAGTTGCTACGTTTCAACTTGGCTATGGCCGTCAATTTGGCGTCCCTAGTATAGTAATAAGCCCTTTGAAAATGTCGGATATATTAAAGGTAGGATACACCATTTGCAAATAATAGCAAAAAAATAACTACCGAATTATGAATAAATAACTTACTTATTAGAAAGTAAATTATGATTGTAGGCATCCAGCAAAATGATTGCGCTAGATATCTTGTAATTGTTTCGAAAAATTAAATTTTATTTTAAAATATTCACGATCGGCGATCGCGAAAATAAAACACTGTCCGACGCCAGTTGAAAATAAACGCCGTTTTTCTTGCTTTCCTCAGCATTTACGACTGTAAAACTTCATACAGGTCAGTTGAACGATATTTACTAAAAAATACAACCCCCAAATCCACCCATTCATGATAATTCAAGCAATTACCGATGTGAGTATCCTACCTTTTTAAAGAGAAATCACGAAGTGTCTGAGCTTATTCGAATCAAAGAATGTCCACGTTTTGAGTCGTTTTTTTTCCAACTTTTTTCCTACGTCCTTTTCACACCTACCGAGGTATTAGGTCCACAAATGACGAGTTGGCAAAGCTTTTGCACGTTTGGTATCTTGTTGCCTAACGAAACAAACGAATACAACGTTCAGTTCTTGAAGGTACAGTTAAGTGTACAGTCTTTTAATCAAAAGAATCGACACTTTTCTAAATAGAGTGCTGTCACAAGAGTATAGTTCATGCCGCAAACCTCCGTGTTAATGAAATAACCAAACTTATTTCTACATTATAGACGATGTGCCCTCTGACGTCACGTGTTTACACCTGTATTCAAATGTACCCGGCAGTGATGCGCACCCATCGTGTTTTACATACAATTTGCTTAAAGAGTGACGTCGCAGGTCAGATCACCTTTGAATTATGTGACCTCTGATGTCATCTCTTAACCAAATTTATGTAAAACATGATGCGTGCGCATATTGACGGTCACATGTTGAATACAGATGTAAACAGAGGCACATCGTCTATACACTGTGCCACTCTTCCGATAAAAATACAACTATTTAATACAACAATGCAGTAATTGCGGTTGTTTTTTTACCTGATACAAAAACAAACGGCAAATATTTTTAAAACCGTTTCCCCCGAAGAAGGTAATACCCAACCACGTTCCCATACCATCGAGCAGAACACTCCCGCTGCTGCTGCTGCGGTTGGAGGTACACCTTAAAAGCAGACCTTGAGGTTGGGTAGCTCTTTGCATACAGCATCTCCTTTAAAAACCCAAATTAAATGGATTAACTAAAACCTCATTATTGAAACCTTTCATAATGTTGTGTGTGTGTTTTCGGTTTTTTACCCCTCAATTCCACGGCGATCTAGGCGAGTCCAAATAAATCACATTAAAACGAGACAGGTGTTTTGTGAAGATGCGCCGTCATCCACTGTGCATTATTAATAAGTATCCATTCCAAAATTAGACAGTAGGTTTGAATATTTTATTAGGTTTTCAATGTAAATTTGGCATATTTTGAAGGATGTGGAATACAAAGGGTTTTTATGGATCTATTTTGGTTTGGCATGGGCATACATTTTCAAGCGCTTGTTGTTGCTGGGATACTATGTCCAAGCAACAACAATAATTTCTTCAGTTAATAACTTCGACTGGCAGTTGGGTTTTTGCCCATCGATGCCATGATATTGGTCCCGTTGGTTGGTCAGCTTGTCGATCTGTTTGTCAGTGAATTAGTCTAGTTTGTCTCTTGGACTGAGTCTTGAACTTCTAAGAAAGGCGCCTTTTTGATTCGAGCATCGTTGCTTGTGAATAGAAATTTGCATTTTCTACTCTTTCTGTGTAGCCCTCATCTTGATTGGGTTATATGGCCATGTGACGTGTGGGCGACTCTCAAAAACAAATTACTCGGATGTTCAATGATTTAGGGCGTGCTCATAGTCATGGGGGGAGGGGAAGAGACTGGGAAGGAGGGCGTTGCCTTTTCTTGCAACTTCCATAGGGCCTGTTCGAAACCGTTGCTTTGTCTTTAGCTTCGGCTTCGCCTCCGAATTCCAAATTACTGAGAAGCAAATAGAAATGAACGAAATTTGAAATAGTCTAACTTTTGGGTTCACATCAATCGAGTGAATGTTTCTGAAGCACAACAGGCGTCAAAATGTGGCTGGAGATCTTGCAGTTGGGAGTCAAATATCGCCTTAAGCCAAAGACGAAGACAAAGCCAGGGATTCGAAAAGGCCCATAGCCTCTTTAAATCCCAATCTAGAAATGGACGTACCATAACCCCGCCCCGTTTTTAAACAAATTTCATTCATCGCCAGCGCTAAGCGCGACACAAAATGCTTAATCGAGGTAGGACGGTCATACCGTGGCGATTCCTGAGTAACATCTTCTTGTACCAAGTATTGTTAACAGTTTACAGGACTTACATTACTTTATCCTTGACACTTTAATCTTTGCTGACCATTCACGCTTGCTTTGACTCGCCTGATCGCCCGCGTTTAGTCAAGACCCGTTTGTCTTCAGATGATTCCGCGCGCGCTTGATCGGTTGCGATTGGTGGTGCCGAGATTTCCATATCCGACTCCGAGGAGAATTTCTCCGACTTTGGGCCAAGAAACAGCATGTCACTGGCTGCACAAACACCTGCTCTGTCGAGTTGTACATAAATCAGCTTGACCACTTCCACATTTCGGAGCTAATTGGTCAGAGGACGATGATTCCTCTGGACCTAGGAATTGAGCCAACAGAGGTGAATACACTTCCAAGGACAGCACTGATTTTGTAGTTGACCAAGAAAGAACATTTGCGTCAATATGAATATTCAGTTATGTTTTTATTTAAAGCAAGTAAAAAAAAATTACAAATGGAAAAATAAAATTTATAATCAAATGTTCTTGCTGATCTTACATATATTAGTACTTGTTAAAGAGCTAACTTCACGAAGATTTCTATGAAAGTGTTTTCTGGTAGGCCCTATGTTGTGTCATTATTATAGCCTATACAAAATCACACTACCATTGTGTTTGCTCTTTGTCACGGTATGGTAGATGTAAGTATATTCACGCTCAAACACTTTTCCCAACCGAAGTACCTGGTTTCAACGGTCAAGCATTGTGATAAGTAGGTAGGTTTTTTATACTACAACTTCTGAAATCTAATGACAATAAAATCCGCTTCGGCTTAAAGGGATCGTATACGTTTGGTAATTGGAACCCACTGTTTGTTTCAATCCTATATAGTTATAGATATATATACCATAAAACTAACCTGTACAAATTTCATTTCAAAAGGTGGTAGCGATTTTGAGATATTGCCGAAAATCTGGAGCGGTTATGTCCACGCAGATAGAATAATATGCATTGGAATACACAATCTGAGAAACGTCACTGCAGTAACGCTTCTCAGATTCAAATTGTTGGGATACAAAGTGATATATTTTTTAATAACCGCAGTACTTCGAAGTGAACAGTTTCTAAAAATGCATTATACTATCCAAAGCTGCTGTACTTCTTACCAAGTAAGATTTTATTGCCATTAATTTTTAGAGTAATTACCAAACGTATACGATCCCTTTAACCTATGTTACATGTGGAACTCCTTAGTTTTCTTACCACCAAAATGGTATATAAGTTTTGTATAGCACACCCTGTCAATAAAATATTATCCGTCTAAATCTGACTGTGATAGATTTACTGGAAGGGGTTTATAGGAGATATAGGATATCGCAGAGAAATATAACCAGCAAAAGTCTTATAAACCCCTTTTGTAGCTTTTTGGGGAGTATGGCTGTTGCATGTGCAGCTATACTCGAACCAAGCTTTGTTTCAACATCTATGGGGACAGGCAGGCATCCGTTGCTTGATGGATGGCCTTAATACCGCCAATGAATAATGAGTCGTCCACAGTATGTGAGGACTATGAAAAGTGGATTTGAATCGTCTCGTGAAGACTTAAGATTGACTTAAGACCAACCTATAACATGACATGTTAAAAGGGTATCAATGTAGTATATCCCTTTCCCCAAAAAACTACCTCCCGTGCCAACTATAATATGCGTCTGTGTCTGCCAAAATGAACTTCTGATGTAGTGTATTTTAGTGCATCTTTGCTGTATCAGTGTAGTGCTTCATACCTGTGAAATAACCACAACCTCTCTCTGGTGCAGACATCACCAACCATTGATACAGCTACGAAAACGGACAGGTGTTTTTGACAAAGGGCAACGCGCCAGCTTTCTTTGTTCATTTCCGGACATCGGGAAAGAGTCACAGCATCCCGACCGGCGATGTAACTAGCGGGATCTGGTGGGTTGACGACGGGTCTGCGGCAGGTGGTTCTGGCGTTTCCCCGATCGTTACTTTGCCACGCTGGATGCGTGGACACCATCTCATTAGCAAGAGAGGTTGGATAGAAGATGAGGGAAATTGACTTCCTTTTTTTCGAGTCTGTAGTACAGTTTCAATCACCGAGGGAGTGATTGTTGAGACAGGAAAGCTTTACAAAACTGTCTTATACAAAAATGATCCTATAATGATACTCTATTAGATAGACGACCTTGGGGATTGTTCGAATGGATTTCGTGCTTCAGTGCCGCGAAGCTACAAGTCTCCAGGATTCGGCCATGGGCCGGTGGGGGAAACATTTAGCCGAGGAAGCTCCGCTCTCCAATCTGATGAGGCCGTTTTTCAATAATGCAACGCCGTTTCCCGTCACGTCCGAGCCCTCGTGGTTTCCTGAGAGATTCTTCAGAGAGGGGATTTTTTTCTATAAAAGCTTCGGGCCGAGCCTCCCGAGCGTGTGAAATCACAGCTGAGGTGGCCGTTGGTATGGAGTGAGTGCTGTGCGCGCAGGGGTGTTGCCTCGAAGTCAGGATGCAGCGATGGATGATGTTTCTACTGTTAGTCTGTTCACAAGAATTTTGGCGTAACCATGCGAGAAAACCTTTCTTTATCACATTGACCAAAACAGACCAAAACAGCCGCACTCCAACTCTCGTCGTAGTCACTGAAATCTTGCATTTAAAGTGGATTTTCCGATGAATATAAAGTAGACAATTCTCTCAAAATACAGTTTATCATTTCTTGAAAATTCGTTCTGATTTGTTTTCTATTTCAAACAAAAAACACCTTAAATCTCTGTCAATGACAGACTTTTCCAAAAATATAATTCGAAATTAATCTTAAACCACACAACTTTGAGATGGTGTCAACATTGTCGTAGTTACGGAGTTGGGTGACCACAATCGGATTCTAAAACTGAGCAGGTACCAATTTTCGAGAAACTATGCATGCAATGGGCCCACTCCATTTTCCAAACTGGTTTATTCTGAATGATGTTTGGGATCCAGAAACTGCCATCTCAGACGGCCCAGAAGAGCCTACATTCAAACGGTGAGTTTATTCGTGTGTTTTTATGAATGTTCACAGTGTAAAAATTACCAAAAAAAACCCTTTCTTTGATGTAGGCCTATGATGTATATGCTTAAGTTACATTAAATAGTATTTCCTGTCTGTGATCTTACTGGAAGGTTCTGCTATTAAACGACTCATGTCTTCCCCCAAACTAAGAAATGAAAATAATCGGATGTTTGCACACCGATTCTTTGATAGCGCCGAGTTGGTTACACACAATCTGTCAAATTCCTTGTTGTCAGTAAGACCCGGTGTTCCATTTTGCCCTTTTCTAGTGCCAATTTGTTCTTTTATTCCCGAAATTTAATTTAGTGCTATAAATATACAGCAACATAATATGTTGGCCAAGAAAGACGGGTGACTGAGTATCAAATTGGCCTCTTAAACCAACGAGACGCTGAGGTCTAAGACGCTGAGGTCTACAGGTGTCTGTGATTGGTGCAAAGTTGCTTTGGGCGATCGCGAGGAATGCAACAGATCATCACAGACAAAACAGACTTTATTTTCGAAAGTTTTAGCACACCTTTTCGTTACGCGAGATCTAATCTTTTTCCAGTCTGCAACTCCCAGCACCGAAATTCCTTCTTTTGAACGGCAGACTGACACAATCATTTGAAAAGCTAGACAACATTGTATGCACTACAAAGAAAAAACACCTGTGTGCGCTCATTGTTTGGTATCGGCACTTGGCAGACGAACAAGTTTACCTTGGAATTGTGGGATAGCACTGACACGTTTCAAGACAAAAGTGGTATTGTTTCGCGCGCGCCTGACGTGCAAAACCTGAACAAATTAACGGGTTGTTTTGTTCGTTCGGCTCGCGTCAAATAAT
Organism: Crossaster papposus; assembly: GCA_037893245.1. Lineage (NCBI taxonomy): Eukaryota > Metazoa > Echinodermata > Asteroidea > Velatida > Solasteridae > Crossaster > Crossaster papposus. The sequence continues at coordinate 386,167 of JBAIAA010000914.1, read as the reverse complement.
TACTGCAGTTCGACACATTTGGAGGCGACACTGTTCTTGCTCATGGAGGATATAGACGAGGATGAGCTATGAGTGATACAGCTGGAGAACAAAATGCAGAATTTGGAAGGATTTTTCGAGAAGGTAGGCTGCTTTACTTTTCTTTTCGCTGAGGTATAGCGCAATGCTGATTTCGTTTGGAACAATAATTGTTGCCATCATGTGCAGAAGTTTGGTTTCCTTTTTATGCTTTTGACCAATGGATAGACACAATGCAGTGTTCAAACGACACTTATAACTTTAAATGGTCAGTCATTGTAAATAGGCCTACGTACGAATACAAAAATAAGGTAATTTGGGACTAAGAATGAATTCCAATTCTAAAAATCATGTCCATGCCTCGACATGTCCGATAGACTTCGTGCATTCACAAAAGTGGTGCTAGGATATCTAATTATTACTAGGGCCTACATTCTCTCTCGGAAGAACTTTCTCCCATTATTTTTACCACTACCAGGCAGTAAATTTATTTGAAAATCTAAGTTTAAAACTAAACCTAATATTAACGTTGGTTAACGATGGTAGCTACAAACAATATGATTACACATTTGTAATTAATCGAAACATTGTGGAATCGATGTATTATTTTGTTAAATATTTTCCTTGCAATAATTAAAATCAGGTAAACCTGACAAGCCCTTGTTTCATAGGAGAACTTGAATGAGTAACTTAAATTCGTCTTTTAGTTCGGTGGTATAAAGTTCCTCGAAGGATTATTAAAGTTATCGGGTTCTAAAGAAAGGAAAATGTCGTATGCATTTGATATTAAGTACATGCATTAGCCGATAGTCAACTTTCACAAATTGCAACAATCGCTCATTTTCCATAATCTACGAGGGCAAATTATTCCACATCTCCTGAAGACGAACAGCTAGAGCATGTCGAAACGTTGAGTTTTCAGAACCATACAAAACAAAATACATGGTGTTACCACAAACCTTTCTTATTATCCATAACACCTGTATACCCTTCCTTTTAATTTTTGTTGGTGAATGGAGGGAAGATTCAATCAATTATGTGCGTCTACCACCTGTCCGAGGTACCACCTCGACAGGTTCTCATAGAAATATTTATAATGGATATATCTCACTGTCACCATGCAACACAATGTGTGGCATCCTCCTCGTATACAACAACGACAAAATTTTTCTTTAAAAAGAAACTAGAAAAAATAAATGAACATCACAATTTTTAAAAAGACACGTTAACCCTAACCCCTAAGGATGTGTGCAAATTTGTTATACAAATGATGGATTCAGCACTGTTGGTTAAACTATGTTGTTCATAAAAAAACAATGCTATCATTTCCTCAGTTACAATAAATAATTGTTTGGATGTCAAGAATTTCATATTCTTCTTTTGTAGAAATCACAATGAAATTAAACATGAAAACAAAACAAAATAAACATCTATAGGGACCATAGATTTTTTCTTCGGCTCTTTTATTGTATTCCTTGTATAAACAACTTACAAGGAATTAATTTGGCATGCATACCAATTTTTTTATTTATCTAGAAATTGACAGTATATTAGGACACAGGCATTCCAAATTTTTACAGAACTGTTCTTTTTACTGTAGCAACTTTGTAACTGTTGTTGTGCTCCTGAAGTAACTATAATCTAAAATAAAATAAACACACAAATTAATCGGTTATTTTCCTCTTCCAAAACATGGCCTCATGTTTTTGTAATTGCCATTCCTGTAATTATAAATTCTTTTAATATTCACCTATGTATGCAAGTATATTACAAGATTCATAAACAAACCGTTGTCTGAAATCTATCCTCTATTTTTTGTCCTGGGTAGCAATCAAATATATTTTTACAATTCTTTTTATACAATTACATGGCATGTGTTTAATAATACATGAAAGAGTTTAGCAAAAAATATATATTAAATTTGTAACTAGACATTTTACAAAATTAAGTTTACAAAAGAGTTATTTGTTTAATGTTATTAACAGCTATTTTACTGTATTTACAACCAGAACGCTGCTACAGCATACATATGTTTTGCCAGAAAGTCTGAATGAAAAGAGCTGCAGAAACAAGTTTTAGAAAAATGCACTTTTTTTATTTTTTTAAAAATAAGTATGAAATCCATTTTATATCTATACAGGGTGGCCCCCGCAAAGATATCTCGATTTGGGCCAGTAGTTTTAGTTCCAGACCCTATTTTGGATTTTGTGAAGCACAGTCAGGGTTCTTTTCCACCGAAAAAATAAACCACGCTCGCGAATTTAACACGACATGGTTTAGTTATTTTTCGGTGCGAACGTACCTGCGACTTCGCTTCACAAAATAGGGCCTGGAAAGATTCTCCATCTATTGGTATAGATATTTTGGCCATTGGGAGACTGCAGACTTTGGGCAAAGTGGCTCACATGTTAGAGCGCCAGTACAGTGTTCCAAAGGGTACAGTGTTCCAAAGGGTACAGTGTTCCAAAGGGTACAGTGTTCCAAAGGGTACAGTGTTCCAAAGGGTACAGTGTTCCAAAGGGTACAGTGTTCCAAAGGGTACAGTGTTCCAAAGGGTACAGTGTTCCAAAGGGTACAGTGTTCCAAAGGGTACAGTGTTCCAAAGGGTACAGTGTTCCAAAGGGTACAGTGTTCCAAAGGGTACAGTGTTCCAAAGGGTACAGTGTTCCAAAGGGTACAGTGTTCCAAAGGGTACAGTGTTCCAAAGGGTACAGTGTTCCAAAGGGTACAGTGTTCCAAAGGGTACAGTGTTCCAAAGGGTACAGTGTTCCAAAGGGTACAGTGTTCCAAAGGGTACAGTGTTCCAAAGGGTACAGTGTTCCAAAGGGTACAGTGTTCCAAAGGGTACAGTGTTCCAAAGGGTACAGTGTTCCAAAGGGTACAGTGTTCCAAAAGGGTACAGTGTTCCAAAGGGTACAGTGTTCCAAAGGGTACAGTGTTCCAAAGGGTACAGTGTTCCAAAGGGTACAGTGTTCCAAAGGGTACAGTGTTCCAAAGTGTACAGGTTCGCATCCCATCTTCAACAGTTTATTAATTTTATAAGACATTACTTTTTTCCTTCAGACTTCCTATCATGGCACGATAAACAATATTCTGTACATTACAGAATAGGTCTACTCCGTGATTATCACGTTTTATGAATTTCATCACAACTGAGTAATAATTTTTTAAGGATACAAATTTACAGCAAAAATATATCGATTGATTTAGGAAAAAACATTGCGTTATTGTCTAGGCTGTTACTTGTATGTTTTATGTTTTTAACAAAACTTGTTAAAGCCAAGTGGGAAAACAGAGAAAAACCTATATTTTATGTACAATTTTGGAGGTCTTGTTACTGGATTCTGTTGTTAACGTATGTAAGAAGAACAAAAGTGCCTACGGACACTCCTTAACCAGTACGCGCCGGGATTATTTTAACATCACCGAGCCGACCGCACGGGATTATTTTTAACGAAACTCGATCCGAAGCAGGTTCAGGCCGCCATGTACCGGGAAGCACACCCACGCATTTCCGGCCTTGCTCGCTGCTGACAGACATTTCCGGCCTTGCTCGTGGCGTGTTTATGCGTCATCCGTTTTGAATCTGGGGAAAACTTTGCGTTTATATTCGTCATCCGGCGCGAACTGGTTAAACTATCTCAGTTATTGTTTTATTCCAAATGATCTACTGACCGTTTGGAATGATAGTTGGTACAAGTTCTATCTTTTTACTTCGAGCAAGGAATTCTTATTAAATCAAGAGGCAGGTTTTCTGCAAATGTAACTGTAGACATACAGTGATTAATGACATTAACAAAATTATATCCACAGATGAATCTCCCTCTACTTATTTAACAGCTTCAACTTTATTTACATTGACTGTTAGAAGCCATTACTATGAGGTATATAAAATTTCATCCTTTTTAGAGAAATTAATAAATTTTTAAAAGTAGATTTTTTTGCACATTCTATCCAAAACCACAGCTACATACAAAGCAGCTATGTACAGTTTCAAAGAAAAATGCAGGGGCCAATTTGATAGAGCTGCTAAGCACACAAAATTTCTTAGCACAAAAAAGTCTTGCTCATTTAAAACAGGTTACCTGCCAAAATTCAACGTGTTTTTCATGCTAAGCAAAAAAACAGCTGATTATCAATCAAAGCAATAAAGACCACGTGAAAATATGGTCTGTAACCTTGTTTTTGCCAAGGATAAATTTTCAAACTAAGCAAATTTGTGTGCTTAGCAGCTCTATGAAATTAGCCCCAGTGCTTACAAATGTTTTATTTACATGAAATTTACAAAAAGTACAAGATGCTGCCACCACATGATGAAATAATGCACAAATGTGACCCAGCACGAGTAAATGAGACACTTTGCGGCAAAAATGAAAATTGAGATTTTGATTTCATCATTTAAAACTAAACAAGCTTTAAATGATGAAATCAAAATCTCAATTTTTATTTTTGCTGCAAAGTGTCTCATTTACTCGTGCTGGGTCACAAACAATATCACAGCATGATTGTTTGTTGCACTGGAGTTCAACCTCATACTCACAGGCAACAGGTATCTAACGGCCCACTGCCAATCAATCCAGAACCAGGCAGTTTACTGAGAACATCAACAGCATTAGTCAAAATGTACAAATGCAATCAGTTATTGTTTAACCAGAACCTCACAGCTCCTAGCAATAAAGTTCAGGGGCCAATTTCATAAAACATGTAAGCACCAACATTTGCTTAGCATGAAAATTCTTCCTTGAGGGGAAAACAGGGTAACAAATCAAATGTTCAGGTGATGTTGATTGTTTGTGACTGATATTCAGCTGGTTTTTGCTTAGCATGAAAAGCAGATAAAGTTTTGGCTGGTAAAATGTTTTTACTTAACTAAACTTTTTGTTGTGCTAAGCAGATTTGTGTGCTTACACGTTTTATAAATGTTGGCCCCAGATGTTACTGCTGCAGGCCTCCAATTAGAGCACATCTGTCCCACTACATCAACCTTTTCGTAAACATGTTTTCAGTCCAATGTGTACTTTAAGCTTTAAATAAGACACAACTGTGGGCTTAATAAGATATGACCTGTAACAGACTGAAATGTGCATAATGAACAGGGGCCAATTTCTCAAAACATGCAAGGACATAAAATGTGCTTAGCACAACAAAGTCTTGCTCAGTAAAAATGGGTTACCAGCCAACATTTTATGTACTTTTCTTTCTAAGGAAAATACCAAGCTGAATACCAAGTCACAAACAATAAACTTCACCTGAAAAATTGGTTTGTAACCCTGTTTTTGCCAAGGAAGAATGTTCATGCTAAGCAAATTGTTGTGTTGTACATGTTTTATGAAATTGGGCCAGGTAGCTCATCACAGCTCCTAAAAACCCATTTATGGCTTAATTATCATGACATCACCTCCCCACTTAGATTGTTCTTATTAACCTCTGCCATAAGTTTTCCGTCTACAAATCAGGTCAAATTTGGTTTCTGGTCATGATTCAAGATTTTGTTAATTTTGTTGGGACAAAACTGAGAACCTTCTTGCCAGAATGCAGGAATCTTACTGCTTGACCAAGTCATGGCAAGGTTAGATCATCTGAACCCAAACTCCACAAATGTTTCTTCCTAGAAACATCTTACACCTGCTAAAATCCAACATCTTCCTATTAGATCATTAAACTCCAAAGCCCTGTATAAAGGCACATCGACCGGGCTGCATGCTTCTTTAGCCACCTGCGTTATTAACAATACTATAGGTTTGCTTATTTGGGCTGCACCAGTTAACCAGTTCGCGCCGGGATTATTTTAACATCGCCGAGCCCACGGGCGGGATTATTTTTAACGAAACTCAATCTGAAGCGGGTTCAGGCTGATAGTGCCGGGAAGCACACCCACGCATTTCCGGCCTTGCCTGCTGCTGACATACATTTCTGAACTTGAACTTGGCGTGTTTATGCGTCATCCGTTTTGAATTTGGGGAAATTTTTGCGTTTATATACGTCATCCGGCGCGAACTGGTTAAAGACATCGCTTATACTAACTGGCTCAGTCAGAGGACTATAGGATTTGTTGGGGCTCCAGCAAAAAATTAGGCGTTGGATTTTAGCAAATTTTGTTAGAGGTTACGGTTGATGTATACACAAACACTTTCTTAAATATTTGTGTGATCTAGTAACTGACATAACAGAGTGGAACTATGCACATTTGTGATTTATGTTTGAATCTAACTGAAGCAATCTTTTCACAAGATCTTCTGCTGCCTCGCTCCTGCAACAACGTCTCTCGGGACAGCCGACAAGAGAAGATATGATCTTCTTTCACTGCTCGCTGATGCGTACGGAGTCACAACAAACAGAAGCTGGTAAACTGATGATGATGGTGTTGCTTCAACCTACAAGAGGGTCATTACAAAGTTGCCACAGCTCACTGGTGGACACCGAGTGGATGTAATCGTGGCAGAGCTCCCAGTCTAGACGTCTGGCAAGCTCGTCCAGTTCTCTGAAGGAAAATATGAAAATATGAGCAAATGAGCTATAGACTTACAGAACCAGAAGTTAATAATACACACAACAAGACAATAGCCCTACAAATAAAGTAATTTAAAGTCTGTCCCGAGCCAATGTGGTATATTAGGCCGAAGTTTATCTCTGGTTTCAGTAGCACAAAACAACTGGGAATATTTCTAATCTTCCTGGATGGGATGACAGTCCATCGCAAATTACTCCTCCGCTAATGCTGGTACCAATTTATACTCCTGAGTGAAGAGAGAAAGTGGGGGTGAAGTTGGTTGCCCAATGACTGGGCAGCAGGTGGATCTGAACCCCCAACCCTCTGATCATGATTCATAAACTCTAACCGCTAGGCCACACTCCCTTGCAGACCCTACAAATACATGCAGGTCTTTAGAAATCTATCTGCCTCATATAGGGAAAACACTATGGAGTTTGAGATTTCAATAGTGTGTTATAGCCTACCTTGTGTCAAGCAGAGGTGGTGTGGCTAACATCCTGATGTCCTGGGCTTGTACCCATGCATCCACATCCTGAGTCGAGGCAACAGCAGACCGTCTTGGGCCGTACAACAACATACCAGTCCTACGTTAGATTAAAAGCAAAACAACATTTTGTAGGGTTGGATTTGGTTTTCAGTTGATTTCAAGGATAGTCAATTGGGAGGTAACTCATCCTTACTCGCAGCTGGTGTGCTGAATTGCGAAGGACGTGGCTAGAACATGGTCGAGTCAAAGGCACGTAAAGGCGCCTCCAGCAGTCGGCCACATCGACTCATGACTACGGAGCACAGCCAGAGATCGAAGGTGTTTGATTTTTCTAGATGGAGGAAAACCGGGGGGCCCGGAGAAAAACCCTTGTGGCACAGAAGAGAACCACCGCACAACTCTACTCGCATATGGTCCGGGCCGGGAATCAAACCCGGGCCACATTGGTATGAGGCGAGTGCTTTACGCACAAGTCACCCATGCCACCGACAAAAGAGAAGACAGTCTCACCTCAAAGTTGCCTCTTGTAAAGTAGGCCTCTCTGCTGGATTCTCTCTCAGAAGGTGTTCAAACAAAGCCTGCGCTTCGTTGGAGAGAAAGCCGGGAGGCTTGGTGCATACTTCGGGTAACGACTTGGCTGTCATATCAGGTAGTGGCGGGGATGACTCCTCATGCGGCAGTTTTGTAAAGAGATCGCACAGCATGGCAGCAGAGCTGTACATATCAGAGCTTTCGTACACATCCATGAGTGTGAGCTGTGGGTATATACATGTAATGCGAAGATTGAAACACAATCAATGTAAAGTTGCACAAAAACGTGATTAGAACAAGCGACCACTGGACATAATACTGGCCATATAAAAACAACTGAATAGTAGGGCTGGCCAAAATATAACTAATATCCGAATATTTTATCATCAATCAAATATTGAAACAGTTCTTTGGCCGGTTTGAATATCCGGGGGAAAAAAATTACATGTGCACCCCTGATGTGGTGTTATTTATTGATCCCATTCTTTCAGCTTGGTCAAATTCCTTGACAGATATACAGCCTGGGGAAGTCTTCTATTTTAGGTTCAATTAGGACAGAGTTTTGGGGACATTTTTCTGTCCCCTTTCTGTCCCCATAGCCTTTTTAGTCCTCATAAATCCCACGACCATGGAAAAGTATCCTTGCATCCAAGTTTCATCAACTAATACAAAACCTTATCTTACCTAAAATGTTTTGGGTAAATTTGTCCATGTTATTTTGTTTTGTTATTGCTGATACACTGTAGCTACTAAAGCAATTTCAGGGTATAAAAAACTTACAACTTTCTGCCATGACTTTGGTGGTCCGTGGATAGAATACTGCAGAAGCTCTGGGGACCACGCAAGTGGATTACCAGCGCCGATCTGACTCTTTTCAACAAACGGTATTCCTTGGCCTTCATCATTCTGCAACTTTCTCGCATGACCAAACTCCCCAAGCACCAGTCTCATATTCCAATCGATAACTACGGCTTTGGCGTTGATGTCTCTGTGAGCTACGCCATTGGCACGAAGGTACGCGAGAGCTTTTAGAAGCTGTAGCAACAGTCGCAGTACAAACACCTCGTTTGAGTTTTGAGTTGATCTATGCGAGCTTGGGCAATCCACACCTATCGAGGACACCAAGTGGTCCAAAGTCGTACAGTAATCTGGAAAGATGACCATAGCAGTCCTCTCGGACAACTGTCCAAAGTGGGCGCTGTCCAGAAATGATGCAACGTCAAATAGACTGCGCAGTTCTGAAGTCGGAATGTCAAAGTGGTGGCATATTCTGGCGATGTGAGAATGAGGAGCATCGTGAAGGGAACTCAGAATGCTGAATTCAGCTCCCAGGGAGTCTGTTGTACACTGGTGGTTCGGCGGTTTTGGAGACCGTCTGTGGTTCATTAATATCTGTACCAAAATTAACCAAAAGTTGTAGAATTAGGTTTGTTAATCCTGTCATAAAAAAAATAAGAGTGTGTTGGGAGAACTTGACTATGACGGCAAAGGTGCATGTATATTTCCACTTAACCTTTACCTGCTTTACTTAATTAACACTACGACTGCCAATCGCGAGAATTCTCTGGATTGAACTGATCTCTGATTTCTTGTCCAACAGAGGGCAGCAAACTGTTGTACTGCAAGCCCAACAAATCTCGAGCATAAGTTCAATCCCGAAAATTCCCGGGATCAGCAGTCATAGTGTTAACTTCACATTCAAGTTTTTTTTTATTTCTGGTTTTTCCTTGAATTTTATTTTGTTTACCACTAAAAGCAAATATTTGTAGGCTTGTCTCAATGCTTTAGTGAGTTTACAAGGCAAGAGTACCATAAGATTGAATGTTTGACTTTGAGAGTTTTTGATCTAAAGGATCTTGCTGCACTGGCTTGGGCAGACTTGTCATTTTGACAAATGGTGCGTGTACTGCATCTGACAAGGTTTCTAGCCATAATACTTTGGAGAGTTGGGGTCAATGCATAAGAAGGATTCAGTTTCCTTCTCTGACTGCCCTGCAAACAGGTTACTTACATGTATGCCTTTCAAATACAACTTACCTTCATGATATACGTTTGATCTTTGCAGAGTACCCGAATGCACATTTGAGAAATCAAGCCATCATCAGACTGCTTCAACGCGCGGTCAACCGGCCTTCCATCCATAACATTGTAGTCTTCCTCTAAAGTCCACTGCTTCCCAGTCTCATCTGACGACAACTTATCTTTCCTTTCATTCAGGCTTGATCGTATCAAACATAGTCTGTTAGTGGTTGAGGTCTTCAGGATTTTAATGGCAGCTTTGCCTTCCTGCATTAGTGCAAAGACGTGCTGAAGACTAGAGTCCTGGCATAGATATGGCTTTTGGAGGTAGCTACAAATACTCTTCGTCAATGACCTTTCAGCGTTTTGCTTTGTCCGACATAAGCTTTTGTACTCCGAGATCAAACTCTCTGTTCCTACAGATGTTTCTGAGGATGAATAAGTTGGCAGGTCACCCATAGAAGGCTTTTTCTGGAATTCTTGCGAGTGCTTCAAGCGGAAGAGTTCCATTGCCAGCTGACGACTGCGAGCATCAGATGCTCTTCTCTCGTGCCTTTGCTTCTGAAGTTCTTGTGACAATCCTTCTAGTTTCTGTTCCAATTCCTTCCTGATTAGCTCCTGGCTTGGACTTCCTCCGCCATCGCGCAGCTGCATCTCCAGCGCTTCTTTCTGAGACGTCAGAAGCGCCACTTTGAGTTGGAGATGGTCGATTGCCCCGATGTAATGTTCCCGCTCTGTCTCCTCCTGTCTTTGTTGAAAGTCTGTTTCGTCAGACATAATATTGTCCAACTTGGCCGGATCAGAGAACTCATCTATGTTGAGTTGTCTTCCCAGGAAGGCAGGCGTTGGGTCCGAGAAGGGTCTGTGATGGTGATGGAAGGCTGATGAGCTACTTGGATCTTCAGAGAGCTGGTTCAGATTACTTGGAATTTCTTTAGTTACATGCCTGTTTAAAATAGAACATGTCAATTGTGGTTATTGTGTACCGTTATAATCTGGTACAAAAGGCTGCCACCAGTGTCCTTGTGTTTGGCATTCAATGCCTACCATCACTGACATAATAAGCCAGTTCTGTGTTCCAACTGATTTTTTTTAAAGAAAAACATTTCATCGTATGCGTACAAAAGCTTAGCGGGTACAAGCAAAGTGACAGAGATCGTCGTGTTCTGAAGTAACTTTAAAACAAACCCCAAAACTATTAGGAAGCGAAGTGTTTTTAGATGTCTTGTGTGTCAAATTTGTTGTTCCAACACGAAAATTGCACAGAATGCAGATTCGGTTACCACATCCCCATAGCTTTGTGTGCATTTATTTATCTGCCGCATTTATCACGAGAGAAAAATAGTTGAATCGTGTTGTACAAAAACCCAATTGGAATACCAATGTTTAGATGTGGATTAAATCCCTCTTGGGGCAACAGTAAGTATTGGAAACTCTAAATGCAATCACTAAACTGTATAAGCAAGGACAACATTGTACACCTGTTAACCAGGGGCCAATTTCATAAAACGTGTAAGCACAAAAATTTGCTTAGCATGAAAATGCTTTCTTGGCAAAAACAGGGTTACGAATCAAATTTTCAGGTGATGTTTATTATTTGTGACTGGTATTCAGCTGTTTTTTTTCCTTATTAAGAAAACCACATGGAGTTTTTGCTGGTAACCTGTTTTTACAGAGCAAGACTTTGTTTGTGCTAAGCAAATTTGTGTGCTTACATGTTTTATGAAATTGGCCCCAGGCTAAGAAGTTCTACGAAGGATCATTCGAGGAGACAGAGTGAACTATAGCCGCGTTCGCATGGGACTTTTTTCGGTAAAACCTACAGAGAACTTAACCAAATTAAATCCAATGCGGACAGGCGGTAACATTGTCAAATTGTCCATTTTACCCTCCGCAACCGTAAGATCTACAGGCCCAATCTTCTAGCGGAGGATTTAACACCGTGAACTTTGACAATCACGTACCGTAACATTTGACAATATTAAGTCCAATGCGAACGCGGCTTATGTCTCAACAATCCTAAGGCCAATGTTACCATAAAGATAAAATTAGATTAGACCAAAGGTGTCCAAGATGAACATCTTACTTTTCTCGCATTTCCACTTGCTTTTCCAGCGAGGATGCAAGGAGGTTCTTTCTAAGGCTAGTTTTCTTTGCCCGTAGCAATGCATCGTCGCTATCGCTGGTTTGTAGCCTCTGTCTCGTCATCACAAACTCCTTGCTGGCTGGTAATGTAAGTGGGTAGGATGAAGCTCGATAAACTGTTTTGGTTTTTGCAGATGCAAAGACAGCAGAAGACATGAAGGAAGACACGAGGAAAGAGGAAAGAGCAAATCGCACATGCTTTGGTGAGTTGGTCAAGCATAAATGTAGCTAAATTATCAGTTTTTATAAAAAATAATACAAACTGTTTAAAGTTAGTGCTTAGTAATTCATTACAAGTAAGCATTCTTAAAAACTTTGTGTTTTGGAAAGATTCTCGTGGTCGGCATGACATCAAAAAGGGGCAAGCCATCGATAGTTTTTCTCTTTGCGCTAAAGTGCACAACAAATTGGAACATAAACGAGGGTTCCCGGATGTCCGACCGCAAGAATGCTGGGCGATGGTTTTTGCTTAACTAACTCAGAGCTCTACTCTTTGCAAAAACCTCTAAATAGCGAAAGAATGGTTGCCAGAAATACAAATCCTGCAAAATCCATTGGGATCACCAACTTTGACAATCTTGTGTTTTACTTGGTCCAAATTCCCAACAGGAGCTCCCTGCTGTTGCATTTTTCTTGTTATTAGACAGAGTAAACGTTAAAGATATTAATATCAGTATCTAGTTTCAAAACAAATATTGATGTCAGTTGTGGAACTACCAAAATGAAAATATGAAACTGTTCAATGCTCGACCATGGAGTATGTTATGACTGGGTTAGGCACACAATTCATAAACATTTCAGATAAAAAGTAAATTAAAACGTAACGAAAATAAAACAAGCAAAGAAAAAATGATATTAAAATTAAAAAAAAGAAGCAATGGCAAAATAAAACCAAAATAATTCAGACACTTTCGTGCATGTACCGGTATACATTGAGGGAATAATGTGGTTAGCTGGTTTTAAAACGTATCGTATAAACGGAAGAGGTTCGCGCCGGGATTATTTTAACATTACAATCATGGATGCCGAGAAAAGCACGAAAAATGGCGTTTGTTTCTAACCGGTGTCGAGCAGTTATTCTTATGTTATTTGTGTTATTTCGCGATCGCCGTCCGACGATCGCAAAATTTTCCTTATAAAATTATATTTTCCCGAATAATTACAGGATATCTAGCGCAAACATTTTGCTGGGTGCCTAGAATCATTATTTACTTTCAGATGAGTAAGATATTTTTTAATAATTCTGTAGTAATTATTTTCGATATCTGCAAATGGTGTATACTACCTTTAAAACTCGCCATAGTATTTTATCGGCCATTTAAAACTGCCTATGGGCAGGCTCGCGGCTAATAGGAATAAGTAAACTGCCTAAATATTTACCACATTTCTTGTCCGAGAAGATTTTAGTAATTTCCCTGTGCTGTGCCCCTTGTGCTTCTTGGTGGGATGTCTTGCCATGTTTGTTGAGGATAGTGTGGTCGGCTCCGTGGCCCACTAAGATGACGCAGGCCTCCTTATGGCCCCGGAACGATGCCAGATGTAAGGGGGTGTCACCGTTGTTGTTCTGGGCATTCACATCAGCACCACTAAAAGTTTCAAACAAAATGTCAATTGTTTTATTTATTTTGGGAATTCTCAAGAATTCTCATTTACATTTCCCAAGCAAAATCAATACAAAAAGAAAAATCTTTTCAAATATGATACGATCTATTTGTCTGAGCTGTACAATCAATATTTTATTTACAAAAGTTGAAATCTGTTCTTACAAATTTATTTGAATACTTTCAAAACCAAATCCTAACAAAATACCAAAATACTACAGCAGTCGAGTTCCTTTCCGAGGTTTTATGACTTCAACACTTGCTCAAAGTCAGCCAGTTAAGACGAGATTGTCAATTTCGTTTGAAAAATCTGGAAACTGGAGAGATATGATAAGCACATTTCTTTCTACATAAACGTCTTTTCCTCAGATCAAAGAAGTCTGATTTCAGACAAGTTTGAAACATCTCATGCCTATACTTCGCTCTGTATCCCCTTACTACCGTACATTAGTACATTGAGCATTAAAGGTAGAATACACCAATGGTAATTGCTTGAATTATCATAAATGGGTGGATTTGGCAGGTTGTATTTTATAGTAAACATCAATTAACTGACCTGAGGATACACCATTTACAGATATCAAAACATTTTACTACCAAATTATTAAGAAATATCTTACTTATTTGAAAGTAAATAATGATTGTAGGCATCCAGCAAAATGATTGCGCTAGATATCCTATAATTGTTCAGAAAAATTTTAGAGACAAAAATCACGATCGCCGGGCGCCGATCACGAAAAAAACAAGAACAACATAAGAACCACTGCCTGACACCGGTTAAAAACAAATGCCGTTTTTCATGCTTTTTTCAGCATGTATGATTATCTTCGGACAGGTCAGTTAAACAATATTTACTATAAAATACAACCACCCATTTATGATAGTTACCAATGGTGTATCCTACCTTTAATGATTTACATTACAACAGTTGATTTACTGTCTTACTATCTAAGGAGGTACTTGATGCAGTCCGTGTGATCCCGGTCTGCTGCCGCGTGGAGAGGTGTGGACCCCCACTGGACAGCCAAGTTGGTGTCTGCTCCTTTGCTGAGAAGCAGTCTGCAGATATCTGAGAACCCACTGCAAGAAAAGAGGTAAGAGGTTATAGCATGCTTTAGATTGTGTTAAATCACGGTGTGTATTTACTATTATGTGAGTAGGTAAATCTACGATATTTGATTTTACTGTAATTTTCAGAAATGGATGGATTTAGTGGGTTATTTTTTTATAAGAAATATTGTTACACGGACCTGTTTAAGGTGCGCACCCTCACCCACAAGGTGCGCAAACTCACCCAAAGGGTGCGCAAACTCACCCAAAGGGTGCGCAAACTCACCCGCAAGGTTGCACAAACTCACCCAAAGGGTGCGCAAACTCACCCAAATGGTGCCCAAACTCACCCACAAGGGTGCGCAAACTCACCCACAAGGGTGCGCAAACTCACCCACAAGGGTGCGCAAACTCACCCAAAGGGTGCGCAAACTCACCCACAAGCTGCCCAGTACAACGGGGTAGCTTCCTCATTGTCCCTGGCATCGATCACCGCCCCTTCCCGGACCTCGGCCAAGACACGGTGGTAGAGTCCACGCTTGGCGGCGAGAATGAGCTCAGACATTATCGGACCTGGCGGCAGGGCCTTCCTCTCTTCCCCCTAGTGACCACCGGAGTCTCTCATCCAACATTGGGGTGACCTGGGAAGAGACAAAACAAGATGAAAACGTGAACCTCTTCCTTTCAGGTTTTAAGCAAAACTTTGTCACTCAATCCCGGATGGTAAATGTACAGAAAGACTAAATCAGCAAAGATCTGCACACTAAAAAAATTGAACTGGAAAGTGCCCTTGACCTGCATCCTACAGCTCAGAATTGATTGTGCTTGTTCTTTCTTTGTCTGACACATATTTTTGTTATGTCCAAAGACATTCAACAGTTTGCACTGTCATGCGGGTACAGACCTGTGAATGGCAGAAACTCTTTTACCTTTTAAACAGGTCAACATTTGTAATCGGGTCAATCAATCAAGTAAGTCAAAAATCCATTCACGAGTTACAATGTATAGGTCATAAGTAAAGGTGAAGGGGGGAGGGTGAACAATGTCATATCCTTTTCATATCTTTGGATATCCTTGTCATGGTTTATGTAAGACGTGACTCGTGATGACTTGATTTGAAGATAATTGGGGCAGAATGACTGTGCACAAGAAGGCAAGACTGGCTTCCATCTAACTTACAGTCTCCACGGTTTGTGACTATTCACTTTTAAAACCCAGGAGACTTATGGAGAGACACACTGCCTGTGCGCACTGGTTTACCTTCCTATGGCATGAGGTGTGTACTTTTATTTGGGATTCTACCTGCGGCATCTTCGCGTGAACATCAAGCGGTCTTCCCCATCTCTCCCTTTGTATGGTCAGAGAGTACAAACTTGCACATAGAAGTCCATGAACCCTCTCTATTACACACAGAAACCATAACCAGGGGCCAATTTCATAAAATATGTAAGCACAAAAATTTGCTTAGCACAAAACAAATTGTGTTCAGTAAAAACCGGTCACCAGCCAAAACTTCATCTGCTTTTCACGCTAAGCCAAAAACCAGCTGAATACAGTCATAAACAATAAACATCATCTGAAAATTTGGTTTGTAACCCTGTTTTTGTCAAGGAAGATTTTTCATGCTAAGCAAACTTTTTTTGCTTACATGTTTTTAAAAAAATTGGCTCCAGGATGCTACAATTCGTCACATTACCACGAAGTAACACTAATGTCAAGTGATATGCGTTACCCACTTCTGGCATTTTCACGAATTAACGCACAGCCCATAGCTAATACACATGGATAGCGTAACTTCGTGAAAACTCACATGTATCAGATACGCTATGTTATGAAATTATTACCATCACACACACAAACATTATTATTTGTATAATAATGCGCTGGTACGTGTACCTAAAACCAGGAAAGACTAGACATTTTACACAACTATCTGATGAATTGATGGTTATGATGTAATCATTATCAACTGCCAACAGACACTATACATGTAGGTGATATTTAGTTCCTTTTATTAAAAGCGAAAAAATAAAAAAGATTAGCTAGCCATTTTTCTGTGCAAGACATACAAGTACTAGCAAGTGAAATATCTACAATGCATGTACTCATCTGCAAAGCCCACAAATTTACACTTTACTGCTATCTGATAACATTTTAACGTGTTCCTCTTTTTGGCTAGAATTGCTGGTATATGATGTCATCATCAAAGCTTTAAATAGACGTTTAGTTTCTGCAGTGTAAATCAAACTAACAAAAAAATTGTAATTGTAAAAGTAAATCTAGGAAACTAAGAGGTCCTTGTCGAATTTCTTTTATCGCAACATATTGACAACAAACAAACAAATGGCACCTAACCCAAAAAGTGTCACAAATGCAGATCACATACAGATATTCCAGGAAATTTTTTATTGCCAGTGGATAGTGAATGTGCACAAAACAAACCTTGATCCCCAAACTCTCCACACACACAGGAACTATATGACCACAAAAACAGGACCTTGTGGCTAACAGACCTTGTGCAAATCCACAAGCAACTTTGGGAAAAACCTGAACAGTAACCTTTCTTTCTTGTTTCTATTGATAGGTACTTTTTGGGCATTAAACTAACAATAGATTGAAAAGGAAATAGAATTCCCATATCAGTTATGCACTGTGCAATACTAAATTTCTCAGTAAGTCGGTGATTGAAGATAACTTTTTTAATCAGTTATTAACAATTAATTTTAAAACAAATCCGGCACAAGAACCTATCCAAGACGTTAATTTTATTAATTAACCCTAACCCTCCAGGGTATTTTGGCTAGAAACCCTGCCAGATGCATCAGATTGCGTACTTTGTCACATTGACTTGTGTGCAGAGTGCAGCAAGGTCAGGCAGTCACCACAGATGCACTGTGCTGGGTCTGGCAGGGTTAGGGTTTTAAATCATGCAATATAAAAATTTCAATATATCGAATAACATCCGGTTTTTTTGGGGGGGGGTTATCTAATTGTATGAGTTAAACTAAACGTTGTATTAAATAATTTGAATAGTTAAAATGCAAGATCTATAAAGGTAAGAATCACGTGGTTCAATTATCACTCACCTTCAATCCACTCTCACAAACATCAGCAAGCAATCTGTCCTTCTAAAAGCATAGAACAACTCCACGAACAATTCGAAGAGAGCGCCCACAAAAAATAAATCCCCCAGTCGAGATCCAAATACAGGATAAAAATCCAACCAGTGCATGCACCTGTAGATTCCGCAAACTCTTCAAATGACAAGTTGCACATGCAATCCAAGGGGAAGGGGTAATTTTGTAAACAGTTGAACTTTACTGCACATCCTGTTTCAGCAGGTTTCAAATTACACCTGTTGTCAAGCTATGGTATCATCAAGTTTGGCCCTAGTAGTGCCAGTAAATTGCTCCTATACACTTGCACGCTTAACCCACTTGCATCTGCAACCCACTTGCACCTGGCAATTCAACGGCACCTGCAGTATTGAACCCAAAAGTCCCACCAAATTGCAGTGTCATGTCCCACAGCAGTTCACCTTTGTAACTGACAATACGTGTTCTCCAACCAGGTGCGTGTGGCAAAATGTGAAACAACAGCAATTCCTCTGGCTTTTTATAAAACCTTACGCAAACGAGGAAGTAGATTTTATTCGGCGGCGTCCAAAATCAGACAAAAAGAAAAGAAAGAAGAAAAAAACTTCTAATTTACTTTCTGCACAAACAACAAAAAAATCTTTTGTGTTTATGGTAAAAAAGGGAAGCATATTTCCTGAAGTTGGTGCATTCAAAAGAACGGTTGCAGAATAAGGATCACATGATACCGTAATATTGGGAAATTTAACTCTGACATTTCATAACAATGCATTGACATTACAAATGTAAAATTATGCAGAAACTGTGAAGTCTTGTGAGCCAGTTTATAAATTGGGTACCCAATAGCTGTGGAAACCAATAAAACAATGAAGGAGAAAAGAATGAAAAGGGTCTCCACTTGAAATTCTAAAGAAAAGGATGTCTTCACTTGAAATTTTGTGCACAAATTTAATGGGGGGATGCTTATCAGGAAAGAACAATGCCATTTCTCCAATGAATACATTTTGAGAATGTGTACATGTACATATAGTGCTATGGGGAAGTGAACCATATTTGAAATCATGGGGCGTTTTTCCTTACTGTTAGGGAAATAAGGACCGAGTTATGGGGACATTCTGCATGTGTTTCGGTCCCCATATGTGACCTGTCGACACAAAATGAGAGTAAAGTCGGAAATATTGAAAATTGAGATATTGGTATTTTCAAATTCTATAGAAAGAGAACTTTCTAATGGTATATAACACTTGGGGGTTTTGCGATAATTACTTTTTTACAGCGCTCTAGAAAGTCATGGGTTTCACAAAACGTGTTTGTGAGAAAACTTACTTTAAACATCTTAAACCAAACACTAACTACACAAACACTTCGCAAAATCACGTAATTTAAGAGGTTTTCAATCATCTGATCTTACCCCCAAAATGGAAATATGTAGAGGAGGACTTGGGCTATTCAAATTACGCAAAATCTCAAAATTGACCACCCCTTCATATTTTGACTTTGGAAGGCCATATCTCCGAATCACATCGTGCGACTTTACTATCATTTTGTAGTGACAGGTCACATTTAATAACTATTGTACATCCAGTATGTGACCACCAACTAAGCAACAAGACTACCAATGACAACTCTACACACACCTCTGTGCATATTGTATCAGATTTTACAACTTGATGTTTTTCTGTCATTGTTCCTACATGTACATGTACATGTAACTCCCTACTGCCATAAAGGTAGGCATAGGATATACCATTTGCAGAAATTGAAAACTCTTACTACCAAATTATTAGGAAATATCTTACTTATTTAAAAGTAAATAATGATTGTAGGCATCCAGCGAAATAATTGGAATACATTTGGAAAAATAGAAAAATAATTGCAGTAGATATCCTATAATTGTTTTAACAAAGTTGAATTTTATAACAAAAAAATCACTATTAATATTATTGTCAATGGTCTAGACCAATAGAGTGGGGTCCAAAATGCATAAATACCAAATTTCGTGGAAAAAGGTTGGGGGAAAAAAATGTCTTCGGAGATGTCTCCCAAATGTACCATTAAGCGTTGTCATTATTATTTTTATAATTTTTTGGGAGGTGGAAGGAAAACTCCAGAAGAATATCATGGAGAAAACCCACGGGATCTGGCAGGGACTAAAAAAAACCTAATCCACATTTTGGCCCAGGCCGGATTCGAACCCGGGTCACAGCGGTGGAAGGTGAAAAGAACCGCTACGCCAACCTGACTCCCCTACAAGTTTGAATTGGAGCCACAGATACATGTACTAATAAATATCAAACAGAAAACCTAGTGTACCCAACCAAACTGTTTTTTACTGGTTAAAATATATGTAAAAGTACTATCCAGGGATTTAAATTCCATCTGGGGACTTGTAATAGTTCACAACCATGAATTTGTTTTTCCACCTGTCACATTTTTCTTTTTCTTCTTTTCTTTCTTCTTTTTTTTCTTCTTTTTTCTTGAAATTTACTGATAAACCCTTTGCCCTGCACCTTTAGATTAACAATGAATGACAGATCCAGGGTTGCACAAATTCTTCCAACGCTATACAATAGAAATTACTATTCCCATTTCCCCCTAAATTCCCCTTTTGGTATTTCTGAAAGCAACTTTTCCTTTTTATAAATCCCTTCTGCACAAAACCGCAGCCCAAATATCTTTGTACTACTATTATGTTAATGGGAATACCACACAGTCTACAAATGTAATTGTAATTAACAGCTATCAGTACTTTTTTTTAAATACTTGTTTCCCCCAAATTGTCCCTCTTTTGTTTGAGCTAAGTTCCACTCGAACGGACCTTTCCCTATCCCCAACAATTCAGGGTCTTTAAAGGTAGGATACACCATTGGCAATTGCTTGAATTGTCATGAATAGGTAGATTTTGGGGGTTGTATTTGATAGTAAATATCGTTTAACTGACCTGTCCGAAGTTTTACAATCACGGATGCAGAGAAAAACACGAAAAACAGCGTTGGTTTTCAACCGGCGTCGAGCAGTTATTCTTATGTTATTTGTGTTTGTTCGCGATCGCCATTCGGCGATCGCAAATTTTTCTTTATAAAATCATATTTTTCAGAATAATTACAGGATATCTAGCGCAATCATTTTGCTGGATGACTAGAATCATTATTTACTTTCGAATAAGTAAGATATTTCTTAATAATTCGGTAGTAAATATTTTTGATATCTGCAAATGGTGTATCCTACCTTTAAGTACATGCCAGGTGCAATTTTTCGAAAACAGCAGCCTGTAACTAGCTTTTATTCTTAACTGTTCCTATTCAATCGGCAATCACTGTACACCACTGACACATACATGTATGTACATGTACTTGTCAGCAATCTACATGCAATGCAGTTAGGGGAAGTCCCCGCTCAGTCCCTTTGTAGTCCCTGATGGTACTATTTGTGCTCTGGCGGCACTCATACACACGCACCGTCAATTACGTCGCACTGCCACACAAAGTGCGCAATAAAATAATCGTCTCGATGTTGAAATTCCGACGCACAAATGGCATCCATTTATTCCACGTGATATATCGCACAACGTGCCTTACTACTGTTAGTTTCCAAGATATATATGCAAGTGTCGTCAAAAATAGTTTATTATTAATTCAAAACAGGGAACAGTTCAGAGGGACAAAAATCACAAAATTTGTTAGCAACAGATTGAACATTTTCTGTAATGTGACCTTCCAAACCTGATTTAAATTTAAAATTTCCCTAACAAATATATAATATTCTTAGTTAATTTCAATTTTAAACTGAAATATTAATAATTAGTTGCTCCCCCCCCCCCACCTCCTCCATTTCATTGGTGGCAATTTTGTATCAGAGCTGACCTGGTGCAAAACCCATTGTGCAAAATTATATTGTTCAGACAACAATATCAACCATTTTCAATTCAAATCGAGGGGGTAGTCCCTACATTTTTCACACAATCGTCAGTTCCTTGTGTTTTATACTCGCAATTAACATGACAATACTACCCAAGGGCAGTCCAAGGGCAAAGCTTGCTATAATTAATGGTACTCTTAATATTAAGAAATCACTGAATGGAATAATTGTATTCTAAGTACACAAACTTCCTTATTGAGCTCCCGTGTTATGTCAAATGGTACACGTGGATACGTACCTGGGAATTCTATTCTGTCACTGAATTCTAAAATACCAAGAGAAAGTAAGTTCTATTTGCTCCGTGCACAAGTACCCCCTCATCGTAAGAAAACGTTAGGGAGTCATTTCGACGCCATCTTCCCCAACTTAAATTTAAGTGTCTGGTTCCTGTTTTGATATTCTTAGTGAAAACGCAAGTAAGAGAGTCAGCGAACAGACATAGCAATCCCACTGGTTTACGAGTATTATTATTATTATTTTCTGGTAATGAAACCAAGGATCCTTCAAAAGCGCTCAAGGCACTGTAGCTCGTAAGCCAGAAGAACCCCGTAGACAGAGGCTGTGTCAGCCAGGAACATCGGGGCAAACCCCTTCTCTAGTCTTAGCGATAAGTGTTCTGGGTTCTTTTACGTGCATTATACAATTTTATAATGTTATAATGAGAAAGATATACACACATTATAAATTATACAACACACGGGACCTACGGCTTTACGTCCCATCCGATGGATGAAGCAATAGTGGTTTACTTGCCTTGCTTAAGGATACACGTGTTGACACCGGGACTCGAACTCACACTCTGCGGAACAGAAAACCCAGCTTTAACTGCTCGGCCACGACACTCCACAAATAAACGAGAAGTGCAGTGCGTAATGCCAGCGAAATACAGTTGCTAGGTGAAAGGCGCACTCATACGACGGCGCACAGAACCCATAGACTAATTCGACAACAACTGAGGTGGCACTATGTTGGCGCCAGACAGTACATGTACGCGCGCACTTTGGGCTCCTTAGGCCAGTAACGATTACGAAAATGTTCATGTCTTGTCGTTAAGATTGCGTGTACCATGCGCATAAGATTGGCACCACTAGGTAGGTACCGGTATGGCTTTAATTGTTTGAAACGGAATTAATTAAGGCACTGTTTGACTAACAAGCAAGAAGACATTGTCAGGCGGCTTTTGGTTACGACATTGTTGTGCGGCTTTGGTTACGACATTGTTGTGCGGCTTTGGTTATGACATTGTTGTGCGACTTTGGTTACGACATTGTTGTGCGGCTTTGGTTATGACATTGTTGTGCGGCTTTGGTTATGACATTGTTGTGCGGCTTTGGTTACGATATTGTTGTGCAGCTTTGGTTATGACATTGTTGTGCTGCTTTGGTTATGACATTGTTGTGCGGCTTTGGTTATGACATTGTTGTGCGGCTTTGGTTACGACATTGTTGTGCGGCTTTGGTTATGACATTGTTGTGCGGCTTTGGTTATGACATTGTTGTGCGGCTTTGGTTACGACATTCTCGTGCGGCTTTGGTTACGACATTCTCGTGCAGCTTTGGTTATGACATTGTTGTGCTGCTTTGGTTATGACATTGTTGTGCGGCTTTGGTTATGACATTGTTGTGCGGCTTTGGTTACGACATTGTTGTGCGGCTTTGGTTATGACATTGTTGTGCGGCTTTGGTTATGACATTGTTGTGCGGCTTTGGTTACGACATTCTCGTGCGGCTTTGGTTACGACATTCTCGTGCGACTTTGGTTAGTGTTAGGGTAGCCCCACTAGTGTGGCAATGGTGGTGCTAGGGTTACGGTTGTCATTTTGGTTGCTCTTTTTAAGTGCTTTCCATTTGAAACTCTAGGGGTCAAAATTATGTCTCTGCTTACCCTTACCAAACAAATTCTTGCTTACTGTAGCAGAAAATTCCCTGCTTAGGGTAAGCGCATGCATACATCCCATATTCTTTGCTTACTGGGTTTTGTAACGCCAACTGCTAGGGCTGTTATTGCAAAATGCTGATAAAAAAATAAGCACGAATTCCTGCGGTTTAGTAGAGCTATGCAGAAGGTACATTGCTTAGCAAATTCGTAGACCAAGCATGATAGTATGATATACGTTGTATGATATTTTAACTTGTAGCCCGTTATTAAGCCAATATTTTCTATGCTTAGTAAATAGAAATCTGTGAAATCTTCCACTGGTTTATATCTCATGCACATGTTGTGCATTTAGACATATCTACCTAATTGGGTTACATGAAAATCAAAGATAGCCTAAACAGTAAATCATGGATATGAACCCGGCCTAAAGAATAAATCTAGATTACATGATGACTCCAACTTGTGTTAAAACAACTGGCCCATACAGTACAGATTCAAGAGAATCAATCAATATTTACCAAGCAGAGCTTGTGCCCTAGTTAGTGCAAGCTGTCAATATAATCGCCATACATGCAGTCAGCCTATAATGCTAACACTGCCGCACACCAGGAAGTGGAAACTTGGTTCTGGGTCCGTCCAATGACATGCCCTACTGAATCAATATGCTGTGGAATCACTTTAATCGGTAACCTCTGATATTTGGTCTGGATAGTCAATGATCTCATGGTGTTCCTTTTTTTTTTTTTTTTTTTTTTTGTGTTTTGGAAATTGCTTACTCAGCAAGACAAACTTCAAAATGTTGAATTTTACTTTATTGGCAAAGTTTCAGAATCACGAGAGGAGTGTGTGGTCTTGAAGTCAGGTCGGCACGGCGGTTACTTTCCTCACCTTCCGCCGCTGTGGCCCAGGCTCGATTCCTACCCTATTGCACATGTGGATTGGTTTTTTTCAGTCCCTATCCGATTCCGTGGGTTTCCTGACTTTCCCCCAGAATATTCTTCCCCCAGGATATTCTTCCCCCAGAATATTCTTCCCCCAGAATATTCTTCAGGGGTTTTCCTCCCACCTTCTTAAACTGTAACTTCTTCTCATTGTCTTCTCTCTTTGGGTTTCTTCAGGTTTGCGAGCTTACTGTGCTGATGAGGACACTTTTGAAATCATTGGCTTCATTACCAGAAAGAAAACTTTTACAAATTGTGAATGTACATGAAGTACAGCTAAATTATTATACAGCTAAACTGCCAACAAAATTCATTCATAAAAAAAAATCAGAACCCGAGGAACATAACTCAAGCATAATGTCCAGCAAAATAAAAATTGGTGTATCTGCCTTCACTTTCCCACCTCAAATTTGTCAATCTCTTCTTGAATTTCTAATTACTTTCAAAGTAAAAAAACAACCCTCCTAAAATCTATAAAGTTATTAAAAAAATTCCCTTCAGCACAATTCTAAAAATAAATTACATGACCGCCTTCCTTGTTGGCAAAAAGAAAAGCAGAAATGAAGTAAAAATAGACAAATAAATCCTGGCGGCATCTATGTACAGATAACTGCGGGACAGTCTGAATGTTTTGACACAGATTTCCCCTTCCTTCCTTCCTCGCTCCAATTCTTAGAATAAAACTACAGTCAATTTCATCATATTTTTACACCCTTCAGAAAACCACGCTTGAAAAGAGAAAGCCAAAAATACAACCAATTTTCCCGCAGAAGACAACTGGGAATTCCCGCAGGAAAAAAAAACCCAGGAAAAGTCGGTACGGATGTCAACATATCATTCTAACTTCTGTGGCTTTTTTTCTTTTTTTTTCATCCTTGCGATGCCAATTTGAGTCGAAGCAAAAGCAAGACAAAATTCATCAGCAAAATGACAAGGAAAGCCAATTCAGTCATCTTCAGAACGGTACGATGTGATCAACAGCAATTTTCGTGGCACCTCAATTAACACATCCTGCAGAAATATGCTCTTGTTTATTTGGCAACTGCCATATCTCTAGCCTTTGCCTGTAAATTTGCTGGTAATTTTCTTGGGCACCCATGTGTGCAAACAGCATTGTAACAACTCCTATCATAACAGGATGTTTACCGTTCTTGCAAAGTCACGTTATAATAATAATGCCAACAATTAAAATAATGTAGAGAAAAACAAAAATCAAGGAATGTTATAATTTTGTTTACAGCACAGCAGCTCACTGATGTAAACTTTATTATAATTATTATTATTTCTTTTCGGCAATGAAACCGAGGATTCCTCAAAAACGCCCAAGGCACTGTAGCTCGTAAGCCTGAAGAAACCAGTAGGAGGATGAACGAAATGCTAGAAACACCAGGGCGAACCCCTTCTCTTTAAGCGATAAGTGTGACTGGGTTCTTTTACGTGCGTGTCCAGGTTCATATACATTATACACACACACGGGACCTACGGCTTTACGTCCCATCCCCTTGTAGCTCATCCTTTACTGATGTGGTTGAGTCCATCACAAGCCCATCAAAGGTACATGTACATGAGCATAAAAAGTCCTGCACAAGTCTGGTCAGAACAATGCCAAAGAATGATTTTTGTCAGAGTTCTGACTTGAGATTGGCTGACTTGAGACAGACATAAGAGCTCATCTAACCAACTGATGAAGTATGGACTTTTTGTTTGGTATTAATTAGGTTTTACGATTATGAATACAAGGGGAGTGCGGCCTAGTGGTTTGGGTTTCATGACTCATTATCAGAGGGTTCAAATCCAGCTGCGGGTCATATGCTGTGTCCTTAGGCAAGCCACTTCACCCCAACTTGCCTCTCTCCACCCAGGAGTATAGGAACCTGCGATGGACTAGCATCCCAACCAGGGTGGGGATACAAATATTCCCAGTTGTTTCACGCAATTACTAAAAACCGAAGTTAACCTAAACTCCCTAGGGTGTGTGCAAATCAGATTAATTTTGGAGGATTTGGGAGGGATAATTATAATAAAATAATTAAATAAATACCGGTTTGCTGAGCCATGTTGGCTTGGGACCGACTTTACTTACTACTTTAAAGGGATCGTATACGTTTGGTAATAACTCCGAATATTAATGGCAATAAAAACTGACTTGGTAAGAAGTACAGCAGCTTTGGATAGTATAATGCATTTAAAGGTAGTATACACCATTTGCAGTTGCAGATATCGAAAATATTTACTACCGAATTATTAAGAAATATCCTACTCATCTGAAAGTTAATGTTGATTCTGGGCATCCAGCAAAATGATTGCGCTAGATATCCTGTAATAATTCCGAAAAATATAATTTTATAATGAAAAATTCGCGATCGCCGGACGGCGATCGCGAAAAAACAAAGATAACATAAGAATAACTGCTCGACGCCGGTTGAAAAAACCCGCTGTTTTTCGTGCTTTTCTCGGCATCCATGATTCTAAAACTTCGGACAGCTCAGTTAAACAATATTTACTATAAAATACAACCCCCCAAATCTACTCATTCATGATAATTCAAGCAATGACCAATGGTGTATACTACCTTTAAGTACTGCTGTTATGGAAAAAGATATCACTTTTTATCCTCAAAAATTGGAATCTGCAGTGACGTTTCTCAGATTGTGTATTCCAAAGCAGATTATTCTTCCTGCGTGGACATAACCGCTCCAGATTTTTGGCAATATCTCAAAATCGCTACCACCTTTTGCAATGAAATTTGTACAGGTTAGTTTTATGGTATATATCTATAACTATATAGGATTGAAACAAACAGTGGGTTCCAATTACCAAGCGTATTCGATCCCTTTAAGACTTTGAACACTTGTTTCAAATATATCACGACCTGTACAGCTACATACAAATAAACGCTCTTACATGTCCCTCAAAATCGATCTTACCTCAAATCGCTGACACAAGCTCCTGCGCATCGCTGTCCAACCCGACAGATCCAGCAGCACGATTCAAATGCGGGGGTCAATGACAGCATTTTTGAGGACGTGTCCGCCTTTGTTGATGCATATAATGTATTCATGTAAATTTCCGTATTAAACGGATAGTGCTCGCAACAGATACGGACACGAGCGGATACACATGCACCCGAAAGATTCTTATCGAACAAACTAGTGCAGTACCGACTGTAAGACTAGGCCTCGACAGGCACTGTTATAGGATAAAAACTCATCAGAAATACTCCAAACTACCAGTCCGTAAACGGTCATAAACTATAATCAACTAGAAAACACGCAGTATATGCATAGTGGGACCCAACAGTGCAGAGAAAATACCTTAAAACCACTAATTGGGGACCACATAATTAATTAACGTAAAGCCGCTTCACTGCCCAGAGGGGCAGTCCCTACCCTTTGAGGAACAATGGTACGGTCCACAGTGACAGAAGGGGATTCCCCTTGTCATACCCTACAGTTGATCATGAATATTCATGAGGGCTGTCACATGTTGTGTGCACATATGGCAGGTGTATACGGTTCCACATCAGATGATAGTTGGTGAACTTTGATTGATGTTATTTACGAGTGTCTTTTGTAAATCGTTGAAAAAGCCTTTAAAGGTAGGATACACCATTTGCAGATCAAAAAAAATACTACCGAATTATTAAGAAATATCTTACTTTTTGGAAAGTAATAAATGATTCTAGGCATCCAGCAAAATGATTGCGCTAGATATCCAGTAATTGTTCCGAAAAATCGAATAAAAAAAAAAAAATCACGATCGCTGGGTGGGGATCACAAAAAAAACAAGAACAACATAAGAACTACTTCCCAGCGCCAGTTGAAAACGAACGCCGTTTTTCTTGCTTTTCGCAGCATTCATGATTGTCAAACTTCGGACAGGTTATTTAATTAAACAGTATTTACTATAAAATACAACCCCCCAAATCGACCCAATCATGATAATTCAAACAATTACCAATGGTGTATCCTACCTTTAAGAGGTCAGTATGGTTAGTCAACCTGAAAATGTTTTTTTTTTTTACAAATCCTACACATTCATCATCTACATGTACAGACTGTACGGAGTTATGGATCATTTTTCTGAATCAGTAATGATACAATTGGCTCTGCCAGGGACAGTACACTTCTTTTCATAATGTTGACATTTTCCAAATACTGAATAGTCTTAGAGATAACACTCTGAAACAGTACAGTCATGGAGTAAGAAATCCCTCATAAATTTAAACAAAATTATTAACTTATGTCGTACCTACGACACTTATGTCGTACTTACGACTTAAATGTGGTACTTACGACTTATATGTCATACTTACGACTTATATGTCGTACTTACGACTTTTATGTCATACGACTTATACCAGAAGTACTTATTTGGTAACAGGTGTACAATTAAGTTTGTTCGCCAGCTTTATATAGTTGGGCAATTGCCGACTGTCTATTAGAAGGTGATTAAAATGAGATGACGTGACTTTAGACTTAGAATTCATATGTCGTACGTACAAGATATAAGTCGTACGTGTACGAGTTACAATTCATAAGTTGTACATATGAGATATAAGTCATACGTATGAGATATCAACATAAAAGTCGTATGTACGACATAGCGACATACAAAGTACAAGTCGTACTGTACGTACGACATACAAGTCGTACGTACGACATACAAGTCGAAAGTATGACATATAAGTCGTTCGTACGACATACAAGTCGTACGTACAGGTACGACATACAAGTCGTACATACTTGTATGAGTTAGCTGAAGTGACAGATACAATGTTTTTCACCATGTACCAGCTTCGTAGTAAGGTACCAAATGGAAGTCCACCGATGCAAAATCTCCTACACCTGAATTCTGAATGAACCGGGAAACTCGGTGTTAGCAGGAATTAAACTAATAAGAACCCTGCTAATTACCTTGTAGTGGTCTTGTTCAAGTACAGTGTACACTGGGAAGTTCACACAAGTTGCACCAGCAAGTCACGGTCCAAGTTGTTGGGAATCTGCATGCATTTCCCCCTGTGAAGCTGTAAATCTAGACGAGCTCTGAATTACCGTACTATGAATCATGGGAAGACGTCGAGGTTGTAATTGTTGAGTCAGAGTTATGCATCATGTCGGCCTCATCATTGGGTGGCAAGGAAGGGGCTAAATGATGAAAGAAGACAACAGTATGTGCTGTAACTAAGCAGAATGAAGTGCAATGTGGATATCCATAGATTGGGTTTCTTTGTGGCTCAGGGCGTACTTATGCAAAGCCTAGGAATGCCATTGTCCAACATCTCTGTAAACTGAAAACAAGTTTTCCTTCTGTACGGTGGTACGTGGGTTCGAACCCTGACAGGGAACGTGGTACTTGTGTTCTTTGGACAAGACACAATGGCCTCTTTCCACCCGTATCTGCGAAGGTAGAGAAGGCATGCGCCGATCTTGAGCTGCTGCAGAAATAGACTCGATCCTGATGATGAACAGGGCTGTGCTCCGTGGTCAGATACAATGTAGGGTTGTACATACATGTATGGTGGCTGTCTACATGCCATCGACTGGACTACATTGTAGCCACATCCTTCGCAATTCAGCTTCTCAGCTGCCAGAAAGGATAATTAGCCCCCTCCCCCATTAATTTGAATTATTAAGAGCTTTAGCACCCATTATGAGACAGGTTTATTCTTGTATTTGTTGGCACACCGATATATGGTACACCAAGTACACGCAGATGGCTTGGTGAAGAAAAAAAAAGAAAAAAAAAAGTGAGTTAGAATGTTTACCTTTGTATATAAGTACAGGTACCACCAGGGCTAGTTTTCATCCATCAGATTACGTTTTACTGATCGTTTTACTTGTTCCAAAGCAGCTAAATATTAACAGAGGTTTTTAGAAAGATGCATTTCTTAATAGGCAAATTACCTGTAAGCCAGCAAAACGTTATGTACATATGACTTTAGGTCAAGTGGTATTTGGCCTAACTGTTTGCACACTTCATTGTTGTTGAACAAGGTCCTGCGACCTTCATGCTGCCCACACAACTTATTGACACTACCGTATTCGTAAAAGTTTAACGAAAACACAATTGTGTTGAAGCGTAACAGAAAGTAATTGACATTTTCAACCAACTCTTTTACAAGTATAATTGCCATTGATTTCAGGTAAACCTGTTTTCCTGAGAAAAATAAATAAATTGATTCTTTTCAATAAAATTTACAACTAACACGGATATGAATAATTTGTTGACCCTGACCTTGACCCTGACCCTGACCCTGATTTAATTCGCTGTCCAAAAATGTAGAAAGTTCCTTGTTGATCTTGTCCTATTTAGCAGTTACAACAATTTATGTTAGCCCATCAGCAACTTTACTGCATTGTAAAAAAAAACCGAGAAATTGTAACACTGAGTGAAGGGAAAAGCCCCCATTCTTTGGAGCTGGCGATCGGGAATTTTTTTAATAACATTTTGTTTTGGAACAATTACAGGATATCTAGCGCAATCATTTTGCTGGTTGCCTACAATCATTTTTTTACTTTCAAATAAGTAAGATATTTCTTAATAATTCGGAAGTAAATGTTGTCGATATATGCAAATGGTGTATCCTACATTTTACCTTTAAGGGGAATGTATATCTGAAACATTTAGACGAATTTGTTTTTAGAAAGCATTCTTTTTGGAATAGCCTTACATGTGTAGTTAAAGTTCAATGTCATCATGATTGCAAATGACTTCACAAATTAATTTGTGATTTGTTGTCATGATATCTGATCTAAGTTTGTTTTTGTTTTGTTAGTAAAACAAAAAGATAACATTGGATAATAATTGGATATTTCGTACAGCAGATTGTTCGATGATCGACTGATTTTCTTAATACAAATCCAGAATTAAGCTGGGGATGGTGTGTTGCTTAGTAGCAATGAAAACTACATGTATGATATGTCATTTCAAAACAGCGTGATTCATTTGCAAATAGGTCGATACTTCCTCTCAAACCCTATACAGTGCAGAAGTTAAGTTTTTAGAATTAAAGTACATGTACATGTGTGCTTATTTCTGCACATCAGCTGCTGAACATTGAAGAAACATCTAGTCAGCATAATATTGTGTTGTTTTTGTTTTTTCAGGTTTTTTTCAAAGTTTATAAATGTCCTAAAATGTAATATATATATTACTGAATATGAAGTGTGAATTAAAGGTAGGATACACCATTTGCAGATATCGAAAATATTTACTACCGAATTATTAAGAAATATCTTACTCATTTGAAAGTAAATAATGATTCTAGGCATCCACCGAAATTATTGCGCTAGATATCCTGTAATTATTCCGAAAAAATTGAATTTTATAAAGAAAAATTTGCGATCGCCGCGAAAAAACAAAAATAACATAAGAATAACTGCTCAACGCCGGTTAAAAAAAATCGCTGTTTTTCGTGCTTTTCTCGGCATCAATGACTGTAAAACTTCGAAAAGGTCAGTTAAACGGTATTTACTATAAAATACAACCCCCAAATCCACCCATTCATGATAATTCAAGCAATTACCAATGGTGTATCCTACCTTTAATGTAGACCAAGTTAAAAGTGACCACATTTCCTGCAACATCTATAGGAAAAAGTTTTTAAAACTGGTCCCGGTGTTTCATTGGCGTATAACATTGCCCATGTGATGGGCTCTTAACCAATGGGAATTGATGAACTGTCTAAGGGTAAGCTGTACAGTAACTAGGTGCTACTAAAACATGACTTTCAATTTATTACGCATCTGTATTATAAATCAATAGCTTCAAATTGTGTGGGTGTTGAAAATTGCAACTGGGTGTGGTGAACAATCTGCACTTATCAGAGCTAACAGATACATGTAGTTAATAAGAAATGTAATAATACATTGGTTAAAGGTAGGATATTGGTGATTGCTTGAAGTATCAGGAATGGTTAAAGGTAGGATACACCATTGGTAATTGCTTGAAACATAAGGAATGGTTAAAGGTAGGATAGACTATTGGTGATTGCTTGAATTATGAGGAATGGGCGGATTTGGGCAGTTGTTATTTATAGTAAATATCGTTTAACTGACCTGTCCGAAGTAAAAAAATAATGGATGCCGGGAAAAAAGCAAGAAAAACGGCTTTTGTTTTCAGCCGGCGTCGGGCAGTTTTTTTCGCGATCGCTTTTATCAAATTCAACTTTTTGGATCAATTACAGGATATCTAGCGCAATCTTTTTGCTGGATTCTAATCATTATTTACTTTCAAAAAAGTAAGATATTTATCCTTCCTTTAACTTACAAAGTGGGGGGTTTCCCAACAAAAAAGTCACAGAGTCAACAAAAGGTCAACTTTATCAAGGACAAAGTACGTGGGCGGGAACACAACTCAGTATTATGACCAAGTAAAAACAAACAGAACAGAATACTTGTACATGTAGTTGCAACAAATGCGTCACGTCTAAAAATCAGTGTTCAAATCAGTTATGAGCTGAATAATGGTAATTTGTAAATGAAATAAACCTTACCTACTGGTAACTGCATTTTGCACAAGGCTATATATATTGTCAATACAGGTTTAAGGGCGACCAGCAAAACAAGTAAAATGGTACTAGGACAAGTACTAAATTGATTGCTCAAATGCTACCCACATTACATCAAGTGATAAATACATACCTAGAAAAAGGGCGCTTCGAGAGCACATGCCTCCACCCCAACCACAAAAAACGCACCCCACCATTACTGGTTGCCAAGTACAGCGCCCTTAACCAGTTCGCGCCGGATGACGTATATAAACGCAAAGTTTTCCCCAGGTTTAAAACGGATGACGCATAAACACGCCACGAGCAAAGCCGGAAATGTCTGTCAGCAGCGAGCAAGGCCGGAAATGCTAGTGTGTGCTTCCCGGCACTATCGGCCTGAACCCGCTTCGGATCGAGTTGTGATGTTAAAATAATCCCGGCGCGAACTGGTTAATTGGCAAATGTCCAAATGTTAAACAAAATCATTCAAAGTGATCAGATTCCTGATCTGGTTCCACATAAATCTGAAAATTTTATGGATTCATCCTTGACCCATAAGCTATCTACCCACCAAGTTTCGGTAAAATACATCCAGTAGTTTTTCCGTAATTCTGCTAACTAACTAATACCCTGCTAACACCCCAACAAACACCCCAACAAAGAGATTTAAAAACAAAGCACCCAAAAAAGCCTTAACTACATGTAGACCATCAGCCAAACTTTAATTGGGGCGGTCCAGACTTAAAGGGATCGTATACGTTTGGTAATTGGAACCCACTGTTTGTTTCAATCCTATATAGTTATAGATATATACCATAAAACTAACCTGTACAAATTTCATTTCAAAAGGTTGTAGCGATTTTGAGATATTGCCAAAATTCTGGAACAGTTTTGTCCACGTAGGAAGAAAAATCTGCATTGGAATACACACTCTGAGAAATGTCACTGCAGTAACGCTTCTCAGATTCAAATTTTTGGAGATAAAAAGTGATATCTTTTTTGATAACCGCAGTACTTCGAAGTGAAAAGTTTCTAAAAATGCATTATACTACCAAAGCTGCTGTACTTCTTACCAAGTAAGTTTTTATTGCCGTTAATTTTTGGAGTAATTACCAAACGTATACGATCCCTTTAAGACGAGACTGTCTTAACTTTACTGTCCCAATAAAAAAGTTCCCCATCCGGAACACTTAAAATAGAAAGTACATGTTCCTCTTGTAACAACACACCCTAACTATTCTATCGGCCAAACATTAGTTGTGGCGGTCATGTCTAAAGCTGGCACCGTCCCAACTAATGTGCTCAACCCGGAACACTTATGTGCAATCAATCATTCAAGTCGGTTGCAATCCGGCAAAATCATAACCTCCTTAGCGGAGGTAATACTGAAGAAATTACCATACATGTACATAATTTGCGTCCTTCTCTTGAAAGAAAAATACAATGTGGCAATTTAGCTTCCCTTTTAAGGTAACACACTATGCCTTAGCATTGCAACTTGGTCGACAAAACTAAAACCAAGAAAAACAGGGAGAGTCCCATTTATAAGTAATATTGAGGTTAATTGTGTAGAGTTTTTTCCCCTTCATATCATGCCATTCCTGACATATCTTTTTGTTTCTATCATTACATTTTTGTGGTCAGTAAAAAAAAACACCATCAACTTCCTCCATAGATTTCAATTCTCCAAATAAATATACAGTATAAACTGTAATCAAATTTTTCAAAGACTTAAAAAAAAAAAATGCAAAAAAACTATATATATTTTTTTATTAAAATCAAATAAACAGTCTCAATTATAAAGGGTATTTTTACGTACTACTACTATTAGTTGCCGAATAAAGTTTATTTAATTGTTTTAATAATGCATCATTAAAATCTCTTTCACAGAATATCAGTGCATTCTCCAAATATTTGTTTTATTCCCCAAAGTTTGTCCCCCTTATGCAAACTATAAGCCTTGACCCAAACTACTGGTACCCCAAGCCTATCAAACTCCAACTGCAGGGTGTGCTAGGTCTTTGGCAGGTTTGGAACCAAACAGTAGCAACTTTGTTTTGAACTCGGTAATAAAGGCCCAGGTACATAGACCCAGTTGAATTCTGTGAGGTTCAGGGCAGAAAGGCATGAGACTTGTACAAATGTTGGAGTTTGGGGGAATGCACAGGCATTTATTCGTGGGTCACAGCCAGAGTTGTATTCGAGTCCCTGCAAGTCTTTTCACAAGTTCTTTCATAAAGCCAGTCGCAAGTAACTGGTTGAACAATGACAAAGGAAAGCTTTTGTTAACAGTTCATTTGAACAGCTAGTGACTTGACTTGAGACTGAAGGACTTGAGATAGACTTGCAGGGACTTGTGGGGACTTGCGGGGTCTTGAATACAACTCTGGTCACAGCACAGTTCCTGATCAACTGTAAGTGTGATGTGTACACCCTGTGTGTCCCCACTCAATCATAGCCCAACACACAGATGGCCAGACATCACAGCCCTGATCCTGAACACTAACCAATGCATAGACCCATCTGTACCAAGTCAATCAAAACTTCAACAAGTTGGAGTTTTGCAGGTTTAGTACTGCTAGGTTCAGTACCAATAATTACCGAACCTGTGTGCAGCTGTTGAAGTTTGTTAGATTTGGTATGCTTTCTAGTGAGAGAGCCTTGCTATCTTAAGAAAGCAATTAGCATAAATGTTTACCCAACCATTCAAGTTCATCTCTTAACCTAATCTCAGAAAGTTTGTGGCACAGCAATAAATGGATCTTTTCACAGCTTTGACAAATGTATCAAGAGTTAAAATACAAAGCAAGCCGCAGTACCCATACTTCAAAACTGCAATGAATCTGCCAACCCATCTTAGGTTTCTCCGATGAATGCTTAGGAATCTCAATCCAAAACACAACCGGATCCAATCTCTTGGTTTAATTAGGACCTAGGACCCTTGACTAAGCCCTTTTTCCCAGTAACACAACCGGGGTATGATACCAAGCACTTGCATTGACCCAGTCACTCAACTCCACCTTAAGATCAAGAAAAAAACACAGAAAAAATCCCCTTCCGAGATAAAATGGCTCTTCTACCTTATCAATCACGAAACTCTGTCATCTGACAAACCCACGATTTACTACTCTGCTTCCTGCCCAAATAAACACTGAAATAGTGTTCTAAGCCACAACGATAATGCACAACACTTGAAGGCATAACAAATAAACACAAAAAGATACCAAATTATTAGGAAATGAACACAGATACTGACAGTTTGGGAGACTGCCAACATAGGGCAAGATAGCTCAGTTGGTAGAGCGCCGGTCCGGTAATCCGGAGGTCGGAGGTCGCAGGTTAGAGTCCCGCTTTGCCAATTTCTTTGTTCACTTTGAAATATTTAGGGCACGGCAGCATTACGTCAGCCAGTGAAAACATCTTTGCGTTAGCCGTTGCTATGCATTACCATACAGCACTCAAGACTCTAGAACCATGGGACTCTAGAATCATTTTTATGAAAATGGGTCTGGGGACGAGATAAGAAGACTTTAGAAGTTTTTCGATGTCTGCGCTTGCCTGTAGCTTACTTAAATTGACTGTGAGTGAGTAATAGTCTCAAGCATCTTGAGAAAACATGGCACCTGGTGTGCTGTCATTTTCAAGAAAAGTAAAAATGTTGTATTAATTAAAAATTATGGCTGGCCGACTATCAATGAAAATTTTGGTTGGCCGACTATCTTTATTGACTTTTTCCCTTCAAATACTGCACAATTTTATCCAATTTGGTTAGTCCTCATTCTGTGTGCAATCAGTTACGCAATAAAGTCTGGTTCCCTGACATCTGGTTCCCTGACATCTGTAAGTTGCTTGGTTTTATCTGTAGTGAGGTCAAAAGATCACACTACAAGAACTGCATTTCTTTTCTTGGTATTTTTAAACACAAAACTTGAAGCAGGTATTAAAGCGTAACAAAATTTGCTGTAAAAACTAGTACCCCAAGTCCATCCCTTTCTGAAAATTAAGACAAGCAAATCCTGTGCATTACCTTTAAAGTTTGCAGGTTAAACCCTTGTTCTTGTTTACCCTCAAACACACTTCAATATGAACACACTTCAATATTCGCCCCCAAAAAATCCCTGTATATAATCCTCCTATGCACACATCTAGAGTGCATTGGATCTGTACCACTGCCATGCAATAAACAACTCTAATCCAATGGTTAAAGGTAGGATACACCATTTGCAGATATATCAAAAATATTTACTATCGAATTATTAAGAAATATCTTACTCATTTGAAAGTAAATGTTGATTCTAGGCATCCAGCAAAAGGATTGCGTGAGATATCCTGTAATTATTCCGAAAAATACAATTTTATAATGACAAATTCACGATCGCCGGACGGCGATCGCGAAAAAACAAAGATAACATAAGAATGACTGCTCGACGCCGGTTGAAAAAAACTGCAGTTTTCGAGCTTTTCTCGGCATCCATGATTGTAAAACTTCGGACAGCTCAGTTAAACGATATTTACTATAAAATACAACCCCCCAAATCTAATCATTCATGATAATTCAAGCAATGACCAATGGTGTATACTACCTTTAATCTGAACTAACCTTTCCTTGAAAACTTTTCTCTGCAAACAGCTGGGTTTACCTATGTGAAGTTTACAATAAACCTAACTGGAGGGCGCTGTATTAAAAAATAAAGCACTGTGTCTGGATTCCTCAGTGTGAAAACTACTGATTTTCTGAAAACATACGAATGTTAAGGGCAGTCCCTCCCTTCCACAGTTTCACAATTAAAGCTAACTTAAAATCGGAATTGGATTTTTATGTTTACCAACTTCTCTAGTGAAATGCAGTGTGTATTCATACAATGTAAAATTAAAATGTAACGTATGTACTGTAGTACCCATGTGAGCCTTAGGTTTGCTTCGATTTATTGCTTTAAAACCAGTTCGCGCCGGATGACGAATATAAACTCAAAGTTTTCCCCAGATTTAAAACGGATGACGCATAAACACGCCACGAGCAAGGCCAGAAATGGCTGTCAGCAGCGAGCAAGGCCGGAATTTCGTGGGTGTGCTTCCCGGTACCATCGGCCTGAACCTGCTTCAGATCGAGTTTCGTTCAAAATAATCCCGCGCGTCGGCTCGGTTAAGTTAAAATAATCCCGGCACGAACTGGTTAAAACCATCGGCCAAAGTTTAGTTTTGGCGGTCCAGCCCGACTGAATCTGGAATCATCCCAAGTAATGTTTTCTGGATTACAGATTAGACCTTTGGTTTGAATCAGTTATAGTTGATACAATTACGCCCCACCTAGACCATCGGCCAAACTATATTTGGGGTGGTCTAGACTTAAGACGGGACTGTCCCAACGTTTCCGTCCCAACATAAAGGTTCTCCATCCGGAACACTCAAATTAGAACCTTATTTCCTCCTGTAACATTTTGTACACTATTAAACACACCCTAACTATTCTAACGGCCAAACATTAGTTGTGGCGGTCATGTCTAAAAGCTGGCACCGTCCCAAGTAATGTGCTCAACCCGGAACACTTACGTGTGCAAACAATCATTCAATTCAGTTGCAAACCCCTGGCTTCTGCTTCGTCTCTGGCTCCAGCCCATTGCTAAACTGCATGAATGAAGCCTGAGACAAAGATGAAGCTGGGGTTTGGGAAATGGCCACAAACTGGCAGTCTTGGCAGACTGTAGTCCTTGCCAAAAACGACAGTAGTTGATAATTGTCCACGTCGTCTGAAAATCTGTTAACCAGTTCGCGCCGGGATTATTTTAACATCGCCGAGCCCACGGGCGGGATTATTTTTAACGAAACTCGATCCGAAGCAGGTTCAGGCTGATAGTGCCAGGAAGCACACCCACGCATTTCCGGCCTTGCTCGCTGCTGACATACATTTCCGAACTTGAACTTGGCGTGTTTATGCGTCATCCGTTTTGAATTTGGGGAAATGTTTCCGTTTATATACGTCATCCGGCGCGAACTGGTTAAACGACATGATTATAGACCAGGGATGTAGTCGAGTCCATCACAAGTCCCTGCAAGTCCCTGCAAGTCCCTGTAAGTCCCTGTAAGTCCCTGCAAGTCCCTGTAAGTCCCTGCAAGTCCATCACAAGTCCTTCAGTTCCAATTCAAATCACAAGCTATTCAAATCAGCTTTGACAAAGGCATTCCTTTGTCATTGTTCATCTAGTTACTTGTGACTGCCTTTATGAAGGGACTTGTGACTGGCTTCACAAAAGGACTTGTGAAAGGACTTGCAGGGACTCGACTACAACCCTGTTATAGACCAGCTTCCTTACACACTATCATCTTTGCAAATCTGTGGAAATGGGGCGTGACTTTTTCATGCAAATCCAACCATGAATGTATCTTTGAATATACATGTATGCTTAGCGGCTTCACGCAGTCGACTACCCATTCAGGGGTCGCACTGGCCTGAGTTGCATATCTAGCGCTGCTTCAAAAATGTAAATTCATGCACGCGCGTAGGACGTTGCGCCTATGTTGGCAACAGCCATTCTGTGATCGCTGATTGGTTTCGTAAGAAAGCACATTTGCAAAGATGATAGCAGTGTTCTCGGCCTTAAATATTGTTAGCAGGGTGGCAGACACTGTGTGCGCTTAGCACAAAGCCCTTACGGCATGGGTCTGGGAAAGTTTAGATTCTAGATGCTCTGTGGTGCAATCTCGGGCATTTTCTGGCCTTTTCCCCCTGACTTTTAGAATAAATTTTGCTTGTGTTTACAAATTGATGTATATGTACCGGTATATTGATTTTTATTATGTGAATGTATGTTGCGTACGTTACGTCAGATTTTTTGATTAACGTTACTGCAATGAATACTGCCGAATATTAATGCTGGCAAACTCTTCAATCATGTTATACCGAGTGCGGTAAACTTCTTTGTTTTTAGATAAACTGTGAAGACAGTGGAGAATTAGAAAAAAATCAAATGAAAAAAAATAGCAGGGCGGTGAAAATTTTAGTGGGGCAGCAAAACTTTAGCGGGGCAGCATACAATTTTTGATATCGTGAAAAACAAATAAGAACAACATAAGAACCACTGGCACTGCCCGATGACGGTTGAAAACGAATGTCGTTTTTCTTGCTTTTATCAGCATCCATGCTTGTAAAACTTACTATTTACTATATTTACTATAAAATACCACCAATTCAAGATAATTCAAACAATTACGTAATGGTGCATCCCTAATGACTTTCCCCCACACAATTTTTCCCATTGGTTTCCGCTCCTAAAATTGACTTCCCAAACTCAATCCAAACCGCCCAACAACAAGTTATAAAAACAATCAGTTCCCCATGAAAATATAACCATATCTTACCTGTATCTTGACTTGGGTAACATAAAGATCAGATCTTGCGATAAAATGAAGAATTCTTCGGATAACAAATGAGTTGAAACTGGTGAACTTGTGCACATCGCAATCGCGATGTCTTGTGTACTGTGTGCACGGCTTATGTTGAAACAGCTGAGTAGATAGGTACTGGGTGTGCTCGCCGCTGAAAAAGTACAAGAGACGTCAGGGCCGCTTCCGTTTCTAAAGGTCACTGAGCTGCGGTCAAACAGGTAAAGAAGGGGATTCCCCGCGCGCGGCCGTATCGGCTTTAGAATTCTGATCAAAAGGAGCACAGATCCGGCTTCCACGGCGGTCGGTTTTTCTGGGGAAACAGTGCCCAACAGTGGCACAATCCTTATGCAGGATTTGAATAATGTATTGCAGATTTCATCACTTACTGGGCAACATTACATTTTTTTTTTCATGTGGTGAGCACGAATTTATTTGCGAGCATTAATTTACCTGTGTGGTGTTTTTCTAAGGAAAGATTCAAGGATCAAAGTGTTATTTTAAAATTCGTTTTAAAAAGAACGGTGTAGTAAAGGATACTCGTGTTTAATAGCTAGCGAACCTTTCGCCTTTTATTTAAATACGGTTAAAATATACGTATACTGATGTTCTGGGCCCATTGTTTTTTGTGGTTTTTTGTGTGCAAAAGTAGCAAGCTTAGAAATGGTTAACTTTGGAAAACTATACTAGCCAGCACGATATGAGACCGAGGGATTCCCCCACAGTTCCCCATACCTATACACTTTTTAGACTATTGTTACCTAACGCACCCCCCCCCCCCCCCCCCCACCTAAAAAAACCCAAAGAATTCCTGAGTAACTACAACATTCCCCAAGCACAATAACCACCACAAAGGAGTGTGAAGGGGGGGGGGGGGGTACCTCCGTCTTATATCTTGCTCCATAGGCGAAAAACTTACAGCCTAATTAGTTTGCATGAGTTTAGTCATGCATGTACAGTGTATATCATATTTCAATCATGGGGGCTTTGGTTGTACATGTATATAAGCTGTTTCTAAGGACCTTGGAATTTGGATGCTGACCCACTGCCTGGTAACAGTCAGGCAGTACCCACCACCCCCACCCCACCTGCACCAGTGGCGGATAGAAGTGGGGTCTTACGGGGTTCCACCCCCCCCCCCCCCCCCCCACACCCTCTCCCAACCTTCGGCTGCTGAGTAAAGTATATTTCATTGCAAAAAAGAAACTCCCGGAATTCGGTAGTATCGATTTACATGTATTACATAATTTCAGAGGAAAGTGGCCAGGAATTACCTTGGATTGCACCACAGAGGATCTAGAATCCAACATTTTCCAGGGCTCATAAGCGGGTCCCGGATCCCAC
The DNA here is from genome assembly GCA_037893245.1 of Crossaster papposus. Taxonomy (NCBI): domain Eukaryota; kingdom Metazoa; phylum Echinodermata; class Asteroidea; order Velatida; family Solasteridae; genus Crossaster; species Crossaster papposus. The sequence continues at coordinate 344,776 of JBAIAA010000914.1, read as the reverse complement.
GCCGTAATTGAATTCGCGCTACGCGCTCGCTGGAGTCAAGATTAGTAGTAGGTGAATGGTACAACACCCCCCACCCCCCCCCCCCCCCCCCCCCCCCCACCTCACCACCTCCCCCTGGATGAAAATCTGTGCACCCAAGGCATATCCAACCAAACTGCACCCCAATCTAAGCCAACCTATCTTTATGATATATTCCCACCCAGTATATCCGCTGAACAACGGTTGATAAGACTATAGCTTCTTCAGGAATGTCGGAAAACATTGAACACTCCCCAGGGTACGTACCACTACCGTGGTGAGCAAAATTATTTAAAACAACTTATTTAAAGGTAGGATACACCATTTGCAGATATCGAACAATTTTACTACCGAATTATTAGGAAATTTATTACTTATTTCAAAGTAAATAATGATTGTAGGCATCCAGCAAAAGTGCTAGATATCTAGTTATTGTTTCGAAAAGAAATTGAATTTTGTATTTAAACAAATCGCGATCGCCCGACGGCGATCGCGACAAAAACAAGAACAGCATAAGAATTGTTGCCGGTTGAAAACGAACGCCGTTTTTCTTGCTTTCCTGATCATCAGCATCTATGATTGTAAAACTTCGGACAGGTTAAACGAGATCTTTATGATATCGAGGTCTCCCGTGAATCCCCCAGCCAATAAAAAAACAAACATTTACGCGCTCCCGCCGAGAAAGCTCTATGCAAATTTTATTCCAACTGTGTATTCCAAAAAGGGGAAATCCCTGGTATACCCCTGATATAATTAGAGACGAGGCACCAGGGGCCAATTTCATAGAGTTGTTAAGCACACAAATTTGCTTAGCATGACAATTCTTCTTTGTCAAAAACAGGCTTACAAACCAAATTTTTAGGTAACATATATTGTTTCTGACTTATATTCAGTTGGTTTTTGCTTAGCATGAAATGCACATGGAGTTTTGGCTGGCAACCCGTTATTTTTGAGCAAGACGTTTTGGTGCTAAGCAAATTTTTGTGCTTAGCAGCTCTATGAAATTGGCCCCTGGATGAGGCAAACTCATTCCGAACGCCTTTTCCATAGCCTCGCACAACAAGAAGTCAGGTAACCAATCTTACTCGATTACTTCAAAGAAAACTACCAATTTTGGCAATCTGACCATCTCTATACTACACCTTATTTGGACAGGGGCGTATTGTGTAAAACAAGAAATAAAATAATACATGTAAATAATTGTCTGGGAGGGATACTACATACAGGACCGCTCAGATCCGCCTTCCAAAATCAACCTGAATCCGGGTCACGCGCCATGCAAACACTTGTGGCGTGGAATTCAAACAAACTCGAGTGTTGAGATGAGCTGATTGATTCTGCTCGTCACGTGATTGTTCTTTCCCTGTTGCATGCATTAGTAGTTTTAAAAATAGAAGAGAAAACTTTAAGCAATTTCGCACGCATGTCTGCATTCACGGGAACACACAATTTGGCAGGATGGAGAAACCGGACGCAGGGGCCAGTTGTAAATCATTGTTTGGTTGGCATCAACTTTAGTTCGGGTCCAGGGTTCTTCAAAAGGTCGCCGGTGGCTCTGCTAAAAAAGGTGGAGTTCCCCAGCCTCTAAATGTATCTAAACGCCTGATGTGTGATCCTCAGCATTGCCTTCAACGCTTCGTGATAGTTTTATATCTTGTTCTTAATTTAACTTTTTGTAATTTGTATATTTTTATTCGTCATCCCTTTAACTAATAAAGTGGAGTAAAATAAAATGAATAATAATAAAAAATACCCCCCCCCCCCCCCCCCAGCGACACTTGGGGAGACAATCTCATAGGGATGTACACAAACTTAAAACAGTCCTAACTTGTTTACCCTAACCATTTTCTCTGAGATCTTCGAGATTTATGCTATTTAGACCCCAATCTGTCGTTCTGTAGAGCGAAAATAACTCACAAATATCGGTTTTTTTTAGGGTAGCTAGACACTTAGGGAGACACTGAAATGTCTCCCTAAGTGTCACTGTCTCCTATTATCTAAAAACTTGCGCAAATTTGTCTCCCAAAGTGCTTATTTGTGGTAATAATGGTTCCCACAGCAGCTTGGGATTATTTAGGCAGGTGTAAAATGAATTTCCAGTGTAATCAAACATAGAACTTTTAACATTATAGATTAATTTCAGGACATATATTTTTTTGAGTCGACGAACATTGCTCGATCGTTTATAATTATGTTATCGTTGTGTCAATCCACCTTTCTTTTGACTCGCCCTTTAGTCTAATTCGCAAGATGATGGTTTCCCATTCAGTCGAGGGTTGCTCCATCAAATCAGCTCTTTGGGTTTTCCGGATTCTGTAGAAAGGACTGGGAGGGGCCGAGATGTGTCCAGCCCATGTGATGGAGGGGGTCCGATTAAAGAACAGGTGACTATTGCATTCATGCCTGACCGAAGTCCTCGCTGTTGTTAGCCATGGTCTAGAGATTTATGAGATTTTTTTTAATTAGCTCGATTCTTGCTATTTCAGCGTGCAGATTCTGCCTACAAAACGGTTATAGCCAAAGCTGAAACATAAATAAGTAACTTCTCGCTGATTTAATTATGCCTGTACTATATTCCGGGTTCCGCGAGGCGGTGATTACTATCTTATTCGGCCCGAAACAGTCGTAGGTATCGTGGCACGCACAACTAGGAACACACAATGCTTTACCTTACATACGTACTGTGGACATTCCTTTGTCTTCGTGTAGTTAAAAAACGTTGACTAAATACACATTTTTCTCGCTTCCCTAAACAAATTTACCCTCAAATTTGGATTATAGGCCTCTCAGCTGTCCCTCCTATCTTTTCTATATATAACCCTAACCCGTTTTTCCTCTAGCGCTCTTTTTCGGAAACTGAAAAACGGATTGTGGACCTGGGCAAGTCCACAAACCGTAACCTCTTCCCGCATCGTGTGGACCTATATTGTTCGGAGGTCCGCAGTGCGTAATGCAAGACTAACTCACACAATAATGAACAACTTATTCGAGTCCAGTAGCAGAATGGGATCAACTTTTGGGCACTGCGCGCGCAGATACTTCCGTTTCGCAGTTTATTTACAATGTTGATGATTATTGAGGGCTCACTCGTAATTATTCTCATGCGAAAGATGTGTTTTGCGTTCAAGTCCAGTTGGTATTGCCACCTGGTTGAGGGCGCCCAACTGAATTAATGAAATAGTCAGGTGCGAAGTCCGAGGAATGTGACCAACCATCTGTTATCATTCCCTAATTCGCGTGGTTAGCCAGAATATAACTACATAATATTGTACAAATACAGGAATACATTTTTTACATGTATTAATTTAGTGCAGGGTGAAAAAATGATAGAGAATAATCATGTATACATAGTTTAGGACACCTCAATATTTAAAATGTCCGTTCAAAAAATACTTGCAACTGACAGTCAATTTTATTGGTATTAAATTCCAAAATATTTTGCAGCCCGCGCGGGGATTATTTTATCAGATTAACTCAATTTGTTGTAATTCTGAAAAGTCCTTTTGGGAGAAAGGTGACTTTCTTACAAACGGTCATTGAGTATGGTCTGTCTGTCTCGATAGACAATCACACAAAGAAGAAGTAAGGCAAGACCTTCCCTCCGAAGTCTGAGGCGGTGTCTTGATGAGCAAGTACATCGTACCAGCAACCTGTCAGGGTTACGTTGAAGCTATGGGTTGGCAGCATAATGGGTGAGGCAGCTGGTGGGTGGTTCCTTGTGGCAACATTAGCGGCTACATGGTGTCTGGCTGCTATCACCCTTACCGTGACGATGGTAAAGAACACCCCCTTCAAAGAGTTGTGCCACGGCAGTGCATAAACACACAGACACCAAATCCTCACTAATTTTATGAAATCTCAATCGCTAAATAGTTGGCTTTGAGTGTAGGTGTCCCTCTGGGCGGGGTGGATCTGGGGGCACCCGTTGCGTTGCAGCGCTGTGATGATGTGATAGAGTTCCTGCATGGGTAGATGTTCCTTGCATCACTGCTGACAGGATACGCTGTGTCGTGAAAGAGAAGGTTTAACGATGTGAACATTGGCCAAAGCGATCCCGAGTCAAAGAAACATCGCGACTTGTGACATTAAATTAATAACACAGGCCAACCAGTCATAATAATGAGCCAGGCCTCCGTATACATGTACCTCATTAATGCAAGGGCAAAGAACCCGGATCCTGCTCTGTATAAACAACCTTTAAAAGAGGTCAAGCGATCTACCTAGAAAGATCTTGAAGGCTGGCTTGCAGAGCAGATTGCAACCAATAATGAGGCAAAACGTAACCATGATGCCAATGTGCTTATTAACAGCAAAAACTCTCATTAAGACATCAAAAAGCTCCAGAGGAAAAGGAAATTGGAAATTGTCGAGGGGCCGGGTGTGCTAACTCATTGAAGAATGGCCAACTATAATGGAAGGGGCAGCTCACGCAGGTTTTTGAGACTCCAGTTGACGTTATGGACAATGAAACTATTATTATATCCAAGATGCGATATAACAAAACTATTTTCAAAACCACATTACACACAACATATACTACTAGTTAGCAAAGAACGCGCGAGTTCTTTGTGTTTTTTAAGCTTTTTTGTTCATTTGTTTGTTTGTTTGTTTTGTTCGTTTTTTGTTTTTTAATTCACGTTTTCACAAAACCTTCCATACAATTAAAAAAAAAGACTGAACATTACTCCATATTTATGTTATGCTACTTATAATATTAGTACACAAGAGGATTTTATTATATTGAAACACAAATCAAATTTCTGTTATATACTTTTAACAATTAAGCTTCCTTTTGCAGCTCACAAACTAGCGCACTAAATGAAATCGCTTCATAAGAATGATGTAGGAAAGAAGTTTCCTCAGTATAAATAAACAAATTCGGTTAGGAATTATAAATAGTAAAAGTTTAGTAGCTCTCGAAATGCCACGGTGAATTTCGTTGACTGTAAATTAGTACAAATCGATTGTAAAAGTCTCTGTTAATCTTGCATTTAACTATCTGTTTAAAGGCTTTGAAGTTGTAGATATAGGAATTAACTCAAGCTGAAAGTTTACTTATTTAAACAAAGTTGACCGTTTCAATTAAAGTTGAAACCAAGGATCCCTCAAAAGCGCCCTGGGCACTGTAGTTCGCAAGCCTGAAGAAACATGTAGAGAGAAGACAATGAGAAGAAGGTACAGTTTTAGAGGTGGGAGGAAAACTCCAGAAAAATAGGCCTATATCCTGGGGAAAACCCACGGAATCAGGTAGGGACTGAAAACCCAATCCACGAATTGGCCCAGGCGGGGTTCGAACCCGGGTCATGGTCGTGGAAGGTGAGGAAAGAACCGCTACGCCAACCTGACTCCCCTGTTGTCTGAACCTGACTTTAATTATTCACCAAAAGTAAATTGTATTCAGCTTTATAATTAGACCTATTTAATCTGACGTAACGACCGGTTGGGTGCCGCGGCGCCGCACCCAACAATCTGATTCACATCCGCAGTTTTTCCCGACGTTCCAAAAAAGGTAATTTGATAGGTCGCATCGATAGGTTTCAAGGTAAATAATGTCCATGTGCCCCCGGCCGGCCCATGTCCCTGCAGGTGGCGCAATGTACCCATCCAATTAATTATCATATCTGACCTAGTTTCCGCGTCTGCTAGCGTGACGTAGCATGATCGTCACTTTCTTGTCAAGCTCAGTGTCAATCTTAACATCAACATTCTTTCTTTCCTGGAATTCCTCATTTTGTACCGGTTATAAAGTTGGTTTTTCTGGGAGGGGTATGATGACGTCAAGGAAATATTAAAATCCTAATGACTAGGTGTCGATTTTCGTTGACCCGGCTTCGGTTGGTTTCGGTGGCAGAGTTCAAGGATTTCTCGCCGAAAACATCCGAAAGGCGCCGAGGCTAGACCGTGACGTCACCCGAACGGCCGAGACTGGTGACATATCCACACGCTAAAGCGAAAAACATCAGCGTTCGTCTACGGAAACCTTGCCGATTTCCCCCGTATTTAGGTAAGATTTCACGATCAGAATTCCGTGGTTTGTTCTTCTGGTATGTTTGGCTCCTTTTGTGGGGAAATTCGACAGATTGCGCGCTATTCCAGTTTGGAAAAGATGAAAAGATGTTTACGTCTTTGACTTGCAGGAAAGCGCCATCTTGGATTTTTTTCTAAAACAAATTTTCTGAACAAGATTTCCTTTGTATCTGCCCTGATTCTGTATTGAATGTCTACTGTATTTAAATACAATATTCAAGTTTATGATTTGTTTTATACTATAGTTACTTCAGAGGTTTTGTGTTTGATTTCTATTTTTAGAATTAAAATTCCAACAACCATTTAATGATTTATGAATGAATCGACATGCTCAACTATCTTGCTTCCTAATCCTATTCCTAACGTAAGGCCAGGGTGCAGAACAGGGCCCAATTTCTTGCCCCTGCTAACCACATAATTCCGCGCTTACAATCACTATTTTGTGCTAACCGGACTAGCAGAAAAATTCTGTGCTAAACCTGTAGTGTTAGCACAGATCCTTAACCTTATTTACAGAAATAGGAATGTACGCATGCGCAGAAGCCAACATTTCTCGCTAACGCAAGAAATACGCTTACTTTTAAGCACATAATTTTCTGCTACAGTAAGCAGGGAATTTTCGCTAACGGTAAGCAGAGCAAAGAAATTTGGCCTAGTTCAGTTTGGAAGTTAAAAAAAAAGTCTATTGTTCAGCAACAGTTTAACTTAAATACCCTAAGCCCATCAAACTCCAACTGCAGGTTTTGCTAGGTTTTGGCAGGTTTAGTACCAAACATTAGCAACTTGTTGTTGGACTTTGTTTGGGTCATACCATGGATGATGGAGGAATAAGCACCGACAACACATCCAAAACATATTCTATATTGACGAAACAAATGAAGTTGGAAGAGAATTAAAAGTGCACAGTGAATGTCCCCGATCTTAGAATTTTGTTTTTCTGACGTAATAAAATAACGTTAACCCTAACCCTCCAGGGTATTTTGGCTAGAAACCCTGCCAGACGCAACAGATTGCATACTTTGTCACATTGACTTGTGTGCAGAGTGCAGCAAGGTCAAGCAGTCACCACAGATGGACTTTGCTGGATCTGGCAGGGTTAGGGTTAACTTGAATTTGTTTGAGATTTATTTGAGTAAGTCCGCCACTTTAATGAACACTCAGCCAATTTTGTGCCACATCTGACAAAATGTTAGGACACCGAAATTTAAGTTTTCAAGCCAAAGAGATTATAATAGCTACCAAGTCGATCAAACTTCAACAGTTGGAGTTTGGCAGTTTTACTTTTAGTACTGTTAGGTTCACTACCAATAATTACTGAACCTGTATGCAGTTGTTTAGGTTTGGTATGCTTTCTAGTGCGAGAGCCTTGGGGGTTATGGTTAAGCCAAATGTTATTAAGCCTTTGCGTAAATAGTACAGTACAGTATGAGTAAATTTGCTCCAAAGTGGATAACAAAAATCATGGGAAGAGAAAAGGTGCAGATTCTTCTCTCTATTACTAAATTTCCTTCCAATTAACAGTGTTTCGTATTTATTGAGCAAATTCACTAAAGTAGTATTTGCGATAAGGCTTATGTTACGTGTATATTGGGGACGATCGCTGGATCTGCGCTATCACTCAATCACACAAAAATACACTTGCACGATCGGTCAATCCGGTAGGGAATCTCGTGGAAGATAGTCATTCGAAGAGAAATGGTTTTGTAAAAGGAAGAAAAGTTGGAGATTTCAAACCAGATCTACCAATCGAGATTTGGAAATGTTTCTCAAACCCAGAATCATGTATTTTCAGCATTTTTCCAATCGCTGACCTTTATTGAGAAGATATTTGAAGACAAAGAGTGGCATTAGGTTGCAAGATTCCTTCCAGAAAATGAAATTGTCCGTTACCAATGAAATGCTTTTCCCATTCATTGTACCATACAGAATGTAAAAAGGCTGTTCTCATCACTAGCCTTCATCTCGACCTCGTACATATCCAGGCTTCTACGCGAGGCAGGCATGATGCAGGATTTTCGGAACTTTGACCCCCAGCGTCTCGAGAGATTGGAGGCGCGATTCAAAGGGGCCCGTAGCCAGCCGCCGATCGTCATCGACGATGATTCAAGTCAGAGCGCGGGCAGCCACAGTCCGCAAACCGAAGACGATATTCAGGTACAGACTCCTTGCAGCGAGAGTACACGTCGACGGAAAATATTTGACCGACTAAACCCTGAACCTCCTCAATCCTTCCAAATCCTTGAAAAGTTTTGAATGATTTTGGAAGATTGAGGATAAATAAAAAAAAAGTGTCATTTGATTTTGAAGTTTAAAGGGATCGTATACGTTTGGTAATTGGAACCCACTGTTTGTTTCAATCCTATATAGTTATAGATACAGTATATACATGTACCATAAAACTAACCTGTACAAATTTCATTTCAAAAGGTGGTAGCGATTTTGAGATATTGCCGAAAATCTGGAGCGGTTATGTCCACGCAGGAAAAATAATCTGCATTGGAATACACAATCTGAGAAACGTCACTGCAGTAACGCTTCTTAGATTCAATTTTTTGGGATAAAAAGTGATATCTTTTTCCATAATCGCAGTACTTCGAAGTGAAAAGTTCCTAAAAATGCATTATACTATCCAAAGCTGCTGTACTTCTTACCAAGTAAGTTTTTATTGCCAATAATTTTTGGAGTAATTACCAAACGTATACGATCCCTTTAAGTTCGTATGCTGTACCCAGCTCAGTCAGTTTTTAATTCGACAATTGTAATTACAAATTTGGAAGCCCAACATGCATGGTATTTTGTCCTCCCGTTTTATCAGGCATTACGGGCAGTTACAACCGGAACACCAGAGCGAAAAGACAGAAGAAGAAAACGAAAACTACCAGAAAATCACGATCAGAACTCGGGCGGAGGCGGAGGTGGAGGTAAAACGAACGATAGAAAGTTAAAAAGCAAAGAAAAAATGTAGTTTCCTGTGAGTTGTGTACATGGTCTAGCTCTATGCGCCTGATCTTTGCGCCTGATCTTTGCGCCTGATCTTTGCGCCTATCATTTTGTGTGTGTTGAGGAACTGTGGTATATTTAACTTGAATAAGAATAAAACTGCTGCAAACTGCTTACTCGCTGGAACGACCTGAAATATACAAATCAAATAAGTTAAAAGGGCCTAATATTTTGATCTTAACAAGATCTTCTTCAGAGACAAAATGGCTGTGTACAAGAAACAAACATATATATAGGGTAACATACAGCATGATGCACATCATGGTTGGCGGGAGAAACACAAAAAGAAAAAGTCCAGTCCAACAGAGTCCAAAAAGAGTCCAGTCCAACAATCAACAAAATGAGGATTAGGCTGAGGGATTAAAGGGCGAGATTCAGCGTGGGTAGGATCAAAGACAGACCAAGGGGATAAAGGGGTGTGAATTTGGGTGGGGAACAAAAACAGAAGGGGTAAATTTAACTTGTCAGAATTATCCCGGCTGACACTTTAGAAACATAATAGACTTTTACTGTAAGCATTGTTTTGTTGTTTTGTTTTGTCTGTATATTAACCTTAGTTGTCCTATATACATTTGTATGTTTGTTTCTTGTACACAGCCATTATGTCTCTGAAGAAGATCTTGTTAAGATCGAAATATTAGGCTCTCTTAACTTATTTGATTAGACTTTTACTTTGTTGGAATTTCAATGCATCTTTTTAGTGAAGTAATAGTCGGTTTTCGTAAAAATTTCAGGACACGGTCATAATGCAAAGAAGATCAGCGAGTATTTCAAGACAACAGGAAACAGCCCAGGGCGAGCCCAGAACCCTGTCCTATTACCCAGGTCACCCTCTACCTCACAGCAAATGGTAAGAATCAAGTCTTTTACCCCTTTTAACAATCTTTTACCCCTTCTGTTTTTGTTCCCCACCCAAATTCACACCCCTTTATTCCCTTGGTCTGTCTTTGATCCTACCCCCACTGACCTCACCCTTTAATCCCTCAGCCTAATCCTCCTTTTGTTGATTTTTCCACTGTGCTTTTTCTTTTGTGTTTCTCATGCCAACCATGATGTGCATCATGCTGTATGTTGCCCTATATATGTTTGTTTCTTGTACACAGCCATTTTGTCTCTGAGGAAGATCTTGTTAAGATTGAAATATTAGGCCCTCTTAACTTATTTGATTTGTATGTTTCAGGTCATTCCAGCCAGTAAGCAGTTTGCAGCAGTTTTAATCTTATTCAAGAATCAAATCTGTCATACTGGACCATCTAATACACTTTATTTTATAGAAATATAATGTAGGGGTGAGAAGCCACTCATCTATAATTCCAGGACTCTGTCTGTCTGTCGGGCTGTCGGGCTGCCTGTCTGTCATAGTGTCGGGCTATCTGTCCGACCGTCTGTATTTCAATTATCCCCAGAACTGGGCACTGTATGAAGTTGAAAATTGGCAGGTGTATTGCTCTGGACCATAGAGCTATATTAAATTACTAGAGCGCTAACTCTACATTTTTATGCGCAGAGATACTTTAAATCCATTCTGCGTGCAGACATTTTGAATTCATGTGCGTGTTGTAAAACATAATACAAATAGATGGATTTAATTTTAAAAGTGTACTCTGAATGCAACGCGCGTGCAAGTAGTAGAACAGACGCAAACAACTTTGCCGTGACAAAAAGTCACGGCAAAATCAACTGCAGCACGCGGAGTAGCACATGCATTTGAAATGTTCGGTGCTCATTTGCTGATCTCGCGTTTTGGTTTTGGGCATATCGATTTCGGTAACGCACTGTATAGAATACAAACGCAGATATGCAAATAGCCGTAAAAAAGCCGTACAAAATGTTGAGGTTTTCATAGGTTTGTGCAAAAACATGTATGCGCCTAGGTCGCATCACTTTGTACATCGAGCCAGCTCTCTAGTGATTTAATAGAGCTCTATGCTCAGGACCCAATAATGTGCATTGTCAAGTTTTGAAGTCTTTGAATGAGCTGATCTCAAAAAAGCTGCAAAAACAGCAGCAATACCGGAGGCCTAGACCCGCAAACGTGGCGGTATAGACCGCCACGCACGACTGCTATTCGCATATACTATATTACCCCTTGTTTGCTCGTCTACCAAAGGTCAAGCAATCTGCCTGTTCCAAACAGGCACAGTTTGAACGGGCCCTGGACTAGTCTATTATATTGATTCTCTCCTTTTTCTTTTTTTCTGTTAGTATCCACCGTCTCCGTCTGGCAGCACAAACCACCTGGATCTGTCCACTATGTCCTATCCAGCGCCGCAGATACCGTGCATGGAAACGACAACGTGTGCAACTCAAGTATGTATCCATAAACCTTGAAAGTAGTATACACCATTGGCTTTTAACCTTGGGTTTAACTAGTTTGCGCCGGGATTATTTTAACATCACTGAGCCGAGGCGCGGGATTATTTTTAACAAAACTCGATCCGAGGCGGGTTCAGGCCGATGGTACCGGAAAGCACACCCATGCATTTCCAGCCTTGCTTGCTGCTGACAGACATTTCCGGCCTTGCTCGTGACGTGTTTATGCGTCTTCCGTTTTGAATCTGGGGAAAACTTGGGGTGTATTTTCGTCCTCTGGCGAGAACTGGTTAACCCTAACTGCTGCAAACCCATCAAACTCCAACTGTAGGTTTTGCTAGGTTTTTGGCAGGTTTGGTACCAAACTATAGCAACTTGTTGTTGAGACCCTGTTGAATTCTGTGACGCTCGGTTCAGACAGGCGTTCTACAGTCGCGCCGAACCAAATTGAAATCAAGTCGCTCCTGAGTCGCTCCAACAACTCAAGCAGTCGATCGTTTGCCGTCTGGCGCGCCTTGTCGTCCTTGTCGTCCGTTTCAGACGTCGGACTCAATTCACTCATTTGGTTCGGCTCGACTGTGGAACGCCTGTCTGAACCGAGCGTGAGACTTGTAAAAATGTTGAAGTTTGGGGAACGCACGGGCATTTATGCGTGGGTGACTCACGGCTGGTCACGGCACAGTTCCTGGTCAACTGGAAGTGTTTGTACATGTACAACCCTGTGTGTCTCAACTCAAGCACATAATACCACTGGCCAGTCATCACTGCACTGATGCATATTTTGTACTAGATATTGTGACACTCACCTGTTGATGATGTTTTTGTTCACAGGTGGTTGGAAAACCGAGAACAAAAATGTTGTTCTGTAGTCTTGTTGCTTGACTTCATTGATTGACAATGTACAAATGTCAGGGAATTATCAGGCTAGGAAACCAGACTAGTTAGCTTGCACCCGATTTATGGATGTGTAACTGTATAGGGTGCAGTGTTTGAAAATAGTCGGGGTTTTTCAATGATTGCCGGCTGGCAATTGTTGAAATTTGATACAAAATTCCACTTTTCTTGAAAACAACAGCACACCAGGTGAGATTATATATTCACTTACAGTCAAGTAAGGTATTTCATAAAAATTCAGTTGTTTAATTCAGTAGATGTTTGCATATGGTTTGTACTACCTTCTAAATCTCCTAGATCCCAAATTGTAAATTGTAACAAGTCAAGGAAGTAATGTATTTCCTTAAACTATTTCACTCACTGTTTAATTTGTTTTTATGCAGACCAATATGACGATGGAGGATATTCACAGCTTGGAAGGGAAAGTAACAAGTGGTTTCAGAGAATCACAGACAGCTATACAGTCATTAAAACAGGTAAGGAATCAGAAAGAAATAAGAAACAAAAAAGGAAGAAAAATAAAATAATGGCCCAATAAATTTTAAAAAAATGTTTTTTTTGTGACAGTAATTTTTTTTTTTTTAATTTCAAGGCAGTCCTGAAACCCTACTTGAAAAATTGGTCTCAATTGACAAATCAATTTAACATTGTTTTTGTCTTTTTATAAATCATAATCGTGAAGCCTTTTCAGCCTAAAGTCATTGTGATTACGTTTCGGCTTTTAGAAAACGCCTTTATAATCTAGGTCATATTTGTATTGCACCAGGGTCTGAATTTATTGCTCAGTTCAGATGATTTAAAATTATTGACTTGAAACCCTCCCAAATCCATCAAAAATTCATCCTCCACCCTCTGTTTATTGGTGTATTTTGGGATGCTTGATCCTGCAGGCCCTGGCTTTATTAAATTTTGATGGGTTATGAAGGATCTGGTCCAGGAGGCCTGAAGCACTGCCAAGCGAATTTCATTGATTTTTTCCATCATGCAGTAATGTTGTTGAAATATAAGCCATGTGTACTAAGTCCATCAAAATCAACCAGCAATTCCAAGCGGTTCCATTATCACGTGTATAGGAAGCAGAGTGAGTGGCGGATTTTGGTGGATTTGGTCCTGTACTCAGTAGAAGGCTGTAGTATAGTAGGGTTAAATTCTTAGTACATTTCAAACCGTAACGACAACTTTTAATACTGAAATGCCTAACTGTACACTTTGTGAATACTGCAGTTACAAGTTCATTTGTTATGTCAAAACACTCACTATTTTCTTTTGACAAATTTTAAATCAGTAATTTTTTTAATTTTTTTCTTTGTTGCAATGTGTAGACTCAATCAGAAGCACAAGTTTATAATTTAATGTCAAAACACACAATATTTTCTTTTGAAAATGTGACCGTTTCTCTTTTTTTTCTTCTGTTGTAATGTGTAGACTCATTCAGAAGCACAGAGGCAGCTTGAAATCCTACAGAAACAGATGGCGAGGAGCATGACCATGACAAAGAAGCTACTCATTGAGAAGGTAGGTGTGGGCTCACTGCCAATTTGACCCTAAGGCTTGATCCTCAAGGCCAAAGCTAAGGCTTTGGCTCTCATCGCCAAGACTAAGGCTTGACCCCTCAAGGCCAAAGCAACGCCAAGGCTAAGGCTTGATCCTCGACGCCAAGGCTAAGGCTTGATTCTCAAGGCCAAAGCTAAGGATTCGACCCTCAGTGCCAAGGCCAAGGCTTGATTCTCAAGGCCTAAGCTAGAGATTTGACCCTCAGCGCCAAGGCTAAGGCTTGATTCTCAAGGCCAAAGCTATAGATTTGACCCTCCGCGCCAAGGCTAAGACTAAGGCTTGATCCTTGAGGCCAAAGATAAGGCTTTGGCTCTCATCGCCAAGACTAAGGCTTGACCCCTTAAGGCCAAAGCAACGCCAACGCCAAGACTAAGGCTTGATCCTCAAGGCCAAGGATAAAGCTTTGGCCCTCAACGCCAAGTCTAAGGCTTGATTCTCAAGGCCAAAGCTAGAGATTTGACCCTCAGCGCCAAGGCTAAAGCTTGATTCTCAAGGCCAAAGCTATAGATTTGACCCTCAACGCCAAGGCTAAGGCTAAGGCTTGATCCTTGAGGCCAAAGATAAGGCTTTGGCTCTCATCGCCAAGACTAAGGCTTGACCCCTTAAGGCCAAAGCAACGCCAACGCCAAGACTAAGGCTTGATCCTCAAGGCCAAGGATAAAGCTTTGGCCCTCAACGCCAAGTCTAAGGCTTGATTCTCAAGGCCAAAGCTAGAGATTTGACCCTCAACGCCAAGGCTAAGGCTAAGGCTTGATCCTTGAGGCCAAAGATAAGGCGTTTGCCGTCAATGTTAAGGCTTGATTCTCAAGGCCAAAGCTAAGGATTTGACCTTCAGCGCCAAGGCTAAGACTAAGACTTGATCCACAAGGCAAAAACTAAGGCTTCCCCCTCAACGCCAAGGCTAAAAGCTCAATAAAAATAACTAATTTATTTAGCCACACAGATTACTCAAGGGGGAATGTCTCAAAAACAACTCAAAGTTGTGCACTAAATTTGTGCTTGTGCTCAGGAAACATGCAGAGGTATTTTGTTGAAAAATTAGACGCACAAATTTAGATTACATAGCAAGGTAATCCTTCTTATATTAACATTCTGGACAGCACATGGTGAAAACTTTGCAAGTTTATCTGCAACTTGCTCTCAAAATTGCACCATTTCACCATCCCTCCTCCCCCCAAAAAGCCCCCAAACAAACAAAAACAGGGTGAAAGAAGATATTAATATTACATAATCCATACAAAAAATCACTTAATTATATTTTGCCCTGTCGTAGCACAAAAATCAGTTTTGTTTTTGATGTTTCCGTGAAAATTTGTTTCTCTTTTTAAAAAAGTCTGATATCGACATGAAGGAGGCACGGCGGAAAAGCATGGAGAACCGGCTACGACTGGGTCAGTTCACCACCAAGAGACAGGGGGCTCAGTTTGTAGAGACATGGCAAGACGGTTATGCATTCACAGATCTCATCAAGTGAGTTGGGTCTTCTCCCTTACTTTTCTTTACTTTACAAGAAACTTGAAATTATTAGTAAAAAGATCCATTCGAGCCCCTGCAAGTCCTTTCACAAGTCCTAGTCCTTTCACAAGTCCTAGTCCTTTCACAAGTCCTAGTCCTTTCACAAGTCCTAGTCCTTTCACAAGTCCTAGTCCTTTCACAATTCCTAGTCCTTTCGCAAGTCCTGTCGCAAGTCCAGTCGCAAGTCCAGTCGCAAGTCCAGTCGCAAGTCCAGTCGCAAGTCCAGTCGCAAGTCCAGTCGCAAGTCCAGTCGCAAGTCCAGTCGCAAGTCCAGTCGCAAGTCCAGTCGCAAGTCCAGTCGCAAGTCCAGTCGCAAGTCCAGTCGCAAGTCCAGTCGCAAGTCCAGTCGCAAGTCCAGTCGCAAGTCCAGTCGCAAGTCCAGTCGCAAGTCCAGTCGCAAGTCCAGTCGCAAGTCCAGTCGCAAGTCCAGTCGCAAGTCCAGTCGCAAGTCCAGTCGCAAGTCCAGTCGCAAGTCCAGTCGCAAGTCCAGTCGCAAGTCCAGTCGCAAGTCCAGTCGCAAGTCCAGTCGCAAGTCCAGTCGCAAGTCCAGTCGCAAGTCCAGTCGCAAGTCCAGTCGCAAGTCCAGTCGCAAGTCCAGTCGCAAGTCCAGTCGCAAGTCCAGTCGCAAGTCCAGTCGCAAGTCCAGTCGCAAGTCCAGTCGCAAGTCCAGTCACAAGTCCAGTCACAAGTACCTGGATGAACAATGAAAAATGAATGCATTCATAACAGTTAGGTTAAATAGCTAGTGACTTGACCTGAGACTGAAGCACTTGTGATGGGCTTGTGATGGGCTTGTGATGGGCTTGCGCCGCGCCTGCTACGGGCTTGCAATTTTTGTGTGTTTTATTGGAAACATGGCAAGACGGTTACGCATTCACAGATCTCATCAAGTGAGTTGGGTCTTCTCCCTTTTTCTTTCTTGTGATTTTTTTGGTTTTTTTCCTGAAATAATAACAGCTACAAACAAATAAGATTTAAAGCTTTACATGGTGAAGACTAGACTTAGAAAAATTTGCGGTAACACCATGTGAAAGGATCTCTTTTGAGATGCATGCTGCTGACAGACATTTCCAGCCTTGCTTGTGACGTGTTTATGTGTCATCCGTTTCGAATCTGGGGGAAACTTTGCGTGTATATACGTCCTTCGGCGCGAACTGATTAATACACCCCCACATGATCGAGTCTCGATCGATCAGAAACTATCAACTCTGCAAGGTATTTATTAATTAGTGATTACAACTATTACTTTTGTCAATGCCAATCCAGACAACAAGAAAGGCTAAGCAAAGAGAAGGAAGAGATCGAGCACCAACGCAAGCTCCTGACCAAGAAGAAGCCACCCACACCCCAGTCGGCCACGGCCAAGGCCAGCAAGGCCAAAGCGTCTCTGGCCAACGGGCCCGACGACGTCTTTGCCAAACCCTTAGCCGAGCCCGCCATGACGCCGCTGGAGTATTACGAGAGGGACGAGATCTTCAAACTCAGATTAGCCTCGCTAAGAAAGGTAATGAAGAAATGGAAGGTATTTGTGGCAGACTTTGCTTATAGAAAAAGCCTGGTGGGGACGAAAGTGAACACGTATACAAAGTGTGACGTCATCCGGTGTAATTATAAATATGTGATGCGATCAAGCAAAATCAGTCTGAAGTAGGCCCTGGTTATTTTTGGGATTTTTGCATATTCTTTTGTAGCGTACTTTAGGCTCCATTTCAGTGAAAACCCCATGTGAATACGACCTTTGGTTAAAAAATGACAACCATTTGAACACCAGCACGTTAAAAATAAAGAAACTGAGAAAATCATGTTTTTGTATCACTTCCCTTCTGAATTTGGTTAAAAGAGTATTTTCATGTAAAATAATAATATGTCCTTTTAATTGACTTTTTGTAAAAAAGTCAATTTGAATTTGTCCACCCGTACAAACATATTTTGGCCCGATCTCAAAACAAGAATTTCCGAGTTCCGACTGATTTTGCTCGATCGCATCACATATTTGTTAATTGTTTATAAAGACGTCATTCATCCAATCAGCGCGCTTAGAAAAAGCATCACTCGCTTGCCGCAGATTACTCCAGTCATGCAGTGTGTGCACAAACAACCACACGCGACCTCCGGTCATTTTAACTGTCACTGATTGGTCGTGTGGTACCATGTGACAGGATTCATGAATATGCAATAGGATATCATATTTAGAATTACACCGTACTGTACATAGGTATATTATAGTCGGGTTCCTCGGAATATGAAGTCGAGTAACAAACTACACGAATCACAACTCCATGGCAACTCCAAGTCACAACTCCATGGCAACTGGAATCACAACTTATGTTACGTCAAATCCCCATAAATCATCAAAACCATTCATAAGATAGAGTTTGTGTCGGAGGAGATGCACTGCAGTAAACGCAGTAAACAGTGCATAACATCCATACATAGAGCTGTTGTACACTTTCAATTTTTTTATTTCAAATTGCAAATATTTATTTATTTATTAAACTCCAGACAGTTATTCATCAGATGGAGAAAACAAAATTGATCAATAGTTTAATAAAAGGTTTGATGTAAATTTTCATTTTTTTTGTATGGATAAACAAAATTCTGGTTCCTCTTTCAACAGGAGGAGGCTGATCTACAAGGGGAGTTGGAGAAGTTAGAGCGAGAGCGCAACGTGCATATACGTGAACTGAAGAGAATCCACAACGAGGATCAGTCACGGTTCAACCACCACCAGACACTCAATAATCACTACCTGCTGCTGGGCCTACTGGGCAAAGGGGGCTTCAGTGAAGTACATAAAGTAAGTAATTGTCCCCTCATCACCCATCATACCGGCGGGGCCCGGGCCCTTGAACTGCAAGGGAAACGGCCAGCCTTGCGGGACCCATTTAGACAGGGTCCCGTGTGTCTGGGGGATCCTTCGTGGCCTGCCTTCCCAGGATTCTCCTGGAAAACTGCCTAGAATCAGTCTATTGTTATACTTCTATACAATAGTTCTTTCATTCTTTTGAAACGTTCTCATTCTTTTCCTATGTGATAATTGTTCCTTCTGACTCCAAGTTTTTATATTCTCCACAGTTCCACTTGATTGTTGTTTTTTATTACTACCTATTGTCTTATATTTGTACACATTCCCGCCGTAAATATGGCCACTGATGCCGGCACGGCTCTAAACCCGTAAAGTAAGTATAAGGTCGGCTATTTGTGGCCAAGCGCGAACTCTCTTCCTCAGTAAAGTAAACATGCTTAGGGAACACGTACCTATCCAACCCGTCGGTAAGCGGAGGGTAACCGGTGGTTCATTTCTTGATCTATAATGAGCTCACGGGTCACTGGACAATCAGCCCTACCAGTACGTCAGAGGGTTATGCATGACTCTGCCTGGCAGGGTAAACAAAGAGACCAATAACACGTGGTTTACTTCCACATAATCTCTCTGGAGATTTTGCTTCCTGCCACTAGTCCCATTTATATGTAAGCGCACAAGAAATTATTAGTAAAAAGGTTCTGCAAGTCCTTTCACAAGTCCTTTCACAAGTCCTTTCACAAGTCCTTTCACAAGTCCTTTCACAAGTCCTTTCACAAGTCCTTTCACAAGTCCAGCCACAAGTCCAGCCACAAGTCCAGTTACAAGTCTTTTTACAAAACCATTTACAAGTACCTGGATGAACAATGAAAAATGAATGCATTCATAACAGTTCTGTTGAATAGCTAGTGACTTGACTTGAGACTGAAGGACTTGCGATGGGCTTATGCCAGGCTTGCGCTTGGCTTGCGACATGCCTGCGGCGGGCCAACGGCGGGCCTGTTGTGGGCTTGCGATTTTTGTGTGTGTATTTTTTTTTTTTTTTTTAAACCTTGATTGCCTTGAACTAGTTTCTTAGGCTCAAAGCTTTTGTAGCAGGATTTCCCAAGAAGTTTGAGAAAAGCCACCCACAGAAAGCGGTCATTCTCAATCGTATTCTGTGTTTGCTTTCTCAGGGTTTCGATTTGAAGGAGCAGAGATACGTTGCCTGTAAGATACATCAACTCAACAAGGAATGGAAAGAAGACAAGAAAGCCAACTATATCAAGTAAGAAATGATGAACAAACACGTCTTGGACTTGCCAAGTGTCTTGAACAAACACCGCCTTGCCAAGTTCAAAAGAGATAATCACTGCACTTGAAGTTTTTATAAAAAGCTCTAAAAACAAGCTAGAAAAATTTAATTAACCAGTTCGCCCCGGATGACGTATATAAACGCAAAGTTTTCCCCAGATTCAAAATGGATGTCGCATAAACACGCCATGTCTGTCAGCAGCGAGCAAGGCCGGAAATGAGTTAGGGTTAGGCACACTTCAAGACTGCAAAGTGTACTAAAACAGACAGTTCTGTATTCCCGATTTCAATGTTTTCAACCCTAAAAGTCCCGATTGCTCCAAATAAAAAATTCACATTTTGGCTGGTGAGCTTCAAAAAAATTGTTCTTTTATGTTTTGTTTTTTCCTCTGGGTATTTATCTTTTATGTCATTTTTTTCTTTCTCCTAGACACGCACTTAGGGAATATGAAATTCACAAAAGCTTGGATCATCAAAGAGTCGTCAAGCTTTATGATGTCTTCGAAATCGACTCCAATTCGTAAGTGAAGAAAATGATGAAAATTTTGCATCAAGGAGAGAGATGTAAATTTTCATTCTGATTCTGATTTAAACCTAAAAGAAGAATAAAATTAAAACTACTGTAAACTGCTTACTGGCTGGAATGACCTGAAATATACAAATCAAATAAGTTAAGAGGGCCTAATATTTTGATCTTAACAAGATCTTCTCCAGGGACATAAAAGGCTAAAGCTAGTAATATTTATATCGTCAGTTGTAATATGTGACCATCCACAACAAAAGGGCTGTTAAGTCGCCAGAGCGTATTTTGAGAAAAGGACCATTAAAATATGTGAAGAAAGATAAAAAACAAAGAATTTTCATATTCAGTTTTACTTGTTGTAGCTAACCATAAATACCAACTATGTCTTGTAATACATCATTTTAAAGCTTATTTCTTGTAGATTTCATTTCTCTAAATATCTCAAAACGTCAATATGCCTACTTTACAGCCCTTTCGTTGTGGATGGTCACATATAAGATTTGTCAAACTTATTATTACTTTACCTACTTACTTACTTCATGGGGGGCTAATCATTCTTACTGGCAGATTGACAGATCTGTGTATGAGTAATGCAGCAGGCAAAGTTGATCTGAAATACGGTACCCTCTGGAGACCTGAACACAATGTGTATAATGGAGACAAAATGTCACCGGAGGGTAAATTTCTATAGATGAATAGGTCTCCACTGGGAATTTCACGAATTAGATTTTTGGAGTGTACTCAAATTACTCAAAAACTAGGTTTAGGATGTGGGTTAGGGTTAGTGTTTGGGTTAGGGTATAATATAGGGTATATTGGGTCGAAATTTCAACCCAGGAAATTAATTGTGGTTGAAATAGGAGCATTTTGAAAAAGGTGCCCGACTTTTTAAGCAGTTTGTACACGAGAACAAAGAGATGTCTCCACTAGGATACAAATTTGAGAGTACATGATCTGTGTCTTTTTTGAGAAGGACGTGTTGTGGCGAGCTGTTTTGCAGATTCAGGAATTGAGAGATGCTTACTTTCTTTCATCTTGTGTTTGTTGGTTGTTTTCTTCAGATTTTGCACAGTGTTGGAATACTGTCCTGGCAACGACCTAGACTTCTACCTGAAGCAGCACAAGATCATCGGGGAGAGAGAGGCACGCTCCATCATGATGCAAACCATCTCGGCTCTGAGATACCTCAATGAGAGAAAACCACCTGTTATACATTACGATCTCAAACCAGGTAAGTAGAAAAACGACCAAATGAGCAATCCGGAATGAATTCCATATCCGGATACCAAATCAATTTTTTTTTTGTACAGAACCTATGGGCCACGACAGAAAAAGTATTATCAATAACAAAAATAGTTTGTTCGTTCCTAAATGTGTTCTCTAACTTCCGAAATGTCAGTGTCTGTTGTGGTTAAGCTGGGACATCCTTGGCATAACGACATCTGGTGTCCGGATATGGAATTCTTTCCAACAATTCCACCATCGCAATACATTTATATGCTATGAGGCTACTTTGACATTTTATTGCTTTAACCAGTTCGCGCCGGGATTATTTTAACATCACCAAACTGACGCGTGGGATTATTTTTAACGAAACTCGATCCGAGGCGGGTTCAGGCCGATAGTACCGGGAAGCACACCCACGCATTTCCGGCCTTGCTTGCTGCTGACAGACATTTCCGGCCTTGCTCGTTGCGTGTTTATGCGTCATCCATTTTGAATCTGCGGAAAACTTTGCGTTTATATACGTCATCCGGCGCAAACTGGTTAAAAGTAGTTGATGACGCCGAATCAAACCAGTCATACAACACCCTTGAGGTAAAGGCTACTCGAAAATGGAAAGAAAAATTCAGCCCATTTATTCACGTTTTGAAAACATTACCAAAAATGACATGGAAAGTTGTCCTGTAATTTTATACCGCAGCCTGCAACACAGCAGTGATTTGAAAATAAAATTTTGTATTCAACCAATAACTAGCTAAAAAAACACATTTGGTATTGAATCAGTGTGTATTTTAGATGCAAGGGACAATAAGCCATTTGCGCGTGACCCCGAGTTAAATTTGAATAACATCTGGTACACTGACTTGCTCACACAGCTTGGCACAGTTTAACTTTAAATTCTCCAGACCAAAGACGCTGTTGCTATATCACGTGATTCGGGGCAAGCTTTTGCATAGTTACGTAAGAGACGCTCAGCACAAATACATTGTTTACAATGGGTGAGAATGGCAAAAAGACACCAGACCATTCCAGAGCTGGGGGTTGCTATGTATGACGCGTGGTTTTAGCTTCCAAAAGAGCCACATATTATCCAATTGGCACATTCCGCAAGTGAAAGATCTTGTTGTCCTATTTATAATTGGATACCATAGTTGTTGGTAGGATGCTTATAATTTGGAAGATTTCTAAAAAAAATTCACTTTTTATTCATGTCCACTTTTGCGTGAAAATACTTGAGCAAATTTGTTATCTCTGGGTGACAAATACTGATTTATAATTATTACTAATTAGCTTTTAAAATTTAACCAATTCAACCCAGCAGTCAGGGTAGGGTTTAGACAAATTCAGAGATTGGTTAAAATTGCCATTTTGTCTCGTTCTAGGTAATATTCTTCTAAGTTCGGGAAACGTCAGCGGTGAAATCAAGATCACCGACTTTGGCCTGTCCAAGATCATGGACGACGACCACTTCAACTTGCAGGAAGGTGGGATGGACCTAACGTCACAAGGGGCGGGGACATATTGGTAAGTCTCTCTGATTGGTGGAATGTTTGGAATTCATTTGCATAAAGGGCGGGGACATATTGGTGAGTCTCTCTGATTGGTGGAATGAAAGGAATTCATTTGCATAAAGGGCGGGGACATATTGTTGAGTCTCTCTGATTGGTGGAATGAGGGAATTCATTTGCATAAAGGGCGGGGACATATTGGTGAGTCTCTTTGATTGGTGGAATGAGGGAACTCATTTGCATAAAGTTGCAGGATAAACTCGGTTTAGTATCTGTGGTCTCGTTAACCGATTATTGCAATGCTGCAGTACTTATATAATTTTTTTCAGAAACCTTGTACTTTTACACATCCATAAAATTTGCTTGGCAGTGCTTCAGGCCTCCTGGCCTAAGTCCACCATAATCCATTAACATTTTAGTCAAGCCAGGCTTGCAGGACCGAGACCCCTAAAAACTGTCAAAAGGGGGTGGACTTTTCTAATGGATTTGGCAAGGGCGAGACTAACCAGTTCGCGCCGGCATTATTTTAACATCACCGAGTCGAGGCGCGGGATTATTTTTAACGAAACTCGATCCGAGGCAGGTTCAGGCCGATGGTCCTGGGAAGCACACCCACGCATTCCCGGCCTTGCTCGCTGCTGACAGACAATCTGGGGACAAATTTTGCGTGTATATATGTCCTCCGGTGCGAACTGGTTAAGGTAGGATACACTATTGGTAATTGCTTAAACTATTGAGGAATGGTTGGATGTGGGGGGTTGTAATATTATAGTAAATATCGTTTAATTGACCTTCCCAAAATTGTCCGGCAATCTTAATTTTGTTTAATAAAATTAAATTTTTCGGAACAATAACAGTATATTAATTGGAGCAATCATTTTGCTGGATGCCTAAAATCATTATTTACTTTCAAATAAATAAGACATTTCTTAATAATTCGGTAGTAAAGATTTTTCGATATCTGCAAATGGTGTATCCTACCTTTTAAGGTTAATGTACAGTTTAGTGCTTAGTTTAAACATGTCTGTTGTCAACCTGTTTTTCATATCAGGTATCTGCCGCCTGAGTGTTTTCAAATCGGCCAGGAGCCACCCAAGATATCCTCCAAGGTGGACGTGTGGTCGGTAGGCATCATCTTCTATCAGTGTCTGTATGGAAAGAAGGTGAGTTTCCTTTTCCCACATTATGTAACCAAGTCTATTCATCAATCGGTGCATTTTTTGTTACTTTAATATTGGAAGACACTAGTAACCGGTGAAGCGGTTCGCGATATTTTTTTTCAGGAGCTGGGTGGTGCGTGAATGTATATTCATGAGAAAGAGCAATGGCAACTCTTTTACATTAAAGAGCTATAAAGAATTATAAAAAAACTTGATTTTGTTTTATGAAACGGAGACTATTCAAAGAGCATTCAAAATTATGTACAACTTGGCCTTCTAGGTGCTGTACTTTTAGAAATGCAAGTATTTAATATTTGGAGGTCATGCTAATTCAGGGATGTAGTCGAGTCCATCACAAGTCCCTGTAAATCCCTGTAAGTCCCTGCAAGTCCATCACAAGTCCTTCAGTTCCAATTCAAATCACAAGCTATTCAAATCAGCTTTGACAAAGGCATTCCTTTGTCATTGTTCATCCAGTTACTTGTGACTGCCTTTATGAAGGGACTTGTGACTGGCTTCACAAAAGGACTTGTGAACGGACTTGCAGGGACTCGACTACAACCCTGTGCTAATTAGTCC
This sequence comes from Crossaster papposus, assembly GCA_037893245.1. Lineage (NCBI taxonomy): Eukaryota > Metazoa > Echinodermata > Asteroidea > Velatida > Solasteridae > Crossaster > Crossaster papposus. Next base: position 320,365 of record JBAIAA010000914.1, on the reverse strand, counting down.
AAAGTTCACTGACCTGTATCTTAAAAACTAACGAACCAATTTACAAACAAGAAAATAGTTTCTTTTGGGTTTCTCATCAAGGCCAATCATAACACCAAATATCGTTTTAATCTGTGACGGTCAGGTCCAAAAACGTCTTGAATTGACACAGAATGACCCATTGCCTCTAATTCTGAAGTTTGATTCCTTATCTTTGCAGCCCTTCGGTCACAATCTCTCGCAGGCGTCCATCCTCGAACAAAAGACGATTCTCAAAGCCACCCAGGTTCAGTTCCCAACCAAGCCAGTCGTCAGCACAGAAGCAAAGGTATGTGCTCTCCATTGGCAAGATCAACTACAACCATTTTTGGGCCTCGAAATAATTGAAGATTTCGGGCGCCGCTAAACACCACTTCCATGAAAAATGAGATAATTATATCAAGTGAAAGCTCCCAGTGCCTAGTATACAATAATCAAATATTGTTTGCTTTAAAAACCACTCAATCTCACAAATAAGCTATTTCAAAACGTTAAAATATAAAGTGAATCTGAATATGTGACACGATCAAGCGGAATGAGTCGGATGTCGGGGAATCCCAAAAAATGTTTTAATCAGAACTGTGTTCTTCGTTGGTATTTAAACAAATTTACATAACTCGACAACAAAACATGGTATCAACATTTTAAGTTGCCCTCTTTAAAACTACATGAAAACTTATTTTTTGACCAGGGCCGACATCCGACTCATTCCGCTTGATCGTGTCACATATAGGAACCTAATACAAATTGCTAATTTATAGCAAAAGATGTCAGTCCTCAATTCTAAATCCTCAAAATCCTGCAAACATTAAATAAACTGTTTTTTTCTAGTTAAATGAGGGTGAACTTTTTCATATGGGTGTGTTTGAAAGCTTGGCATAGCATTTGATTTTGTCCACGGGATTCTGCAGACAGTCTGCAAGAGTTTTTATTGAAATGATACCCCATGACACAACTATTTTTTGCCTCTTAATCCAGGACTTTATCCGGCAGTGCCTAGTCTACCAGAAAGAAGACCGCGTGGATGTCCTGACGCTAGCCAAGCAACCCTACCTTCTACCCGTCGGGGGAAGGAAAAACCTAGCTGCCAATAACAGCATAGCCGCTGCTAACAGTGTCAGTAGCTCTAGCGTAGCCGTTACTTCGTCAAGCACGACGAGTCTGGAAACGGGATCCCAGTGACTGTGACGGAAGATCGTTTAGGACTCGACCGAGTTACTGGCCTCTAGTTATCGCTTTTTTAACATTTAGGCATTATCTTGCGCTACTAGAGGCCGAGCCAGAAGAATATTGACAAATAAGTATCTCTTAAATGTTGTTCAGAATGTCGCCAAAATCCACACAAATACTTAACAAAATACCTCTAAATCGTCTAAATAACCTTCCATATGTCCAAGCTGGGTTTACCAAACTTCTAATGTATTCGTGATCAATTCTTGACCTGCAAATCGAGGAAATTCGAAGACAGTATTCGAGCGAGTACTACACACTTGTTGTTCGCCATGATGTTGATGAGCATTGTGAAAGCCTGTGATGTCACTGCCAAAGTGCATACCGACCGTACCACTATACGCAGGGGTGCTTTGCGATTTCACAGGTCAGTGGCTCGGACTCTAGTAGCGCAAGATAATGCCCAAATGTTAAAAAAAGCGATAACTAGAGGCCAGTAACTCAGTCTAGTTTAGGACAACAGTTTTGTAATTCTGCTCTGACAGTTAATTCTGCAAGCGTCATTTGTCTCATAACCCCCTCCCCAGCCCCCCCCCAGCCCCCCCCCCCCCCCCCCCCCCCCCCCCGAAAGAAAATCACGTTTCCGTAACCCTGCTTGAAAATTATATCAATATTACAAAAGTGGTCAGCAACTGTTAGAGTTTCTAGTTTGTTACGGTGATTGCCTTTGGTTCTGTGAGGTATACGTGCTGTTTTTTGTTTTTTGGGGGGCATCGCGGGAAAGCGAATATGTGGCCTGATCAAGGGAAATCGGTCACATGTAGATTTCCATTGGTGCTGAAAATAACTCCAAAATATATATTTCTTATCAAAAATCTGCTGAGATACTTTGGGAATATATAATTGAAGAGTTTATGAAAAACGGCGTTCGTTTTCAACCGATCGGGCAACATATATCATCATCATCATCAAGAAACCTTTGTGGTAAAATTTTGTTATTGTTGAAATTTATTAATCTGCCTTCATAGCTTTCGATCAACTTCCTGTTGTGAAGCCAATACACAGAAACTAAGAAACAAGCAGGAAAACTGTTCGAAGTCATTCAAAGAAAACAAACCCTCTTCTCCAGAAATATTCGATTTTGCAGCAACGTTTTGAAAGATTTTGAGCAGGTTTTAGAAGAGAACGTTTGAAACCATCTTTGTGTTGATTCTTGAGAAGGTTTTGGTTGCGCCGATTCTCAAACTTTGGGAAAAACAAATTCCGCCTCACATTTTGGATATGGAATACATTGATTGGCTGTTGGCTGTGCAGTTACCTAGGTTACTTGTGAGTAGAATTTGCAGTGTTCCCACAGTTTCGGTAATTGGGTGTTTTTTTTCTTCGAGTGCGAGCATGTACGTTATACGGTCGAGTGTTCCAGATGATAATTTCATTACCAAGGTTAAAACACAAAGCAATAGACAAAGTAATGACAACCTCCATGTTGTGTCCATATAGCGGTGCATGCAAAATGTTGTTCGTTTCTGCTTGAATTACACACGCACTGCCATGTTGTGTCCAGCTTTTTTGGACCCCATATTGTATTACCAAATTGCATTGCTCCGACTGTGTGTACTGTTAATTATACGTGGGTATGTATTCAGATGGATGTTCACATGGATGTATTTATATTGCTGGAGTTGCATTCATTTGCGACTGCTCACTTGCGTATTAGAAGAAGCAGCTCGGGGCTCTGATTCTAATTGGTCAAGGAACTAATGCAACACACAAATTTAACTTTCGAAATGGTTTGTGCATAAATACTATTAAACAGCGGATTTGCATACATCACAAGCATTATCAAACCCTTGAAAGAAGCACGTCAGTAGTATTGCAAAATATTAAACAAGAATGCTATAATATGTTACAATAGACCTTATGCATAGAGGCCATCTTAGAGGGCATATTGTGTACAATGAATGCACAGCATGGGCCAATTTCATAGAGCTGCTAGGCACAACATTTTGCTTAGCATGAAACTTTGTTCTCGGCAAAAACAAGGTTACAGACCAAATTTTCACGTGATCTTTATTGCTTTTGATTGATAATCAGCTAGTTGTTTGCTTAGCATGAAAAACCCGTAGGATTTTGGCTTGTAACCTGATTTTAATGAGCAAGACTTTTTTGTGCTAAGCATAGTTTTGTGCTTAGCAGCTCTATGAAATTGGCCCCAGATTTAATGACATGTAAAGGCATTGCCCTCTAAAATGGCTGCTACGCATATAGTCTATTGTATTTTTCTCCCAATAAGCCAAATTAAATGTGGGTTCTTGCACATTGTTTAAGATCCAGTTTAAAAAAAAAGCGACATCCCGATATCATTTTTTTTGCATGATAGAAATCTGATAAAATTTACCCCATTGACTTTTTCTATCGAATGCATTTCTCTTCCTGTGATACATATACATGAATTGGCCAAGCTGCAGTACTGTGTCTCATCTGAAATTAAAGCGGAAATGTTTACGATTTTATAGCGTGATTGAAATAAATTATGCAGCTGATTTTAGTCAACTTAACACATTGTTAGGGAAGATTGCAAAATTAAACGGGCGGTAATTCAAGGTTTACCTCGAGGTAATACAAAGTTTACCAGAGTTTTGTGAGTTACCTCTGGATCAAACCTCGAGTTACCCCTAAAATAGTTTTGCAGTTTTACCGCTTGATTGAGTTGTGGTTTTTTGTCAAACACTATTGTAGCTAAAAATATTTTTTGGAGGATATACAAGGTATCAAACTAAAGTATAAATTTGTGATAAGGCCAAATCTTTTTTTTTTTTTTTTTTCCATTTTTTTGTGACTTATATTCTTACTGGTTTTTGAGTTGCATTGCCAAATTATGGACTTTTTAAACAAATTATTGTTCAGACAATTATGACATTTTTGAAATTTTTTGGTCCCCAATTTGTTATTGTTGGAGTGCATGGGCATTATTAGCGAGCCACATGTGTGTCAAATGACTTCGTGCTTAAATTAGTCTTGGTCCAAGATGCTAGTGATCGATAGTGGATCGTGTGTTTCGTTTCTCATTCATTTAGATGAAGTGTGCCATCTAATGGCATGATTAGACCAGTTCACCTGCTCAGACAAGCATCTTGGGAAATCTTTCTTGTCAGTTTAACTTGTTGTTTTGTTTTGTCCCTAGGCTTTCCTAGGGAACCAATCATTGATTGCAAAACGACCAGTTCACTTTGTTCAAAATAGATGCTAAATAAACACTTCACATGCAAGGCCGGAAATATCTCGCAGCGTGCAAAGCTGGAAATATCAGGGTTTTGTACACACAGATGCTGGCCTGAACCTGTTTAGGATTGAGGTTCGTGAAAAACAATCCAGCGCCAGGGCCCGGTTAATGTTAAAAACAAATGATGGGCGTCTGACACTGATGGGCGACTGATGCTGGTGGCTGTGCATCTGGTTGTAGAACGCTTAACCTTTTGGGGGCAGTTTATAGTAGAATGTGCGACGGTTGTAAACATACGCACGTCGTTGTAGAGCCATCAACGTTCTACAACGATCATTGTCGATTACTGATGTCTTGTATTTTTTAACAAGCTCCCGAGACTGTGGAAACATGTGGCATTAAGTGGTTCAATAGATACACCCCATTGTATGCACAGTTGTTTTTTATTGTTGAGACGATTTCAATTCATTTTAACTGAAAACCTTTTGAATTTAAATTTTGTCAGTGGTTTTCCAAACCACTACCCACAGCTATTATTCCAAGCCAAAAACCTAAAATAAAATAAAGTGTTGTGAATGTTGGACAAAAAACACCAAAACACGGACCGATTTTGCATGCGTAGGTCTTTTAAATTAACGGAATAAAAAAAATTGTAAAGTAAAATAAAGTGTACATAATTCTATAAATAAACTCATTTGCATAACAGTGGTTACACTGTACGTGTGTCATGCTCATGTCTTCGAGATGCCCAGTTGTACAATTAAATGTAAAATAAATACAACACGAAGCTTTCTAGCAAATGTGGATATGAACAGTGATGTTGTCTTTGTTGTTTATACCATATTTCTGCCCGCTTACTACGGCAAACATTTGTATGTTTTATTTGTCCCATAGATCGGGGTGAGTGATGTTATCCGATGAAAACACACTAGTTTTCATTGGTTGCTATGTGTTACCATTCAGAACTCCAGACTTGAGAACCATTGAGCTTCAAGAACATGAGTCTGGGAACTAGACAAGCCAATTTAAAATCTTATCAATTATAGTATCCATCTTAATTATTGTTTTTTTCTCTTACTATTTCTGTGTTTCTTTATTTTATTTTACTTTTTCACATGGAAATTCTTCTTGGTTAAAGGTAGTATACACTATTTGCAGATATCGAAAATATTTACTACCGAATTATTAGGAAATATCTTACTCATCTGAAAGTAAATGTTGATTCTGGGCATCCAGCAAAATGATTGAGCTAGATATCCTGTAATTCTTCCGGACGGCGAGCGCGAAACAACAAAGATAACATAAGAATAACTACTCGATGCCGGCTGAAAAATACGCTGTTTTTCGTGCTTTTCTCGGCATCCATGATTCTAAAACTTCGGACAGCTCAGTTAAATGATATTTACTATAAATACAACCCCCCAAATCTACTCATTCATGATAATTCAAGCAATGACCAATGGTCATACCTTTAAATACTGTAACGTAGATTTCTCTGGGGTCGACTACACACACAAGAAGGACTCTTGACGCAAGTATTCCTTTATTTCCGGTGATTCTCTGCCGTTTATTGCGATCTCTTGCCAACCAAACATGGACTTCAGGCTCACACAATCACGCGGTACCAGAACTGGTCAGAACCAGTTCGGCGCTTGCGCAATCCAAAGGCGGGTTTCCGGGGCGATCCCACCACCGTGGAATCGCTCCAGCGCCCTCTACCGCCCAACCGGCACGGGCGTTACACAGCCCCCCACGAAGACCTTGTTTGCCCCCAAACAAGACCATGGGCGCTGCTGCCGCACCCCGGCCAACCGCCCTGGAAAACGCATAACGCCAACATTACACAACAATTTACATTCCAACAATTTACATTACAACAATTTACATTACAACAATTTTCATTACAACAATTTGGGGTAAGCCCCTGGCCCAGGACACACCCCTGGCCCACCACGACTACGCACGGTGGCACACCACGGCTACGCACGGTGGCACACCACGGCTACGCACGGCGGCAAACCACGGCTACGCACGGCGGCAAACCACGGCTACGCACGGCGGCAAACCACGGCTACGCACGGCGGCTACGCACGGCGGCAAACCACGGCTACGCACGGCGGCAAACCACGGCTACGCACGGCGGCAAACCACGGCTACGCACGGCGGCAAACCACGGCTACGCACGGTGGCACACCACGGCTACGCACGGTGGCACACCACGGCTACGCACGGTGGCACACCACGGCTACGCACGGCACACCCCTCTAATGTTAAGACTTGACTGCAAATGTAACTGCGACTGGCTCCTCTGACTGCGACTGGTGCCTTCGACTGCGGCTGGCTCTTGCGACTGCGACTGTGGTTCCTGCGACTGCGGCTGGCTCCCGCGACAGCGACTGGCTCCTGCGACTGGCTCCTGTATCTGGTGCCTGCGACTGCGACTGGCTCTTGCGACTGCGACTGCGACTGCGCTTGGCTCCTGCGACTGCGACTGGCTCCTCCGACTGCGACTGGCTCCTGTGGCCGCGACTGTGACTGCCTCTTGCGACTGCGACTGATTCTTGCGACTGCGACTGATTCTTGCGACTGGCTTAGAGAGCGTGGGCGTCCCGGCGAGGCCCCGCCCCCGCTGCGCCGACGGGCACGGCTCGGGCTCGCTCCGAGTGTTGCGAGCCGTCTGCCGCGCCGCCGTCTACAGCATGGGCCGGGCCCCCCCGACTCGGTTTCATTCCTGCAGAAGATCCAGAGAATGTCTCGACGAGGCCCCGCCCCCCACTGCATCCACGGGCACAGCTTTGGATTGTTCCGCGTGGAACCATCCGTCTGCTGCGCCGCCGTCTACAGCATGGGGCGGCCCCCCGACAGACCTGGTAGCGGACCCGGACAAATATGGAGAAGGGCGCCCTCTCTCCAAATCGGAGTGGACGCACTGAAGCCCCCAGCCATTGGCGCATGTCCCGAAATTCCCCGCTATCCTTCTCCAACTCCTCCCCCAGGAAACTCCAGACTCCCAAGTCCCCATAACCTCCCTAGAGTTCCCCTGGCGTCATGCACGGAGTGCCTGAAAGCCTCCCGGACTGGTCCCCGCTCCCCGGGCCCACGCCCCGGCCTGCCCTCTCGCCGTGGGGCGAGTTGGCTGCCGTGTTATCGTGGTTTCCAGAAAACATGAACACTTCACCTGGTCTTTTCCCGTCCTTCTGTATGCCCACCGCTGCCACCAATGTAACGTAGATTTCTCTGGGGTCGACTACACACACAAGAAGGACTCTTGACGCAAGTATTCCTTTATTTCCGGTGATTCTCTGCCGTTTATTGCGATCTCTTGCCAACCAAACATGGACTTCAGGCTCACACAATCACGCGGTACCTGGGCCCAATTTCTTGGCTCTGCTTACCGTTAGCGAAGAATCCCTGCTTACTATAGCAGAAAATTCGGTGCTTACGGTAAACGTATTTCACGCGTTAGCGCGGAATTTTGGTCTCTGAGCATGCGTACATCCCGTAACTAAGGATTCTGTGCTTACCCGGTGAGCAAATAATTTTTCTGCTAGCGCGGTTAGCGGAAAATGATGACCGTAAGCGAGGAATTCTGTGGTTAGCAGAGCCAAGAAATTGGGCCCAGAACTGGTCAGAACCAGTTCGGCGCTTGCGCAATCCAAAGGCGGGTTTCCGGGGCGATCCACAGACATATAAACCTGTTCAGGGGGGGGCGGAGGGGGGGCCCAACAAAGTGCGCCACCAACGTTGAAATGTATCTCATTCATTCTTCCACGCTCATGAGCCACACATCTCACACAGTAAATACGTAGAGATCGCTACCGCGAAGCTCACCATTGAAACACGTACAAATTTGCTCCGTGTATCGCTCTCCGAATTCAGTGATTCATGCAACGTCCGCATAGCCAGGTACACAGGCACGATCTACACGAATATTTTTGGGGGCGATGTCATTTTCTGCCATTTTCGTTCGAAAACAACACGATAAAACGCAGGGGGTTCACAGGCAGATCTTTTTAAAAATTCAGTATATCACTGCTACATCCTTTTTTAACGTATCCATAGAAAAAAATGAGTGGGTTCGAAGCACGATTTTTCACAATTTATGGATTATTATTGCCCTTTTTAGGGGAGGTATTTGTTAACGTCGTTTGAGTATTTGTGCACAATCTCCACGCGCATCAACGGTACGTCAACGCTTAATTTTTTTCGACTGCTTTTTTCATTTTCATTACAATTTTTGTCATTGGATGATAAAAATTAAGGTAAATAACAACCTTTTACAACTACAAAAGACAAGATGTTAAGATTGGATGCTAAAAACTCTTTATTTTTCGCTTAAGAAAATTGTTCCCCCCTATTTTGAGAATGGACGGTACATCAGCGTTTCGCAATCACAGTCTCGAAGGGCCCCCCCTCCGCCCCCCCCTGAACCTGTTTATATGTCTGTGGGGCGATCCCACCACCGTGGAATCGCTCCAGCGCCCTCTACCGCCCAACCGGCACGGGCGTTACAATACCTTTAAAGGTAGGATACACCATTTGCAGATATTGTTACTACCGAATTATTAGGAAATATCTTACTTATTTGAAAGTAGATAATGATTCTAGGAATCCAGCAAATGATTCTGCTAAATATCTTGTAATTGCTCTGAAAAATTTAGAAAAAATATAAAACTTTGTCGGCAGACGATTACCACAAAAAAATAAGAACAACTGTCTGGCGTCAGTTCAAAACGAACGACATTTTTCTTGCTTTTTTCTCGGTATCCATGATTGTAAAACTTGGACAGGTCAGTTAAACGATATTTACTATAAAACTTTTGATAATTTAAGCAATTAGCGCTGGTGTATTCTACCTTTAAAGTGTTTTTGTTCTTTCCTAAAAAATTTATATTGAATGCATTTAGTGCTCACTTTTATTTTATTGGATTACCCTAATTAAATCAAATTTGTCAATTGCATTTTTTTTAAATATCACAAATGTTCTTCCCTTTTCAACCTTTAAATTACATTTTATCGAGCTGGTTAGATTTTAGGTTATTAATTTAGATTTTTAACATGTTTTAATGTTGAGAAACGGATATTTGTGCTAATTTATAAAGAATTTTTTTTAAAAATGTACTGGAGTTCCCCTTTAAAGTTTAAATGACAAATTTAGCACTTTAACCCTTGACCTGGGAAACGCTGGTAACGCTAAGCCCGACACGACAAATGGCATTGAGCGCAAACTACCAGCGATTGCCGAAAGCACGAGGTCACATTTCCATGTGGCATGGCATTGCGGTCTGTCACGGTTGCCGTATGTTTACGTCAGCTTTTTCTCGCCAGAACTCCGCGGAGGCAACTAAATTTAAGTGTGACAAGTCTCGCCGTTTCCCGGGGCTTTAGGCAAACGAACCAGGGTAAAAAGGCGTGGAAAGCTTGGCAAGAAAGCAGTGTTTTTAACCGCGACATGGGGGACTGCGACGAGGTTCTGGCGCCGTTTCGAGCGGCAGTGAAGCAGCAGGTTAACGCAAAATAATAAGTGTTTATTTTGCCGGTTCACGGTCTCAATCATGGCCGGCTAGCGTTAGCCATGTCCGTAGTCAGTCTATACACCTTATTCATGGTGAAGCCATTTTTAATTGTGCTCTCTGAATCACACACGCGAGTTTGTCGAGCGATATTAAATGTAATACGTATTCAATTTTGACGTGTATAAAACCAACGAACACGTTTCCATTTAGTAATATGCGACAAAGTTGTGCTGGTACCAGACTATTTATGCATTCCAATGCATTCAAATTATGTGTTTAATAAATTTTTTTAATGTGGCCTAAAACATTAGCATATCATTAATCGCAAATTTTACATTATTTATTAGAACAGACTAGTTAATTACATTCATTTCTATTTACAAGTTTCAAAAATTAAGATTTTACTTCATATTCAATTTAAAGGTAGTATACACCATTTGCAGATATCGAAAAAATTTACTACCGAATTATTAAGAAATATCTTACTTATTTAAAAGTAAATAATGATTGTAGGCATCCAGCAAAATAAGGGCCCTAGATATCCTGTAATTGTTCCAAAAAATTGAATTGTATAAACCAAAATTCATTCTCGCCGTCCGGCGAGCGCGAAAAAACAAAGATAACATAAGAATAACTGCTCGACTCCGGTGGAAAACAAACGCTGTTTTTCATGCTTTTCTCGGCATCCATGAATGTAAAAATTCGGACAGGTCAGTTAAACGATATTTACTATAAAATACAACCCCCCAAATCCACCCATTCCTGATAATTCAACAAATTACCAATGGTGTATACTACCTTTAAGATGGCCGGCCTTTTTAGCCCTGCTCTAAAGTAGACTGTCTCGACTCTACTGCCATGAACGCGAAAAGTTGGAGAATAAAAAAAACCAACTTTTTACCAACAGTTTTTTATTTTTTTATCAGGGTGATTTAGTGCGGAAATTGAAAGAGGAAAAGGCCGATGTGAACGAGGTAAAAAAGGCAGTAGTTGAGCTGAAAGCACGCAAGAAAGCTTTGGAGGACAAGGTATACATTTTAAACCCCACAAAACTAATCCCGGCTCTTGTCTGTACTCACCAAAATCCAACAATATACATATGATAGAAATTGAAAGATCTGGGAGGAGTAGGCTTGATTTCGAGAAAGAATGTAGCAACGTGATGCTTTGTTTGTTTGTTTGTTTGTTTATTTCCACAGCATTAATCCAACAAAGTTAATCATAATATAGTATAGTATAATAAGTAATATATAAATAAATAAATAAATAGATATATTAAGATACAATTAATGAACAAGTGATACTGCAGAGGGATCCATTAAGAAGCAAAGCTTGTAAGCAATGGTCCCTATATAAAGCAAACACGTGCACTGAGCCTACAGGAAAGATAAAAGAGAAGGCATGAGATTGGGAAACAAAAATACCAACAGGGCTCAGTGCACATGTTGCTTACAAAAGCTAAATTTAACTTACAAATATGAAAAAAAAAAAAAACCACCCAAAAAAACAAACAAGTACCTAAGGGCCTAAGATGCTGATTCTTCCTTCCTATATCATCTCAATGAAGGTCAATCAGTTCAAAAATGTTGAAAAGTCATGGATCTTGGACTGAGAAACATTTTCAATTTTGTTAGGTAATACTTAGAAAATGTTCTCCACTCTCCATAGACTGACTGTTCACCATAGACTGACTGTTCACCATAGACTGACTGTACACAACCGCTAAAGTAGTTGGGATATTAAAGTGCATTCTGTTTGATATCGGCTAAGATGTATTTGTTTGCTCATTAACAGGAGCTTGCCCTAGCCCCTAAGGATGACTTTGATCGAGTAAAGATGGAAGACGCTCTCAAAAGACGATTCTTCTACGATCAGTCTTTTGCCATTTATGGAGGTAAAACTGATTTAATCTATTTATTAAAACTAGTAATTAAACGAGGTGGACTTAAAGGTGGAATACACCTTTTGCAACTATCGCAAAAGTAACCATCCCAAATACTGTTGAAAAGCTAATGTACTTACTGTACAATTATTCTTTCTGGCATGCTGTCATTTTAAAGAAAATAAATAATAAAATGTGTATCAGAGATGTCAGACATATATTTTCATCTCATAGTGATAGGGGCCTACTTAAAAACTTAGGGGGTGGGGGTAAAGATGTACGTTTGGCTATAAAATGAATAAATCACTAAAAACGAAATGGTCCCAAAACATCCTAAAACAGTTTTACACTATCTTAATCAATCTTGTAGTAGAGCGGCGAAAAAAACTTTATCTTAAGTGTGAAAATCATCAAAATGTATCTGTGGATTTTTTTCTACCCTAAAGTTGCCGTTATTCTAGGCAGAATAGTGTTTTGTTTTTCTTCGCCATTATCGCTTAGCATTATCACAGATTCTTTTAAGAACCACACATCTTCCCAAGAGAGATTCCCACATGTTGCATCCACAAACCTTTTACTGAAGGCATTCTTTACAATCTGTGCATTATCCTCCTGGTTTGTGGTAGGTGTTAGTGGTCTGTATGACTTTGGTCCCGTGGGCTGTGCCCTTAAAGCCAACTTCATCAACCTCTGGAGAAACCATTTCATCATCGAGGAAGGCATGCTGGAGGTGGATTGTAGTACGCTGACGCCAGAGAGTGTCTTCAGGTAAAGTGCAGGTCAAAAAACATCTCTCAAGCCTCACAAACCAGTTTGTGCCGGATGACAAATATAAACGCAAAGTTTTCCACAGATTTGAAGTGGATGACGCATAAACACGCCACGAGCAAGGCTGGAAATGTCTGTCAGCAGCGAGCAAGGCTGGAAATGCGTGGGTGTACTTCCCGGTGCTGGCTGCCTGAACCCGCTTCGGATCGAGTTTCGTTAAAAATAATCCTGCGCGTCGGCTTGTTGATGTTAAAATAATCCCGGCGCGAACTGGTTAAAAGCTCTCAAAATTTAATGAATCAATCAAGCAAATGAGTCGTCTGGCAGGAATTCTGATATTTGAGATGTGCCAAAAATATGTGCTGGGGTTTGAATATACAATTATAAATGTGCTTTTCAATGTCTCAGTTATATATATACTGGATGGGTGAGATTTGTCAGGATTTTTTGTTTGGGATTCAAGAATTGTTAAAGAATCTCTTCTTCAATCTGAAATTCCCAAAGTGGTGTTTTTACCTGTAAAAGTGGATATAGACCAATAAAAGCAGATATTTTATAAAGAGGGGGGTTCCTTTAGGCAGATACAAACTATATGTTGATCTGGGCCCTGGTAGATTTTGTTGTTGATTTTGCATGGATTTTTCATATTTGGCAAATCTCGCCCCTGATACTGTTACTTTAAACCCATTATACACAAAAACAGGCAGTATACTTCCACTACCCAAGCCAAAAAATACACAGACAAATGGATTGAGAATCATTCCAGAAGAAAAATTTAAATCCCGATCTTAAGTCACTACCCCTTATCGATAGCCCACATTTACGAACCAGTCAGTACGTATATCTGTCACTTCAATAGCTGTCATAAAAATGCAACTTGGTGCCACCAACAGTTGCAGCAAATGATGGCGGGACGATAGCTTTTCATTTGTTTTGCCTTACTGCAGTGTTGTATTCGAGTCCCTGCAAGTCCTTTCACAAGTCCTTTCATAAAGGCAGTCGCAAGTAACTGGTTGAACAAAGACAGAGGAATGCTTTTGTTAACAGTTCATTTAAATAGCTAGTGACTTGACTTGAGACTGAAGGACTTGTGATGGACTTGCAGGGACTTGCAGGGACTCGAATACAACTCTGCCTTACTGTTACGGGCCTTAGCTCTCTTGATCAAAGGTATTGTGGTAAATTCTGGTTGTGGCGTACTGTTGAAATTCAGGGCATCTGGTCACGTGGAGCGCTTTGCAGACTACATGGTAAAAGACCTAAAGACTGGGGAATGCTTCAGAGCAGATCATCTTCTCAAAGGTAATTAAAATGGATGTTTCATGTTCCTTTTGCTTTGGCTTGCTTACAGCTGTCCCTTTCAAAAAAAGTTAAATGTTTCCGACAGACCATCTTTAGAAAAACCCAACTGGTCAATTACTGTCCCCAAATTATCAACTTTTGGAGTGTCGTGGTCGGGCGGTTAAGAACTCGGTTTTCTGTTCCGCAGAGCGTGGGTTCGAGTCCCGGTGTCGACACGTGTGTCCTTAAGCAAGGCAATTAAACCACTATTGCTTCGTCCTTCGGATGGGACGTAAAGCTGCAGGTCCCGTGCGTTGTGTAATGCACGTAAAAGAACCCAGTAACACTCTTCGCTAAGAGAAGGGGTTCGCCCCGGTGTTCCTGGCAGCGCCTCGGAATAGGCAACTAGATAGATGGCGCTTTACAAATGCATGATCATCATCATCATTTCCTCAATCTTCGATGTCTATAAATTGCTCTGTTTCGTCTATAATAGGTGATGGAACCAGACCACAAAAAAAAAAAAAATCTTTTGTTTTTCCAGCATATATGAACAGAACTTAACTTGTAAGTGAAACAATATTTGCTAAAAATACTATATCCCTCTAATTCATCTATTTTTGGGGGTGAATACCAATACTTCTCTAAGAATATTTTCCCTTCTTGCACTTGGAATATTGTCCCTCGCCGTAACAGCGCATCTCGAGAAGCTTCTCCAAGACAAGAAGACGACTTCCGAGCAGCGTGACGAGTGCGCTACAGTCCTGGCGCGGCTGGACACCTACAGCAAAGAGCAGCTAGGAGAATTCTTCAAGAAGTACGAGCTGAAGTCGCCCCTGACCAACAACAGCCTGAGCGACCCCATGGACTTCAATCTCATGTTTGCTACGTCCATCGGGCCGACGGGAAACATGCTGGGGTGAGTAGGGATGCCTTCTTCATCCTAACTAGAGTTACCCCCAAATATAATTCTTGATTTTTCAATTGCTTTTAGAAAATAGAATGCTGTGGCCCAATGGTAACAATGTTTGACTCATGCGATCGTATGTGGGTTTGAACCCTGCCAGGAACATGGTGGTTTGTGCCCATGGGCAAGACACTTTACTACAATTGCCTCCCTCCACCCAGTGAGGTTTGAGGTCGATTGAGCATTATCACCTGCCACGTGGCCCATGGCCTGATGAATGAGTATTCATTGTAAAACGTCTTGAACACCAATATGTGAAGATGCCATTTTTATTTCTTTGCCCTTAGTTATCTTCGGCCCGAGACGGCGCAGGGCATATTTGTCAACTTCAAGCGTCTTCTGGAGTTCAATCAGGGTAGGCTGCCGTTTGCCGGGGCCCAGATCGGCAACGCCTTCAGGAACGAGATCTCCCCCAGGTCTGGCCTCATCAGAGTCAGGTGAGCGTTGTGTTGTTTGTCCGTCAAAAATAACATCTCAAGAGCATTTGAGGCAGCAACAATGAATCTTTGGTGGAAACGAGCAAAATATTATTTTCTTCGCTGTTTAAATTGTCCTTTTTCAGGGAGTTTACCATGTGTGAGATTGAGCATTTTATTGACCCTGCTGATAAGGACCATCCCAAATTCCCTTCAGTAGCCGATCTCGAGGTCAGAATCTTCTCTGCCTGTGATCAAATGGAAGGCAAGTCGGCGTCTCAGATGACCATCGGCAAAGCCGTGGAACAGGTAACAAACTCCATTTTTGTGTCACCTAAACCCTAGGGTGCGTGCAAAATAATATTGATTTTGGAGGATTGAGGAAAATTAAGGTTGGGTACTATTTTATGGCCTGGGGCAAATTTCAAAAAATTGCTTAGCATGAACATTCCTTTTTGGCAAAAACGGGGTTACAAATCAATTTTTTTCAGGTGATGTTTATTGTTTGTGACTGATATTCAGCTGGTTTTTGCTAAGCATGACAAATTACATGGATTCTTTTGCTGGTAATCTGTTTTTACTAAGCACAAATTTTATGTTGGCAAAAAATAGTTTTCTAAGCGACATGAACTTGAGCCCTTTGTTTTATTGGACTTTCTTCCCCTAGGGCATCATTGCCAGTCGGGTGCTCGGCTACTTCCTGGCCCGTATACACCTGTTCATGCTCAGGGTAGGCGTGGATCCAGACAAGCTGCGATTCCGTCAGCACCTGGACAACGAGATGGCTCACTACGCCAAGGACTGCTGGGATGCTGAATGCAAGACGTCTTATGTAAGAAATGGGAGTCTTATTCCTGTATGCTGACCATTGTAGCTCCCCTCGTACCAGTATTTAAATACTTGGTTTTCGTTTGCCTAAGAATGTATATTTCCAGTGTTTAAACTTGTGTAATTTGTTCACTCCGAGGCGGAAAGGAGCAAAACAAGATAAAGTATCTTCCTCAGGAACACAAGCCACATTCCCAATCAGGGGTTAAATTGCAAATTTCATACAGTGGAAAACTGTGTCTGAACACAGGGCTTAAAAACCCGAGCGTAAAGCTGTTGGGTAATTTAGTTCTGTTTGAGCTGTTTTAAATTAATATATACGTTCACTGCAATTATACATGAAAATAAAAGCAAACCAAATTTACAACAAAACTTCAAACTGTATGATAGAAAATTAAACTGGCTCCCATAAGGAATCGCATGTGTCAACAAAGTGAAGTCATCAGTATGTACATAGGTTTATTCCCTGCATAGAAAAGTGTTTGCCCAACAATTCTTTGCAGAGCAAACATCTATTTGTTGCGTTACTGCAAATCCTCCGTCTACATTATCTTGCAGGGTTGGGTGGAGTGCGTAGGCTGTGCCGATAGGTCGTGCTATGATCTCAGCTGTCACACAAAGGCCACCAAAGTCGCGCTGGTTGCTGAGAAGAACCTACCGGAACCGATATCCTTTTATTACACAAATTCTACAATTTGCCATAAGAAAAAGTCATTTAACTAGTTCGCGCTAGAGGATGATATACACGCAAAGCTTTCCCCAGACTCAAAACGGATGACCATAAACACGTCACAAGCAAGGCCGGAAATGTCTGTCAGCAGCGAGCATGGCCAGAAATAGGTGGGTGTGCTTCCCGGTACCATCGGCCTGAACCCTGAATGCTCTTCCTAAAGTTAGCATAATATTTCCTGCTTACTGTTGCAGAAAATTCCCTGTTTTTATGTTAAGCGTATTATGTTAGCAAGGATTGTATGCACATGCGTACATCTAGGATTCTGATTTTCCAAGTTCTCCTTGACCCTCGACCCCACAAGATCGTGGACGTTATTGAGGCCGTACCCCAGAAGGGTATTGTGGGTAAAGCTTTCAAGAGGGACGCTAAGGTGCTCATGGAGCACATGGCGGCACTGTCCGAAGACCGGGTCATTGAACTCGAGAAGGCTCTCAAAGAGAAAAGGTAAAATTTCCTGTGAAAACAAAATTATTATAAAAAAGTCCGCTTGCCAGAATTTGTGGAAATTGCTTATGAGATTTGAAGGTTTGCATGGTGAGAAGGCAGTAAGAATCAAAGAGAACTTTACGTTTCGGACAGTATGCTCTGCCTGTCGTCGGGAGACTGGGAGATTCCAAGGGTGAAGCTGGGTTATATGGAGCCTGGAAACGAAGAACTTGCATAAGAAGGATGTTACTCGGGGATACTCGTGCATATTTCTGACCCCAAAATGTGCCATTCATTGGGTTCTTTTAGCGTGGAAGATAGGTGGAGGATTCATGAATGTTTAGAGTAGAATTGACAAGGGAGTTAATTAAAATAAAAGATTGTCAGTTTTTCATTTTCAGAATGTTTGTTTTTTTCTTGTTTTTTTTTCTTAGTGAAGCTGAGCTGCAAGTGGATGGGAAGATTTTTAGTTTGAAGCCAGACATGGTGACTATCAAGAGATATCAGAAGACGCTACATGGTAAGAAACGGCACTTGGGCGAATTGGCACCGTTATTAGCCAGTACGCGCCGGGATTATTTTAACATCACCGAGCTGAGGCGCGGGATTATTTTTAACGAAACTCGATCTGAGCAAGTTCAGGCAGATAGTACCAGGAATCACACCAACGAATTTCTAGCCTTGCTCGCTGCTGACAGACTTTTCCGGCCTTGCTCGCTGCTGACAGACATTTCCGGCCTTGCTCGCTGCTGACAGACATTTCCGGCCTTGCTCGTGACGTGTTTATGCGTCATTTGTTTTGAATCTGGGGAAAACTTTGCAGGTATATAATTCCTCCAGCGCGAACTGGTTAACCCAAAAATATAAGAAAAGTTTCGGAGTTCGGCATCACAGATATCTTTGCAATAATTTATTTTTCTTTAATCAGTTGAGGAGATCCGGCCGTCGGTCATTGAGCCTTCCTTCGGCGTGGGCCGCATTCTGTACTCAATCCTGGAGCACAACTTCAAAGTCAGGGAAGGAGACGAACAGAGAACGGTAAATGGATGATTAAAAAGAATGCATGGAAATTTAGACAAAAGGTAAAAGTTGACGTTGATGCATTTGCCGTCGCTTCTCATCTCCCACTTGAGCGCTATCGTCTTCGTCTCTGGACACCATTGATGACCATACAACGCCAGGATGGTCAGTCCGCCGCCAGAGCCTTCCAGGTGTTGATGGGGGTCTTGGTCTTCCAGGGAAATTGCTTGAGCTGCAGCCGATTTCACGAAACTTTACTTTATGGCGTAAGTGGACTTACGCCATAACTTATTGCGTAAGTTGCGCGATAACTTTAGGGCGGATTTCACGAAAGTTACGCATTATCGGGATATGTCGTAACTCACCGAGTTACGCCATAAGATGTGGCGTAACTTACGCCATGACTTTAGGTGGCGTAAGCCGTGGTTATGTGTCGTAAAAATGGCGTTCAACGTGAACACCGAAGAGCGCTTCGCCGTGAAAGATTGTTCCGTGACCGAATAAATCCCCTATAGATCGAAGACGACGAAATCAGAGGGCGGTATTGCTTTTCTCGGAAGGGTATTTTCTAAATTGTTGAAGATTTACGACATGTTTTGGAGCGTCCTACAAGGATAGTTTCTCATTTTCCGTTAACGTTAGTAAATGTCGCGTGCAACAAAAACCACCCTCATTTAAATCTTTGTTCAAGTTGCTGCTTCAATTTCTCATTATAGGTCACGACAAGGCGCGATCGTACTATGGGTTTTTCATCGAGAAAAAAACGGCTTTTAAAATCGGTATTCACGCTACAAACACAGCCCCGAAAAAATGGCGGCCTCCAACAAAAATCCGCGTAAACACGTATAATTGTAACGTCTGTTTTATGTATATTTGTGCAACAACTGCAACAACTGAAAACAGTCGTTGTTAGAACTTGAGGTCACCCTCGTCCTACAAATATAAAAGTTTTTAGTGAAAATAGGATGTTGCGTAGCTAAGTCGAGTTTCGTGAAATCGATTTTAACTTATGGCGCAGCTACGCATTAAAGTTATGGCGTAAGTCTTGCGCCACATCCAGTTAAGGCGTAAGTTACGCACAGTTTCGTGAAATCGGCTGCTGGTCTTTCAGTCGCTTGTGGGGTCTTCCAGGAGGAATGAGTTTGTCGTCGCCCAATGCAGCATGATCCTTAACAGTACTGCATTGTTCAATGGGCACTAGCTCTCACTAGGCTTTGCCATTTATGTACTAGTGTTGACAGCCGAATTTATCAAAGTGTACAAGATCTTTTCACCTGATGCACCGTGCTGCCGTCTGGCGGGTTAGGGTTAATTACCCACCACTGAACCTGTTTTTTTTACTTGGTGTGTTGATGTTACCTTGTTCGCAGTATTTCACCTTGCCAGCCATCATCGCACCCTACAAATGCTCCGTTCTACCTCTGAGCAGCAACAAGGACTTTGAGCCACTGGTGCAGAGTCTATGTGAGTATCTTGCATCATCAGTTCCTTTCTCTTAAGTTTTCTTCATTTCCTTTTTTGGGGAATTTGTAACAGTTGTACCTAGCCCAAGTTGATTGATCAAGCCGGGAAGCACACCGGCCTCGCTTCCTGTGAACCGGTCGCCGACAGATATTACCGGCCTTGCACTCGACGTGTTAGTTCGTCATCCATTTTGAATCTCAGAATTTTTTTTCGTGTATACATGTCATCCAACGCGAACTGGTTAAATTCAGTCATGGTCAGACTACACCGTCTGATTTGTTGAGTTTCCCAGTTCGTCTTCAGACCCTTCCCAAACTCGCAAAACAGATTGGTTTACACGGTGCTACCGTAAATCTGTTATCTTTAAGACTTTTTGCCGTTTCCTTTATATTTCTCCAATCTGCAGCCAAAGCCCTTTCCGAGGCCAACATCTCCCACAAAGTAGACAGCAGCTCGGGCTCCATCGGGAGACGATACGCCCGGACCGATGAGATAGCTATCCCATTTGGGATAACCGTGGACTTTGATTCCCTGAAGGAGCCCCATACAGCCACGCTACGCGAACGAGATACCTTGAAGCAGATACGCGCTACGGTTAGTGGATTTATTGATATCTTGTTTTATCTGTGTAGACCACTCAGTGGGATTCACTAGTCTCCCATGGGTCCCAGTAACGAGAAGACAATGTGAAGAAATAAGTTTTAGAGGTGGGAGCAAAACCCCACAAGAACATTCTGAGGAAAACCCAGGGAGTCGGGCAGGGAAAAACCCAATCTATTATTGGCCCAGGCGGGATTCAAACCTGAGCCACAGCGATGGAAGGCGAGAAAGAATCACTACACCAACCTGATTCCCCTGACAGTATATATCAGATCAAATCGTTAACCTGTTTAGGATAAACATCTAAAATTAAAATTGTAAAACCTCGAACCTCGACACTGGTTTGGTTTGTTGACAAGCCTACCTCATGAAAATGAGTGCAAGCTGGGCTGAGTCCATATAGAATGATCACAAGAATGATCCGAGGAATGTTAAATATTGTTGATCCTAGCTTGAAACTTCTTAGCGAAAGTGTAGAGAATGCGCAGTACAAGCCTCAAATGACCTTTGACACGACCGATAAAAAGGTTACAGTATTGCGTGCATGACCCAAGTGTGAAATTGGACTTCAAGTTTTTAAATGTTTTACAATTCAAGCTCATTTTAGAACTTGACCTCAACTCAAAAACTTTAACCCAAATAACACAGACAAACGTGTACATATGGACAGACCAACTACGTACAGAAATAGTGATGGCATAGTTTCTTTCTGAACTTTATTCAGGTGAGGCAAAAACAAATTCTGGTAATCCCTGTTAAGTCTGTTAGTTAATAAGTAAATTTTCTTGACATTGTGATCTTTTTAGGTGGGCGAGTTACCGACAATCGTTAAGGATTTGTCCGATGGCAGGACAACGTGGCAGGACATTCTTCAGAAGTACCCAAGCTTTGTGGGACAGGAGAGCACATCTGGTCAATAGAAGGTGCTATTCACAACCAACTCTAGCTATATGTGAGTTATATGCCACTTGTTTTTAAAACCAGTTAGCGCCGGAGGACGTATGTACACGCAAATTTTTTCCGAGATTTAAAACGGATGACGTATAAACACGCCACTAGCAAGGCCGGAAATGTCATTCAGCAGCATAGAGCTATATTAAATTACTAGAGTGCTGGCTCGATGTACAAAGTGATGCGAGCTCGGCGCATCCATGTTTGTACACAAACCTATGGAAACTTCAACATTTTGTACGGCTTTTGTATGGCCATTTGCATACCTGCATTTATATTCTATACAGAGGCGTTACCGAAGCCGATACGCCCAAAACCGAAACAAATTTTTAGCAAATGAGCGCAAATGCGTGTGCGTATCTGCAGCAGTTTTAATCACATTAATGTAAAAATACTTCGTTAAAAAAACACCTCCAACTACAAATCTTGCTGTTGTATAATAATAGGTGCATATTGTGTCAATGAAACATTTCAAATACCATCTTAGCTCCCTGGGAGTATACAGCTCGATGCTGCCATTTCGGCGCAAAGCAGCTAAAATCAACCACAATAACCATCTCTGCCCTCACAGGTACCCATTTACTCCTGGGTGGAGAGAAGCAACGAGTGGTCACTTGCAAAGGTGGTAGCTTTTAATTTACACCTAGTCAGCGTTCACATAGTTTATTTGAAAATCTGATGTCAACTGTTTTGTTGCAGGGACTTGTTGGAGCAGGAAGTCAAGATTGAAGAACAAGAGCTTGTCGACACGAAGGAAACGGAGCAGCAGCTACTCACCAAACTTGAGGAATGATGAGTACAATTTATTTTAACTCCTTAGTCAGCATGTGCAATTTTATGTTTCAACTTGTTTGCGAGTCATTCTGGCAAAATGAGACAGAACTGGGTAGAGGTCGAAATGAGGGTTTGTGAATAAAATTCTCCTTACAATATACAATTGCTGTCCGTTGTGATTGTGGTCCATGGTGTTTTGTACACCATAAAAATAATATTTCTTGAATTAAAAATTGTAATGGGGTAGGCTTGCATTTTAATTGTAATCGGCTAAAATTAGGTTTTTCATAAATTAACAATTTTTAGGGACTAAAATTTGATATTTGTTAAGTTAAAAACCATAAGGGAGCCTTGTATCCTAATTAAAATTGACCAATATTTTTCCTAAATTAAAAATTGTGATGGGTTAGCATTGCATTTTAATTAAGATTTTTCAAACTTTTACTTATATTTTAAGTAAATTTTTGATTGTTTATTGATTGGTTTATTACAATTTGATTGCCTGCTACACATTTCAGTCAGTTAATTTTTGTTCCTTTATTGTAAAACATTTGTGTGCACGGAGGAAATTTGTAATACACTGTATATATCTTTAATACTGCTGTTCTGTAACAAAAACCTGAAATAAATTCCCAAACCATGGTATTGTCAACTTATGTTACAATTGTTGCACTCTTGTTTCCATGTACTATCAAAAAATAATAGACTATCTATCCCCCACAAATAATAGACTATCCATCCCCCCAAATAATAGACTATCTATCCCCCCCAAAAAAATAGACTATCCACCCCCCAAAAATAATAAAGGACTATTCACCCCCCCAAAAAAATAATGGACTATCTACCCCCCAAAAAATAATAATGGACTATCTATCCCCCTAAAATAATAGACTATCTATCCCCCTAAAATAATAGACTATCTATCCCCCCAAAAATAATGGACTATCTATCCCCAAAAAAATAATGGACTATCTATCCCCCAAAACTAATGGACTATCTATCCCCCAAAACTAATGGACTATCTATCCCCCCCAAAATAATGGACTATCTATCCCCCAAAATAATGGACTATCTATCCCCAAAAAATAATGGACTATCTATCCCCCCAAAATAATGGACTATCTATCCCCCCTAAAATAATGGACTATCTATCCCCCCTAAAATAATAGACTATCTATCCCCAAAAAACAATGGATTATCTATCTATCCCTCCAAAATAATGCACTATCTATCCCTAAAAAATATTGGACTATCTATCCCAAAAAATTAATGTACTATCTATCCCCCAAAATAATGGACTATCTATCCCCCCAAAATAATGGACTATCTATCCCCAAAAAATAATGGACTATCTATCCCCAAAAATATTGGACTATCCATCCCCCAAAAAATAATGGACTATCTATCCCCAAAAAACAATGGACTATCTATCCCCAAAAACTAATGGACTATCTATCCCCCCAAAATAATGGACTATCTATCCCCCCAAATAATGGACTATCTATTCCCAAAAAATAATGGACTATCTATCCCCCCCAAATTAATGGACTATCTATCCCCCAAAAATAATGGACTATCTATCCCCCCAAAATAATGGACTACCTCACCCCAAAAAATAATGGACTATCTATCCCCCCAAAAATAATGGACTATCTATCCCCCCAAAATAATGGACTATCTATCCCCAACAAATATTGGACTATCCATCCCCCAAACAAATATTGGACTATCCATCCCCCAAACAAATATTGGACTATCCATCCCCCCAAAAATAATGGACTATCTATCCCCCAAAAACAATGGACTATCTATCCCCCAAAAACAATGGACTATCTATCCCCCCAAAACAATGGACTATCTATCCCCAAAAAATAATGGACTATCTATCCCCCCTTAAACAATGGACTATCTATCCCCCCTTAAATAATAGACTATCTATCCCCCAAAAAAATAATGGACTATCTATCCCCCCAAACTAATGGACTATCTAACCCCCAAAACTAATGGACTATCTATCCCCCCAAACTAATGGACTATCTATCCCCCCAAACTAATGGACTATCTATCCCCCCCAAATAATGGACTATCTATCCACACAAAATAATGGACTATCTATCCCCCAAAACTAATGGACTATCTATCCCCCCAAATTAATGGACTATCTATCCCCCCAAAATAATGGACTATCTATCCCCAAAAAATAATGAACTATCTATCCCCCAAAAAATAATGGACTATCTATCCCCCCTAAAATAATGGACTATCTATCCCCCCTAAAATAATAGACTATCTATCCCCCAAAAACAATGGATTATCTATCTATCCCCAAAAAACAATGGATTATCTATCTATCCCTCCAAAATAATGGACTATCTATCCCAACAAAATAATGGACTATCTATCCCCAAAAAATAATGTACTATCTATCCCCCCAAAATAATGTACTATCTATCCCCCCAAAATAATGGACTATCTATCCCCCCAAAATAATGGACTATCTATCCCCCAAAAATAATGGACTATCTATCCCCCCAAAATAATGGACTATCTATCCCCCAAAAAATAATGGACTATCTATCCCCCAAAAATAATGGACTATCTATCCCCCAAAAATAATGGACTATCTATCCCCAAAAATAATGGACTATCTATCCCCCCAAAATAATGGACTATCTATCCCCCCAAAATAATAGACGATCTGTCCCCCAAAAATAATAGACTACCCATGATCCCCCCAGAATAATAGACTATCCATCCCCCCAAAATAATAGACTATCTATCCTCCCCCCCAAAAAAAATAATAATAATAGAGTATCTACCCCCCCCCCCCCCCACCCCCCAAAAAAAATATAATATAATAGACTATCTATCTCAAAATAATAGACTATCAAATAGTGCACCAAAACGTTTTAATTTTGGTCAAAGAATATTCAAAGAATTCACGGATTGGGTCAAAATGGCCTGCTGAGAGAAGACCCTTTTAAGCTCTGGAAAAAAAACACCTTCGGGGTGTAGGAACAGTTAAAATTTATATTGGCATTATCACAGAGATAAAAATTGACAGTTTTTGTTTGCCAGTGCTACCGAGGTCAAAGCTCATTATGGTTGTAAATAGAGTAATCCCAAAAGTAGGCAAGACTCGCGGTTCGAGAACCATTCTTATTTACCTCCTAGGCGTGCTTTTCCATATAGCAGAAGGTGTACTCGTCCGTGTCAATCAAGATGAAGATGTACAAGTTGACTCGGCTGCTCTTGTACAGGTCCCTGGCCTGGTAGTACTACAACAGCTCAGTGTCAAAGTGTTCCTGGTTGGGCTTCTTAATGTGGTTACGCTCTAGGAACTTGCCGCCAATTATGCCTGCAGATTAGACAGAAAACAGTGACATAGTAATACTAAGTAAACAGATGGGTCATTCCAGGAAGTTGGGACACAAGGTGTGACATTTTTCTATATTTCTAGTTACATGCCAACTATCGACTACATTTTTTGAATATTTGAAGACTTCAGGCACAAAAGCCAATAAATGCCAGCAACAAGTTATTTGATTATCACATACTAAAAACTTTCACTTGATAGCATTTTCTCATTTTGCACAGAAGTGGCAATGTATTTACTGATATTTGTCTTGGATGTTGCATATAATTGGGCCAATTTTATACCATTCAAACATTAGTTTCCTGAGAAACGTGACATTTCATGACAAATATAGGGCTTCTAAATAGGGGATGCCGTGTCTCTTTTACATATTTTTGTCATGTTGCCAGATTTATTGTACAAACCGTCTCTGCATACTACTGACTGACCATAAAATGCAACCATACATGTACGTATTATTATAAGGTTACTGTAGAGAAATTACAAGGAATATGTTGAAAAGTGAAAAATATATACAAGCAGGGAGGCTGTCGGAAACTCCAGAACTTTGCGATACTTACCAGAGTTACGGACCGGCGGCTCAAAGACGGAGATGGTGTCGTCCAACAGGGAATATAGGAGAGAATGAATCTACGGTCCGTGTTGATGGGTTTGGTGGTGTCTAGCCGACAAATGAAACGCAGTACATTGCTGTCAAGTCCATACCTGAATCTTACACACACACCCAGTTATGTTTTGACCGGCAATCGTGGACGGGGTATTGTCCGACCGTCTTCCCTCTTTTGTTTATACTCTAACGTTTTCGGATGATCGCCATAGGATTTGTACACGGGAAAAGATCGTGGACGTTGTGTCAATCGTGGACCCATTGTTTGCCTCTTAATTCTTTTGTCTGACGACCACGATTGCCGGTCAATACAAACGCACACACACACAGAAGTGTGAAATAAATTTTGGTAAAAGCTATTCACCAAAGACAGCTATTCACCAAAGATTAGGGAAGACCTGGTACGTCAAAATCAGGCACTTTCGGGCAAGAAGTTAATTTTGAGTTGTCGCATTGCCAGCAAAATGTAGACCTTGCTCTTTCGAATGCCACACTGTTTTGGAAATTTAATAAATATATGAAAAATAAAATCAAAATCATTTTCTTAATCATTTCCTGTCATTTTAGATACACCATTGGTAATTGCTTGAATTATCATGAATGGGTGGATTTGGGGCGTTGTATTTTATAGTAATTATTGTTTAACTGACCTGTTTGAAGTTTTACAATTATGGATGCTGAGGAAAGGAAGAAAAACGGCGCTCGTTTTTAACAGGCGTCCGGCAGTGGTTCCTATGTTCTTTTATAACAATGCTATATACAAGTTACCATACCACAGTATTGGATTTATTTATGCCTTTTGTTACAAAACAGCAATATATACACCAGTGTTCCAACACAATTAGACTGACTTTCTGTTAAACGTAATGAATGCATTTTGTAATGAATTTTTAAGAAATGTTGATGTTTAGGTCTAACAATAACATTAGTTGAATAGGAAGGTGGGGTTCCCATGCACTTCGTTGATATATTTTTCTATCTTGCTTTTTGGTAATCCTTAAGTTGTCTAGTAAACACATTTTCATGTTGCCATTCCGAAATATTGCCCCAAGGGATCATTTAACGGCAAAATTAGATGTACAGTTGTCCAATTGCTCAAATTGTGTTTATTTGTCATAAGGGTTTAGAAAATGCATAGTTGGTCCTATTTAGGATGTACCGTTATGGAGTTATTACCAAAAGGTCAAAGGTTAAAGGTTAAAGGTTAAAGGTTAAAGGATTACAAAAAAGCAAGCTACAAAACAAGGTGCATGGAAAACCCCACCCTTTTCTACTGAATTATATAGTTGGGATGAATAATTGTTAAAATGCACTTCCAATTTTCAATTATGACAGAAAACAACTTGTCTTTCTTTAAAATTTCAAACTAAAAGTTCAAAAGTGTCTTAAAATATATATAGATTGAACAAGCGTGCTTGTTACGAAACCATACCTCTCTCCACCCAGGAGTATGAATGGGTACTGACATTAGCTTGGGAGTAACCTGTGATGGACTAGTATCCCGTCCAGGGGGAATAGAAATATTCCCAGTCGTTTTATGCTACGCCATCCAGATGGGCCACATTGGCTCGGGACAGACTTTTTTGAATTTTTTTCTGCTCAACAACTCCATAAAAAAAAATGCCGAATACACTACGGTGTATCTAAAGCCGCGTTCGCATTGGACTTAATATTGTCAAATGTTACGGTACGTGATTGTCAAAGTTCACGGTGTTAAATCCTCCGCTAGAAGCTTGGGCCTGTAGATCTTACTGTTGCGGAGGGTAAAATGGACAATTTGACAATGTTACCGCCTGTCCGCATTGGATTTAATTTGGTTAAGTTCTCCATAGGTTTTACCAAAGAAAGTCCAATGCGAACGCGGCTTATGACAATTTTACGAAAGAACAAACTCAGAGATTACTTGTACATTATTTAAAAAGACCCGTTACATACGGTACATGCAAAGACAGCTTCCCTTTGCATATTTCACACACAGACTCTAATTATAAAAGATATACTGTGTACTATCTATTGCTTTAAGTTTGAACACTTCAGGCTTTAAAACAGAGCAAGGTGAACAAAGTAGGATCAAAAGAAATAAATAGAAAACACAGATGCTCCGCCAAAATACATGTGTAAACACCTTTATATTCTTGCTCAATAAAACCAGCTTACTAGTCACAACTCCATGTGATATATATTGTTCGTGATTTGTATTCATCTGTAATTAGCTTAGCATAACAGTCGCATGGAATTTTAGACTCCTTACCTGATGCATTAAGCAAGGTTGTTTTGTGCTTAAGCAAAATCTTGTGATTAAGCAGCTCTATGAAATTGGCCCCAGGATTTAAAGATCATACGAGTACTAAACACCCTGTGAAATTATTCCGACATCTACTACCTTAGGGAACTGGTCATGTGACTAGAGGTCAAAAGGTCGTCCGGTGATGAATCTGTCGATCATGTCAAAGGTGCGACGGGGTTGGTCATAGGGGAGGATGTGCCCGCCCCCTCGTACCAAAACCTGTTGATATACAAAAAAATGCTTAATTAATGGTTTTGCTTTCCGAAAGGACTAGTGAACCAATTTGTATGTCAACTGAAATATTGCCAGGTTCATTTCTTAACCCGATGACGCTGGTATTAATTGCTTGCTGCACCGGATTATACACATGACTGCACAGCAGCCTTTATCCAGTAGCTGCACTGCACAATGGACTCGAGTGTGCAGCTGTCACACAGGCCATGCTCTACGGAGTAGCACAGCTGACAACATCATTCCAGATAGATTAGCAGGCCGCGGCTATAGCCGTACCCCGGCGTCAAGAGATTAATAAACTATTCTTTTATAATTACTTGTTTCAGCAAAAAATGAATTTTTGATGTCTTTTGCCTTTAAGAATTCTTCAATATGCAAAGCAAAATGGAGCCACATAAACTTGGATCTCGATTTTATAAAGATTTCATTTCATTTCAAGCACAATGGGTACCAAAATCTGCCTAGAGTTCCTGCACTTGGAAGCTAAAAAAATCGCCTTAACCCTAAGACGAAGACAGAGCCAGAGATTCTTCAAGGCCCCATTACTTCCAAAAAACCTCTCTCCTTTTTTGCGTCTCTCACCTGCTGAAGGTTCATGACCTTCTTGGCGTATCCGGCGACCTCCGCTTCCCCCGGCACCTTCCAGATAGTCCTCTGGGCAAAGAGGTAATCAGGAAGGCCCTTCCAATCAAGCTGGTTCAGGAATGCTTCCGTCAGCGGTGCCGCTACGATCACGTCTAGTTGGCCGTTGTAAAACAGAATCTGAAACAAAAAGGTTTATAAGAACAGTTTAAACTCAACGTAGGGTAGTCTTGGTTGCAAGACGTCCTAGTCATCGTATGCGATGCAGTGTATGCATGCTCAGACCGTCTATGTGGGCGTTCTCTAACATACTTCAAAAACTATTTGGCTTGTAAGTCTTTGATATCTTGCAAATTATTCCTTCTGGCATGCTGTTATTTTAAAGAAAACAAAAATAAACAAATGTCATTTTAAATTGAAATCAAATCTTAAAAAAATTAAAATAGTTTTCTGGGAATATATACAGAGAAAAACCTTCATTGGGTTATTTGTCAAGCAACTTACTTTAGATTCTGAGCGAATTTTCTGCTTCAAACGATAAAAATGAAACTAATATACTGATCCTTTAACATAATTTTATGACCATACCTCATACATATTCATCAGCAAGAACTTAATCCTTATTGGTCTATTCACCAGCACTCAATTAATTTACATACAGGACAGGCAACTATTGCACAGGTGTGATATTCTACTACGCTAGCGCTTTCAAAAGCAGCTCTATATCTTACGCACAGGATTAGTACTCGCGTGTCATCTTTCACCCCAGCTTTATGTACATGACAAGATGGCAGCCCAGGCACAGCAACATTTTGCCAAGACAATCGATAAGGCACTCCATGAAATCTTGATGAATGAGGTAGTGTCAAACCAATATGTGACCCGCTCCATCGTAATCAGAAATAAGTCGCTGAGGCTGTTTTACGCAATCGGCCGTTGAAGTAAACGCATGGGTGAAAATCGTTACCAAGTCGATTTTCTGAACAATGTATTTTTAGGAAGTGTAGTTATCACAGATTATTGTCATTAATGTCTTGTATGTAAAAACGATCAATAAAAATGAAAATTAAGAGGTTTTGTGTGCGCTGTCCGTATGATTGGGGTGCATTATTGATATGATATTTATAGGTGTCATATTTTCAAAAATATTAAAGATATGAAATACAAACTACAGGAGATTGTTGTCAAGGTAGTGACCAACTAATGTGGAAACTGTTATGACAATCAGACAACAGGAAGTATGCCGTTGCTATGGTTGTTTATTGGAAAGCCTGCATTTGCGTTTACTTTTACAACTGTTTATTTCAAAAATTTCTCGGAATGTGGATTCAGCAAATAAATATACACCTGTCATCTTCATCAGACCATAACTCGTTAACCTAAACAGATACACACTTGTTATGGGTATCATTAGAAAGCCTATGAAATTTCCTTTCTCACCATGTGCACATCTCAAAAAGTCATTATGAGACTTATTCCTGATTACGATGGAGCGGGTCACATATTACATTTTGTGTACTTCTGCCACCAAGCGAGGGGGTACTTCCAGAAGACCCTACCTGAAAACCATACCTGGTAGTTTGCATCGGCGAGAATGATCACCAGCTCCTCTACGGACTGTAGGAAGTCTTCTTGCAGGTATTGACCGACTTTGTCTCCGTTGTTAAAGGTCAGGTTGCCGACGTGGATGGCCTTGCGAACCTCGGGCAAGGCCAGGTAGTCCGCAAAGTAATAGTGATCAGCTGGGACCTAGATGAAGGAGAAAAAAATCTACTGAGGGGACATTGACATTAGGGAGACATTTAGATGTCACCATTTCAGTCTCTTCACATTTTCACCCACAAACCAATACCAGGAAAACTGAAACCCTGCTCTTCAAGCATCAGTACAGCCGGACTAACTGTGTCAAATTTTCTTTGTTCACCTTTTTTCCAAGATTCTTTAATTCCCTTTCTGGTGAAGATCGAGACCTTTGCCTGGAACAATCACCTAAGCCTTTCATTAGTTCTTTACGTGATCATCTTTTCAGTCTGGACCCCATTTCTCAAGCCTTTTAGAGTATTCACCCAGTATATATAGTATGCGTGCCAGCATTTATTTTAATCATCTCCTCACTTTGTGTTTTTAAAAACTCAAATTTGTCCTTTTGGAGGCATTATATATTGGATAAACATATTTAATTTTATTTATTTTTATTTTTTTTATTTATTTATTTATTTTTTTATTTTTTATTTTTTTATTTTTATTTTTTTATTTAAATATTTGTATTAAATAATTGTATTTATTATTCCCTTTATATCTAATCTATTTATCCTTAAATGTATTATCCAATTAGTTTGGAGAGCCCCTCGACAGAAACTTGTTTCTTTTGGGTAATCCTGCGGGAGCTATTTGGATATTGTCTTCTGTTATGTTTTTTGTTATGTTTCTTGATCAGTGTTTGTTATTTGTAATTGTTCTCTAATTCAGTAATTTTGTATATCCCGAAAAATGAAATAAAGATAAAGATAAAGAAGATAAAGCGGTGGTCACATCTAACGGTCATGAACGTAGTTGAACGTAGTTGAACGTAGTTCATTTGACCGTAGTAGACCGTAGTTGACCGTACTTCAATCGTAGTGCCGTGGTTACTACGGTCAACTACAGTCCACATTACGGTCAAGTAGGATCAACTACGGTCCACACTACGGTCAAGTAGGGTCAAGTAGGGTCAACTAGGGTCAACTAGGGTCAACTAGGGTCAACTAGGGTCAACTAGGGTCAACTAGGGTCAAGTAGGGTCAAGTAGGGTCAAGTAGGGTCAAGTAGGGTCAACTAGGGTTAACTACTCATATACTAGGCTCACAGTACGGTACAGGCATCCAAGGTGACCGTGGAAATATTTTTAACATGTTGAAAACTTTTGGGCTAACTACGGCCAAATCATGGCTTTTCTAAGTCTAAGTACGTTCAGAACTACGGTCCACTACGTTCAACTACGTTTAACTACGTCTACTAGGGTCTACTACGGTCAACTACAGTCAAACCATACTACGTTCAACTACGTTCATGACCGTAAGATGTGACCACCGCTTAGAGTTTACTCCATGAAGGAATTTTTTATTTTTTTTTAATAGTTCAGATCAATAGAGTGGGGTCCAAAATGCATAAATACCAAATTTCGTGAAAAAAAGATTAGGGAAAAACGAGTTAGGTTACAGTAAAGATTAAACATTTTTGTGCACGCGTCTATTGAGACGTCTCCCAAATGTACCAATAAAGGTAGTATACATCATTGGTAATTGCTTGAATTATCATGAATGGGTGGATTTGGGGGGTTGTATTTTATAGTAAATACCGTTTAACTGACCTGTTCAAAGATTTACAGTCATTGATGCCGAGAAAAGCACGAAAAAACAGCGTTTGTTTTCAACCGGCGTTGAGCAGTTATTCTTATGTTATTTTCGTTTTTTTGCGATCGCGAATTTCTAGCGCAATTAATTTGCTGGATGCCTAGAATCATTATTTACTTTCAAATGAGTAAGATATTTCATAATAATTCGGTAGTAGATATTTTCGATATCTGCAAATGGTGTATCCTACCTTTAAGCGTTGTTATTATTATTATTATTATTATTATTATTTGTTCAGGCCTTAAATTGTTCAAACTTCTTACCGTAGTTCTCATGTAGTTGTAGTAGTCAGTGCAGCCAGTTATGTTTTTAAACAAGCTATTGGTGTCGCTGTTAATAAGCAAATTCACCAGCTGAAAATAAAAAACAGTGGGAATTTTTTTTTTTATTACATACATGTACTGGAATTATAATAATACATCGTAGAAACTCCAGTAGTGCAAACCTCTTTTAAAAAAAAAAAAAATTAACATAAGAGAAAACAAAAAACATAAAAGCAAACTGCTGAAAAGTAATTTTTTTTTTCTAGCCCAACCCTAGACATGACCTGCCACTGGGGCTTCACAATTCATTTATACAATTTCTTCATACTTTTCAACTCTTAATCTTAGAATATTGGGCACTTCCTCCCGAGCCGTTCAAACAATACCAAAAAAGAGGTTGTACCTGATCTGCAGCGATCCATTCCTTGGCCTGGATCAGCATCACGATCTCTGCCGTGATCTTGTCAATCTGGGCCTTCTGAAGAAAGTCCGCTTGTCCCGTCTGTAGCATGAAGGAACCTAAGCCCGGAATCAGCTGTTGAAAAAAAAAAACGGAAGTGTGTCGGAAGTGTGTCGGGAGTGTGTGGGAAGTGTCTGGGAAGTGTCTGGGAAGTGTGTGGGAAGTGTCTGGCAAGTGTGTGGGAAGTGTGTGGGAAGTGTGTGGGAAGTGTGTGGGAAGTGTGTGGGAAGTGTGTGGGAAGTGCGTTTGTATTGACCGGCAATCGTGGTCGTCGGACAAAAGAATTGGGAGTCAAACAATGGGTCCACGATTGACAAAACGTCCACGATCTTTTCCCGTGTACAAATCCTATGGCGATCATCAAAAAACGTTAGAGTATAAACAAAAGAGGGAAGACAGTCGGACAATACCCCGTCCACAATCGAAGGCCTTTACACACTTGTGTGTGTGGGAAGTGTGTGGGAAGTGTGTGGGAAGTGTGTGGGAAGTGTGTGGGAAGTGTGTGGGAAGTGTGTGGGAAGTGTGTGGGAAGTGTGTGGGAAGTGTGTGGGAAGTGTGTGGGAAGTGTGTGGGAAGTGTGTGGGAAGTGTGTGGGAAGTGTGTGGGAAGTGTGTGGGAAGTGTGTGGGAAGTGTGTGGGAAGTGTGTGGGAAGTGTGTGGGAAGTGTGTGGGAAGTGTGTGGGAAGTGTGTGGGAAGTGTGTGGGAAGTGCGTTTGTATTGACCGGCAATCGTGGTCGTCGGACAAAAGAATTGGGAGTCAAACAATGGGTCCACGATTGACAAAACGTCCACGATCTTTTCCCGTGTACAAATCCTATGGCGATCATCAAAAAACGTTAGAGTATAAACAAAAGAGGGAAGACAGTCGGACAATACCCCGTCCACAATCGAAGGCCTTTACACACTTGTGTGTGTGGGAAGTGTGTGGGAAGTGTGTGGGAAGTGTGTGGGAAGTGTGTGGGAAGTGTGTGGGAAGTGTGTGGGAAGTGTGTGGGAAGTGTGTGGGAAGTGTGTGGGAAGTGTGTGGGAAGTGTGTGGGAAGTGTGTGGGAAGTGTGTGGGAAGTGTGTGGGAAGTGTGTGGGAAGTGTGTGGGAAGTGTGTGGGAAGTGTGTGGGAAGTGTGTGGGAAGTGTGTGGGAAGTGTGTGGGAAGTGTGTGGGAAGTGTGTGGGAAGTGTGTGGGAAGTGTGTGGGAAGTGTGTGGGAAGTGTGTGGGAAGTGTGTGGGAAGTGTGTGGGAAGTGCGTTTGTATTGACCGGCAATCGTGGTCGTCGGACAAAAGAATTGGGAGTCAAACAATGGGTCCACGATTGACAAAACGTCCACGATCTTTTCTCGTGTACAAATCCTATGGCGATCATCAAAAAACGTTAGAGTATAAACAAAAGAGGGAAGACGGTCGGACAATACCCCGTCCACGATCGAAGGCCTTTACACACTTGTGTGTGTGGGAAGTGTGTGGGAAGTGTGTGGGAAGTGTGTGGGAAGTGTGTGGGAAGTGTGTGGGAAGTGTGTGGGAAGTGTGTGGGAAGTGTGTGGGAAGTGTGTGGGAAGTGTGTGGGAAGTGTGTGGGAAGTGTGTGGGAAGTGTGTGGGAAGTGTGTGGGAAGTGTGTGGGAAGTGTGTGGGAAGTGTGTGGGAAGTGTGTGGGAAGTGTGTGGGAAGTGTGTGGGAAGTGTGTGGGAAGTGTGTGGGAAGTGTGTGGGAAGTGTGTGGGAAGTGTGTGGGAAGTGTGTGGGAAGTGTGTGGGAAGTGTGTGGGAAGTGTGTGGGAAGTGTGTGGGAAGTGTGTGGGAAGTGTGTGGGAAGTGTGTGGGAAGTGTGTGGGAAGTGTGTGGGAAGTGTGTGGGAAGTGTGTGGGAAGTGTGTGGGAAGTGTGTGGGAAGTGTGTGGGAAGTGTGTGGGAAGTGTGTGGGAAGTGTGTGGGAAGTGTGTGGGAAGTGTGTGGGAAGTGTGTGGGAAGTGTGTGGGAAGTGTGTGGGAAGTGTGTGGGAAGTGTGTGGGAAGTGTGTGGGAAGTGTGTGGGAAGTGTGTGGGAAGTGTGTGGGAAGTGTGTGGGAAGTGTGTGGGAAGTGTGTGGGAAGTGTGTGGGAAGTGTGTGGGAAGTGTGTGGGAAGTGTGTGGGAAGTGTGTGAGAAGTGTGTCGCAAGTGTGTCGCAAGTGTGTCGCAAGTGTGTCGCAAGTGTGTCGCAAGTGTGTCGCAAGTGTGTCGCAAGTGTGTCGCAAGTGTGTCGCAAGTCTGTCAGAAATGTGTCAGAAATGTGTCAGAAATGTGTCAGAAATGTGTCAGAAATGTGTCAGAAATGTGTCAGAAATGTGTCAGAAATGTGTCACAAGTCTGTCAGAGGGTCGTCACAAGTACCACAAATTCCAAGCAGTAATACTTTTCCACATGAATCAGCTGCTGGTCTCCACCCACCACAATTGTTATACTCCTGGATGGAGAGAGACAATTCTAGTAAAGTCTCTTGCCCAAGAACACAAGCAAATATGCCATAACAATTTGAACCGTGGTACTAAACTTGCTACTTACTTTCTCCGGGGCAGTGAACCCATCTCCGATGGCCATTCCCTTGAAATTGATCTTGACCTTGGCTTCCGGGTTTTCCACATGAATCAAGTAACTGAGCGCCGGTACGTACTTGCCGGCATAGGACTGTGGGAGTAAAAGAAATAAACCGTGTAAAAAGTAAAAGATTAACCCTGCCAGCAGCCATGCGGCCGTTTCGGAAGGCACATTTTTTTCTTTTTCTAACTTCCATATGAAGCCGCCGGCCTATTCCATTCTTTTTGTTTGTATTCCTCAATGACACATTGCAATTTGAAGTGGTATAGTCGCTTTTCAAGAAGGAGTTCACTAGGGGTCACTCCAGTCATGATAAACCTGGGCGCCAGCGAAAAACCCATTCACTTGTGCACAAAATGGGCCCAATTCACTTGTGCACAAAATGTGCTCTTAGTGTTTCGCCGCCAAACCGCCTGGCTATGTCTAGCCAGCCAGCCTCTCCAGGGGTGTCATAAATCATCCTACTGCTAGACTTGTGACAGGATAAAAACCACAGATGTACATAACTGCACAAAACATAGGTAAACAAAGGTGCCTTCCAAATTCACCCCATGGAAGCTGCGCGTAAATTTAGGCTCGCGCAGCTTGCAGGGTTAAGGAATAGAGGTTGTGAACGAGTGCCCCCTTGATGGTGAATAGATCTAGAGAGAAAATAAACTGTTTGGACATTTGGGTGCCATTCTGCAAGTCCGACTTCGTCTTCGTCTTTGGCCTAAGGTGATTTTCGGCTCCCAACTGCAGGAACCTCAGCGAAAATCAGGCGATATTAGCCCAAAAGTTTGAATATTTGTTTTCTCTTCCATTTTTTAATTGCTTCTCAGTGATTCAGAAGTCAAAGGCGAAGCCGAAAAGTCGAAACCGAAGTTTTGAAAAACCTCTTTGATTCGCAAGGGTCGCAAATGCAATTGTTTTCCTAACTAACAAATAAGTTACGATATCTTTCTGAATAGAACCTCAGGCTTTCTATCCCAATATACAGGATCAACTTTTTGAGTCACCACCACATTTTGTTCCCCATCACAGACTGTTTATTAGCTCTCACTTATCTTGTCTAAACTTCATTGCATGCAGCTACAAGATATTTATTTTAAGTTTAGACAGTCTTAAAAGTGCTACCATCTATATCTATATATCTGACTATACCTGGCTAACACGGTTGCATACATATCTATGATATTTCCGACAGCGCCTAGTGTACGTACCTCACCAGTTGCATAGAAAGCATTTTTCTGGTAGTGTGGAAACAGCTGAAAAAACTGGATCAAGGCACTGAAGAAAAAAAATATATAACAAATTAAAAGGTATTTTTTTTACTCCAGTACTCCAAAAAATACACAAAATAAAATTGTTGTGATCGTCTTATGATGGCTTGTGCTGACTCGTAATGAATTGTGGTGGCTTGTGATAACTTGTAACTGACTAATAATACGATCACTCAATTACAAGCCTGGCATTATGACTAACGATACTTGTCTTACGCGTGCGCATTTGCACACAATTGACCTATCACTGTTCGGGACTATTATCCAATCGAACATCAAATGATATTCCAAATCTTGGACGAACAAAACATATTCCAATTATGCACATTATTTTGTTCGTTGAAACGCAATATGCGAATGCACGTCAAATTTAACAGGAATGCTCATCGTGGCCCGTTATCACGTTTTCATACTAATCTTGTTTGCAACACATTCGCCAAGCCTGTCTATCAAGTTTGAAATGTTCATAAGTTTTCCTTTTCCCAGCTGGTTGAAATTTGTGAATGGAAAAAGCTATTTTTTCATGTTTTGCGATAAGTAGATCTCAGAAAACGAAGACAACTCCTGTATCCGGTCAGAGAGAGAGTGTATGCAGTGATACCCCGTAATACGCTACTGCGCGTTTCGCGCATCGCATCCACGTTTCGTATATTTGTCTAAGGGACGTGACTAACTCTCAAATGGCGATAGGTCAATTAATTGAAAGTTACTCAATTTCTCGTCACAATGAAGAATGTAGCCAAAAGTGCATTAGGGAAGAAAAGAAAGTGTATTAGGGAAGAAAAGAGGATGCACAATGTCCTAACCTGTACAGATCCTTAGCCACAGCCGTCTCATTTCTCACATAGCCCTGGTCATTCTCAGTAAAACTGAAGCCGGTGCCAACCTACAGCACAAAAGTAAGAGTCAACGTCAGCTCAGAGATCAAATAATTAACCCTAACCCTGCCAGACCCAGCACAGTGCATCTGTTGTGACCACTTGACCTTGCTGCACTCTGCACACAAGTCAATGTGACAAAGTATGCAATATGTTGCGTCTGGCAGGGTTTCTAGCCAAAATACCCTGGAGGGTTAGGGTTACAGGGGCCTTAGGTCCTGAAATCCCGGGAAATGTCATGTTTTTGATTGTTTACTTAACCTTTCTCAAACACCTGTTTGAAAAAAACAAGCCTAATGTCTTACAGTTCCAGAGAAAAAGATGCGATAAACACATTGTTTACATCTGACAGGATTTTCGGATCATCGGTCAATAGGGCTCGGTCAATGTGGCTCGGTCAATGTACAATTAATCCCAGTGCGAACTGGCTAAAAATACTCAACATGTGCGAGACCATTCAAGACAGGCATTACAGTATCCAAGACGTGGCATAAAAATGTAACATGCCTTCATTATAAAAACAATTTCTCAAATTATCCCAAATAATTTATGGCAACATGCAGATTTGTTTTTTCAATTGAAGAGTTTTACTACTTACCGGGTTGTCTATGTACAGTACGGAATACTTGGCAGTCCATGAAAACTTCCGTGGCAACACTAAGGAACAAATCAGGAATTCATTGGTTTTTTTACGTATAAAACAAGGTGAAAAAGAATTTCTGAGATTTAAATCATTTCAAGTACGCATCTTTATTTTTGGGTTGGGAGAGGGGGGGGGTTACAAATATTTACGTTTTAAATCTTTGGTCACCGAAAATGGCCCGTGCTCCACGAATAGACCAAACATGGATGTACCACCGGGGCCTCCTTGCAACCATAGCAACAGCGGGGCACTGTCTGGGCCCGACTACAGGGGAGAAGGAGGAAAACAAATGAATTAGGTTAACATTAGCCGAGCCGAGTCGAGTCGAGCCGAGCCGGGCCGGGCCGAGCCGAGCCGAGCCGAGCCGAGCCGAGCCGAGTCGAGTCGAGCCGGGCCGGGCCGAGCCGAGCCGAGCCGAGCCGAGCCGAGCCGAGCCGAGCCGGGCCGAGCCAAGCCAAGCCAAGCCAAGCCAACCATCAAGTTAAGAAGCCAAGCCAAGCCTAAGCCAAACAACCATCGGGTCAAGCCAACCACCAAGCCAAGCCAAGTACTCGAGAGTAATTTCCTTGAGTACTCAAGTAGCAGAACCCACTAAATCCCAGCACTATTATCAATCACCCCTATATCACCCGTATATGATGAAACTGACAAGAGATCAACATATCCAACCAGACAGCTGTCCTTACTACATTTTGACTTTAATTTTCTCTTACCTGGGATGGGAAAAACCAGAAGAACATATTGCTGTTGTACTCTTTATTGACTGTCAGGAAACCTGCGACAGTTAAATGAGAAAGCATATAAATAAAATATGAAAATAGAACAAGTTTGGCAGGCGGACGGAATAGATAGGTGGTTAAACAGGTGACAGGTGGACAGGTGACCTGAACGGACAGGTAGACACAACGGACAGGCGACCTCAACAGACAGGCGACCTCAACGGACAGGTGATCTCAACGGACAGGTGACCTCAACGGAGAGGAGACCTCAACGGACAGGTGACCTCAACGGAAAGGCCGGTGACCTCAACGGACACGTGACCTCAACGGACAGGTGACCTTAAAGAACAGGTAGACACAACGGGCAGGTGACCTCAACGGACAGGTGACCTTAACGGACAGGTGACCTCAACGGACAGGTGACCTCAATGGACAGGTGACCTCAACGGACAGGTGACCTTAACGGACAGGTGACCTCAACGGACAGGTAGACACAACGGACAGGCGACCTCAATGGACAGGTGACCTCAACGGACAGGTAGACACAACAGAGGGGCGGCTACAAACGGAGGGGCAGTTACAAACAGACAGGTGGCCACGAGTGGACACAAACGGACAGGCGAAGTGAAGTTATCAGCACTGGTGAGTCAAGCTGTTGCCAATGAAAAATTTCACCATTTCATCATATTTCGTCCTCAAATAAAAACAGACAAATAACTTGTGAATGATTCTACTGGTAATGATTTTTCTAGTAACTTGTCCATAACTGGCCGCAGGTATAAATTGAAATGAACCCTAACCCTAACCCTACCTCATGCTACTTTTTACTACTACATGTAATAGTAAAAAGTAGTATGCAGTACTCTCACTGACTTGTGTGCAATGCCTGTAGTAATTGTTAGTATTTGGTACTTCACCCCTTATTGCACTCGTAGTACTTTTTAGCATTGGGTCCCTCTGCTTGCTGAGTGTGCATGGCCCATGTATGCTGTGTAAGGTGTTCTAAACTCTACAGCAAAAATTGTCACTTGGGACACAATGGGTCAAGGCTGGACTACTGCATTTTTTGCCAGGTAAGTATTACTGACCTGTATTGCCACTATTAGTATTTTGTAGTTGGCAGTATCTGTACTCTGTCAGTACACACCCAATCATCAGTCATGGAGAGACCCAATGCTACAAAATACTAAGTAGTATTCTGTAGTACGCAGTTCTTTAGCCCAAAGTAAGGCCTAGGGGGTTAGGGCTAAGGTAGATGTATATTTTTGGGTTTCAAGCAGAAATACAAAAAAATACAAAATTTAAAAAGGATTGATTGAGGATTTGTGCAATTTTACCTGAGTAGCTCTTGACTTTAGTATCGTTCAGCTTCCCAACCAGACTCAGCTTCTGACCTATACCAAATTAAGGGGAAAAAGGGCTTAACTACAGAATGCAGGGCCCACTGACAACTCTCGGTTTATTTACCCTATGACATAGAATGGAGTGGCCCTGTATTCTATGGGTACATGTATTGGGGTATACAGGGTTAGGGTTAGGGTCAGTCCATTCTATGTCCTAGGGTAAATAAATTCGAGAGTTGTCAGAAGTGGGCCCCGCATTCTATAATTGCTCCAAAAAAAGAAATCACCAACACATAACTATAGAAGCATACCAAAGTGAACATCTGCCTTTGCATGTTTTTCCTGATAACAGAAAGATGTAACAATTACCGAGTTTTGAAAGCCACTGTTCCTTCTGTTTTTTCCCCTTACTGTGAAAAGACACCTCTCCCTGATATTCAATCTCAGAAACACATTTTTACTAATACTTGTATGGTATCAGGAAATGAGATCTTCCCAAGATATGTATCAGTATCTAAGACTATGAGAGCTAATCCCCATTGAACAATGCCAAAGATGGATTCTGCTGCATTGGGTGACCGCAGACTCTGAAGCAGTTTGACCTTGAGATATCTGACCTGGGGCTAATTTCATGAAGCTGCTAAGCACAAACATTTGCTTAGCACAAAAAAGTCTTGCTCAGTAAAAGCAGGTTAACAGCCAAAACTTCATGTGCTTTTCATGATAAGCAAAAACCAGCTGAATACCAGTCACAAACAATATACATCACCTTAATATTTAGTTCATAACCCTGTTTTTGCCAAGGATGAATTTTCATGCTAAGCACATTTTTGTGCTTAGCAGCTCCATGAAATTGGCCCCTGATAATGTATCTCACTGCACTAGACAGGGTTGTCACTTTGACAAATGATGCACTTTGCTGCATCTGGAAGGGTGTCTAGCCAAAATGCTGCTCTGCAAGAATTACAATCACTGAATCAGCTAGTTCACCTTCCTGGATTTGACCCTTCTCAATGTAGGGTGTCA
The DNA here is from genome assembly GCA_037893245.1 of Crossaster papposus. Lineage (NCBI taxonomy): Eukaryota > Metazoa > Echinodermata > Asteroidea > Velatida > Solasteridae > Crossaster > Crossaster papposus. The sequence goes on along the minus strand of JBAIAA010000914.1, from coordinate 278,692 downwards.
GGAATAAGGGTTGGCCTGGGTCCACACCGGTCCTGCGGGCGTACGCCGGCGGGTTGGTGGGGAACATGGACCGGAATGGCCCACGAACAGCGAACAGAGCACCAGGCATGACAGCCAGCACTAGGGAAACGACGAGGACTGCCGATATCATTCTGGCTAAAAATTGACCTAAAAAAACAAACAAATAAACAAACAAACAAGTTTAATCCATTTTGCAATGAATAGAGTTTTGTATAACTCAGTTCACGGAAAGAATTTAGTATCCTGCTGCCACTTCTCTAACCAAGTAAGCCTACAGTACTAGCTAGAGAGAAGTCGAGTACGAGTACGTACATATCAAAGTATTTTGATTTTCTAACAACAAAGTTGGAAAGGTTCTTATCACGACACAAGTCTCATCACTACACTAGCCACTACTCCCAATCCCAGATGTCTTTTCGACATTTTTGCACTTTGATATTAAGCTGATAATGAAGGAAAAAACCGTCAGGTTGCAACATTCTTTCAAGGGTGTTGAAATTCACATTACTAATCTTGTCAAAACACTGCAATTTTGCATACTTTAGGTTAAAACAAACTTAGGCCATACTTCAACTTCTCCTGTCTTGATTTTTCGTGCTGGCTGGAGTTTATGTACAGATGGAAGTGCTACTAGTACTAGTGAGCCCTCTGTTGACCGAAAATGCTAAATTAGTACGTTTGTAATGGAGTTTTTTTAATCTGCCTCAAATTAAGGTTCAATTTATCCCTTTCTCGGGAAAGAAGCCTTTCTTGGTGTAGCTAATACCCCCATTTTAACTTTGGCCTAATTATACAGAATTTGAATGGATCGGACACCTAGCTCACCTCAAGGCTCAAGCCAAGAAACTGCAACCAAAAAGCATGATAATGAGGCCGAGGCCGTTTTCCAAACTCCAGCTTAGGCTATATTCTGGCTCTATCGTCATTGCCAAACTGCATTAATAAAGCAGGTAGAGACTAGTAGATGTTTGGAAAAACGGTCCCGTTTGGCTTCTTTGCGATTTAGAATTCGGAAAATGTTTCGAAGCAAACGGTAATATTCAAATTGTTGGGTTCATATCAACGAATTGAATGTTTCTGAAGCACAAACAGACGCCAGAATGTGGCTAGAGTTCCCGAAGTTGGGAGCCTAAAATCACCGTAAGCCACACATGAAACGAAGCCAGAGATTCTAAAAGGCCCATAAAACGCAATCGTCGGGTACCATCTTCTTCACAAAGTACGGCAAATCCCATTAAACTGATACTGGGTACCTGTTGAATATTATACATCGATTCCTTGCGGAATTTTTTGGGTCTGTATCTCGGGTCTGTGTCGTCTTATAAAATCGTCAAAAATTGCAAGATTTTCTCAAATGTTTTAAAGCACACAGCCGAACAATACCGTACCGAGTTGATTTTGCCGTTGAGTCAATTTCTGGCGGATGTAATTTTCGGTATCTAAGAGGAATAAGAAAACCTGTCGGTGTGGTGTTTTGCCGTGAAGACTCGGCGGCTCGACATCGACACTGCACTCTGTACCGTGTGGTGACGCGTTTAGACTGCCGCGCGAGTCTCGCTTGAATGCGCCGGGTGGTTTTGTTCTCGGAGTCGCTGCTTACGCTTTTCATTTTACGACTAGTACGCGTGCTGTGTAGTGTCACTGTCAGTTGCTGTACGAGTACGACGATAACGGGACATTATGGCCGAAAGCCCGACAGAGAAAACCCACATCGCTAGCAATGAGGTAGGCCTGTTGAAAACACCACTTATTTTTGCAGATATTGACAATTTTTAATACCGATTTATTAAGAAATATCATGCCTAATATTTTTAAGTAAATAAGGATTTTTTCTAGGCATCTAGCAAAATGATTGTGCTAGATATCCTATAATTCACTAATAATTGTTCCGAAAAAATTTAATTTCTAAAAAAACAACAAGAACAACAAAGAAGAAGTACAGGTAGAACAACTGCCCGACACCGGTTGAAAATAAACGCTGTTTTTCTTGCTTTTTTCTTCACATCCACGATTGTAAAACTTTGGACAGGTCAGTTAAACAATATTTACTATAAAAAAAGATTAAAAATAAAATCCAGCCATTCATTCCTGATAATTCAAGCAATTACCAATGGTGTATCCTACTTTTAAACTTAGGGGCAATAGGTCCTGGAATCTGATGGAGTCGGAGGGTTTCAGGTTGGCATAGCGTTTTTTTCCTTGCTTTCCCCCGCTGTGACCCGGGTTCGAATCCGGCCTGGGCCAAATGTAGATTGGTTTTCAGTCCCTGCCTAACTCCGTGGAATAATCTCCTAGGGTTTTCCTTCCACCTCTAAAACTGTACCGGTACCTTCTTCCCATTGTCTTCTCTCTACAGGTTTCTCCAGGGGCCAATTTCACGGAGCTGCTAAGCACAAAAATTTGCTTAGCATGAACATTTGTCCTTGGTAAAAACAAGGTTACAGACCAAATTTTCACATGATCTTTATTGTTTTTGATTGATAATCAGCTGGTTTTATGCTTAGCATGAAAAACACGTAGAATTTTGGCTGATAACTTGTTTTTAATGAGCAAGACTTGTTTGTGCTAAGCTAATTTTTGTGCTTAGCAGCTCCGTGAAATTGGCCCCCAGGTTTACGCTTTTGAGGGATCCTTGGTTTAATTACCAGGATTTTTTTAAATAATAATAATCGGCCGTTTTCATCCGTGTTGATTTGTTTATTTATGGAGCTCCATGGTTTGCTTTCCCTCAATGTACATGAAGACTTATGTACAATTTACTTGTAATTCATAATTAAATAGCAATTACTCAAACATGCTGGTGGTCATCATACGTACACGTACATATGATGACTACAGTACCAGCATTTTTGAGTAATTGCTATTTAATTATGATCGATACATGGATGATTCCATAATTCAGGTGCATTTGCACATGTGCCAATGCCTCGCAATATTGATTGCTTTTACCTCCAACAGGTATTCCTGCAATGTGTGTACACTATACAGTGTACAATGTACCGTACATGTATCAAACATATCTAATTTGCACAATTCAGGTGTACTGTACATGTGCACTGAAGTACATGTACAAAGTTATGAAATATGTGACTCGCTCCATCGTAATCAGGAATAAGTCGCTAAGGCCGTTTTACGCAATCGGCCGTTGAAGTGAACACATGGATGAAAATCGTGACCAAGTCGATTTTCTGAACATTGTATTTTTAGGAAGTATAGTTATCACAGATTATTGTCATTAATGTCATGTATGTAAAAACGATCAATAAAGATGAAAATGAAGAGGATTTGTGTGCGCTGTCCGTATGATTTTGGTCAATTTTGTTTATTTCAAAGCTGTTTTTCTCGGAATGTGGATCCGGCAAATAAATATACACCTGTCATCTTCATCAGACCATAACTTGTTAACCTAAACACACACTTGTAATGGGTATCATTAGAAAGCTTATGAAATTCCCTTTCTTACCATCTCAAAAAGTCATTTTGCGACTTATTCCTGATTTCGATGGAGCGGGTCACATATGCAACTTAGCTTAAGGCCACTTGGGAGATTTGAAACTACAAAAACAAAATCTACCTCTCCTTTTTGTACCCTGTTTTCCCAATCCGGCAATAGCTTTTGAAGTGGCGGTCTGAGTGCTTCTTAGTGGAAAGGAAATATGTGGCTCGGGGATTGGTTGAGAAAACCCCAGTCTACGCATCTCATTATTACGGGCACTGGCAAGCACTGTATTTTTTATGTCAACAATGTTGCAGCGTGTGTTAGGCCAAGTATGTGGAAAAAAAAATTAAATTATATGCATAAACTGAAGTTGGGATTTTCTAGGTACATGTAACATACCCGTCTGATTTTTTGTTGCAAGCCTTTTTTATAAACAGATACTGGGTGGTCCCTAAAAAAACCGGAAATTCCTATTCTTATCTCAGTACCTTCGACCAGTAAAAACTAGTTTGAATAGACAGGGAATCTTTCTAGATATAAAAAATTATATCAAGATAATCCGATTTGGTCCTGTAGTTTTCATTCCAATGTTTTTTTTTTCTAGAACCAAAAAAGGGGAGAGGGGAGGTTTCAGTTGAAGCTTAACAAATGACAGCAGTGAAAAAAGGCCTGTGATTTCCCCCCCCCCCCCAAAAAAAAAAAGTCTCTAGAATGAAAACTACTAGACCGAATCTGGTATTTTTGTATCTTTTTTTATTCTCCATCCATTCAAACTACCGTACTTTTGAATTCTCCATCCATTCAAACTACTGTACTTTTTAACTACTAGACCAAATCAGGGGCCAATTTCACGGAGCTGCTAAGCACAAAAATTTGCTTAGCACGAAAATTCGTCCTTGGTAAAAACAAGGTTACAGACCAAATTTTCACGTGATCTTCATTGTTTTTGATTGATAATCAGCTGGTTTTTTGCTTAGCATGAAAAACACGTAGAATTTTGGCTGATAACTTGTTTTTAATGAGCAAGACGTTTTTGTGCTAAGCAAATTTGTGTGCTTAGCAGCTCCGTGAAATTGGCCCCTGGTTTTTTGCTTAGCATGAAAAACACGTAGAATTTTGGCTGATAACTTGTTTTAATGAGCAAGAATTTTGTTGTGTTAAGCAAATTTTTGTGCTTAGCAGCTTCGGGAAATTGGCCCCGGGTGATCTTTGTAAAAAAAAAATTATCTAGAAATATTCCCCGTCTATCCAAGGTTTTTTGGTCGGAGGGTAACAAAAATGAGACGTTTCAATTTGTTGGGGGAGGGGGGGGGGGGGGGAGGGGGAGGGGGAGGGGGAGGGGGAGGGGACCAGTGCCACCCTGTATTAGTAGTGGCAGGAAAGAATGCAAGGCAAATATGTATTCATGCTTTCAGAAGGCCATTCCTTAAAAGCATTGCTTCTTTATTGGCTTCTCTGCAGTATCATCCATCTTATAAACAAAGTACTTATGTTTTGCTTTGTCTATCTTTATTCTAAATGTTTTTCAGTGATTATGGTACTGAAATCTGAAATTGAAATGATGTTTACTCATGCTTGATAAATTGCCCCATGAATCACAGACAGTAGTGCACAGCCTGTATGAGCTGAAAGTGATCGTTATTACAAATGTATGAATAGGAATCTTTCTTTTTCCCTGGGGATATAGGGTGGCTGAAATCTCTTGTGATTTTGTACACATTTTTTAACACACATACATGTATAGGTGTTACTATCATCTACTTGCAACCCCCCCCCCCCCCCCCTTCTTTTTGAGGGGAAGATAATTGAAATTGATCTAGCTGTATATTTATCTGAAAACACCTGTCCAGCATTTTTTTTTTTTTTTTTTTTTGCGGGGTGGGGGGTGGGGGGTATATTTGTCTGTATACCGGTACCGGTATATTTACAAAAAAACAAACCAAAACATTGCATTGAAGCGATTGGATCTGCTGAGGACATACAGAAAGTCGTGAACCACATAAGATTGAGGATATTCCTCTGTGTTTCATTTATTCCTGTACTGTAACCTAAACCCAATTCACCTTATGCTACGCTATATCTTTTGTTCTCTTTTGTTCTCTTTTGTGTATCGATCCTTGGTCGTAATGCATGTACAAGGTAAGATCATGTATGCGTATACATGTACTAAAATGTATTCAGTTAATTTTGATTGGGGCCTATAGGGCACAACAAAGAAATTGCAGCTGATTAATTAGGGAAGAAATACCGCCCCCCCCCCCCCCCCCCCCCCTCCTCCCCTACACATGGCATGATGTATCAATACATTCACACACAGTGTATACATTGTGCTCTAGCCTCCACAAGTACATGTACATGTAGTTGTGGGCAGGCACTAAAAAGGTCCTAGCTAAAACCCTGGTTGTGGGGACAGGTTCTGTTGTTTGACCAAAAAACAGACCGAGTAGTGGGGACATTTTCGAGTCCCCATAGCGCGTTGGGTCTTCAGTAAAGGTACAACACGGTAAAATTGGGTTAGGGTGCAATAAAAGAAAATGTAGAAGACAAATTAGGGTGATGTTGAAAATTATAGAATTTTAGAGTGTTCTGAGTTTGAGATTAGAGAGATTTCCCTTAGCACACAAACCCTATGGATTGTCCCCATAATGCAATGTACCAAAAGAACGTACCTTTTTGCAGCTCTATCCAAAAATTGACCCACCAACAATATTGTTGAAAAGACTAAAAGATTAAAAACAATTTACAAAAGAATTTAATTTCTATAGGTGAATTTTGTATTGATCAGTAGTTGGTTTGTTATTCGCAAATAGTGTGTGCAATTGTTCGAAAAATGCAATATGGGTCATTCCATAAACAAGGGGTCCAAAGTGGGGCATTGTTACATTTGACCGGTTCCACAAAAAAGAGTATTAAAGGTAGGCCATTGGTAATTGCTTGAATGATCACGAATGAGTGAATTTGGGGGGTTGTATTTTATAGTAAATATTGTTTAACTGACCTGCCCTATTATTTACCAAATGAAAGCTGACGTTGTGGGCTTTCCATCCATGTATACACCTCAATAACGTATAGGCCCCCTTTGTCTTGACGCAAACTATTTTCTTTAAAGGTAGTATACACCATTGGTAATTGCTTGAATTATCATGAATGGGTAGATTTGGGGGGGTTGTATTTCATAGTAAATATCGTTTAACTGACTTTTACGAAGTTCTACAATCATGGATGCCGAGAAAAGCACGAAAAACAGCGTTTGTTTTCAACCGGGGTCGAGCCGTTATTCTTATGTTATCTTTGTTTGCCGGATGGCGATCGCGAATTTTTCTTTATAAAATTCAATTTTTTTCAATAATTACAGGATATCTAGCGCAATCCTTTTGCTGAATGCCTAGAATCATTATTTACTTTCAATTGAGTAAGATATTTCTTAATAATTCGGTAGTAAATATTTTTGATATCTGCAAATGGTGTATACTACCTTTAAACCTTTGCAGTTTAAATGTGTAGGACTGGTTGATCTATACTGAACATACAATTTTCATTTTTATTAATTTTTGTATTGCAATCATGCAGATATTTATGACAAAAAAGACAATGATTTTACGTGGACACCAAGTGTCTCTGTTACACGGTATACAATGTTTTTCATCATGTACAGTATGTGGAAGATAAATTTGATTTGTACGATTCATGTTTTGAGTGACAAGGATAAACCATCACCACATACTGAAACTACAAAGACTGCAGAAAATACTTTATGTACAAAGTTATGCATTGGCCTACTTACCGGTATGCATTAGGAAAATATGCAAAGATGCATTGGCACCCATATTATACACATACGGGCACTATTATTAGTCAGATTAGTGTGCAACGCATGCGTGCATTACATGTAGCTGCAATTGGGAATACATTGTACTATTGTACTATCGGGAATATCGAAAATATACTATACATGTATATCTGGAATATACGTATACTGTACTATATATCGTGAATATACTATCGTGAATATACTATATATCGGGAATATACTATATATCGGGAATATACTCTATATCGGGAATATACTATATATCGGAAATATACTATATATCGGGAATATACTATATCGGGAATATACATATCGGGAATGAACTATATATATCGGGAATATACTATATATATCGGGAATATACTATATATATCGGGAATATACTATATATATCGGGAATATACTATATCGGGAATATACTATATCGGGAATATACTATATATCGGGAATATACTATATATCGGGAATATACATCGGGAATGAACTATATATATCGGGAATATACTATATATATCGGGAATATACTATATATATCGGGAATATACTATATATATTGGGAATATACTATATATATCGGGAATATACTATATATATCGGGAATATATACTATATACATCGGGAATATACTATATATCGGGAATATATACATATATCGGGAATGAACTATATCGGGAATGAACTATATCGGGAATGAACTATATCAGGAATGAACTATATCAGGAATGAACTATATCAGGAATATACTACCGTATATCGGGAATATACCGGTACTATATCGGGAATATATTATATCGGGAATTTACTATATTGGGAATATACTACCATATCGGAATATTCTCTGAATATACAGCATACAGAGCGAAAACTTCTCAGGTTATTTTTCAAGTACCTTCTATTTAAATATTTTGAGCACTTTTGCTGCTTCAAATGATAAAAATGCACTTGCCGACAAATGGTATATACAATTTTTTCAATTGTCAAAAAAATTATTGTTTACATTTATTTTGTATATATAATTAGAATTGAATTGTATTATTTGACTGTTTTTCATGGGTACTGGTTGATCTTGTTGATTTGTAGATTTTGTTTTCCATATTTTTGTTCTCCATTTTGTTTGTTCTTTTATATTTTCAGCTCCCAATTCTTAATTCTATACAGGTACGTACAAGTACAGTGCACTTACTAAAGAAGTCGCACATTTGATTGGATTTTTTTGGTCAATTTAATTAACTCTGCAGAGCAGCCTGGAGCATTATGGAGTACATTGTATTGTATCCCGTCCTGTCTGGGTGCTGCAGATCATAAGATGTACTTGAGCACCTTGTCAATTATGTATAGCTGTCTGATTGTATTCAGCAGGGATTCTGTAATTTCCGTTTGGAGTTTCTCTGTGTGGAATATTATTTTTTTTTGAGAAACGAAGGAGCCGTAGATCGTCGCAGATTTTCTGCAGCTCTCAACGGTGTGTTGACCCTGTTCTACAGTATCCTAGTAGATAAAAAGAGAAATTGGGCCTTTGGTTTTCTGATAAAAAAAATTCCCGTTTGCCGTGTCTGGATATTGTAGATTTGTGATGGATTTGGAAAGTTAGAGTTAATCTAGGGAAATACTACTCCCCCTCCCCTCAAAAAAAAATGTACAACTCCCTTTTCACAATAAAACAGTAAATTGGTACATGTACTAATTTTCAGAAATGGATAAGTGCAAAATTAAAACCTAAATATAATCGCCCCAAGGTGTTTATGCTATCAAAAATTTTCAGAACTACGGGTTTTGATTGCATTTATATTATTTGGTATTGTGACTACGCGGTCACATGTACCGTTACATCTGTTTTATGCTTGCAGTTTTCATATTAATTAAGCTAATTCAATTTTCAATACGAATTTGTACACACCTAGGGGTTAGGGTTACGTTTGTTTGTTTGTGACGGAGAGAAACTGCAATATTTTATTTCAACCCCAACGTCACTCAATACTACAAAATACTACATGTACTTGAGTATACATACACTCGGCCTATATGACAATTGAGTAGTATTTTGTAGTAATGAATTGCCTGTGCGCTAGTGTTTTATAACAGTTTTGATATGTACCGATGCACATTACTTTTTCTCTGCACCATCGCACAGCACCACTGCCCACCATAACATTATAGCAACGCACTTGTGCACAAATGTGGCAGCACGGCATCTTGTAGCACGGCATATTGTATCGTTCGGTAACTCAGCGTGGGTGTATTAAAACGCACGGGGCTGCTTACAATGTAGCTTTTATGGGGGATGAGTCGCGATCCGCCACACAGAATCAAATTATAATATTGATTGCTGGTTCATTAGGTATATATCCAGCATACGATAGGCTGGTTATGGCGCGGTGTGTGAGCCTTTTATTTTTTGGGGTACCGGTAGATTTTAAAATTAACATTAAAAGGTATTGGATGTTTAGGATGAATGTATTAAAATCAATGTCAAAATTGACAGAAGATCGGAAACGACTTAAAATATCAGATTATTTGGAGAGGGGAATTTTAAAAATCATTTGTTTCAAACATTGTTTTGCATGACAGTGAAAATGAATTTGATTCCTGGTATTATAAATACTGGTGTGAATTTCACAAACAGTTTCAGAATTGACAGGAGATTTGTAATGTGAATATCAGAAACAACTCTTTCTTTTTAGGGAATAGTTAATAGTTGAAAAAAAGGCAGACTTCATGACGCTAAAAACACAGTGGATGTCTGGTAATAAAACTAGGATGAATTCGAAATCAGTGTCAACATATGGCGAATAGGTTAAATGTGACTCTGCCTATGCAAGCATAAAATTTGGCACACAGTCCGAGTAATGAAATGAAAAATATATTTGGATATAAGGCCATCGCAGATTTTTCCTTTGAAAAAAATATATAAAATAAAATAAAATAATATAATCAAATAAATTTAAAAAATCTAATTATAGGTTAGAATGACAATCAATTAGACAAATAAAATTAATGATGGCTATTGCTTGTTATTCGACAAAGGTCTAATCTGCGATGGCCATATACTGTATCAAAATATATTTCTCATGACATACTCTGACTGTGTGCCAAACTTCATGCTTGTATCATCAAAGGCACAATTTATATTTCCCTCAAATATTTCCCCTACCTGCCCCACTAGCAAGCTTGCCAGTGATCTATTTTTTTTAGGGGGGGGGGGGGGGGGAGGAAGGGGGAGGGAAGGGGGAGGGGGTGGCTGGACAAATAATTTCAGTTTGGTTTTGGTCGGGTAGTGTCGGTTTGTTAGGTCGGGTTGAATCGTTCTACAGAGTTTTTAACTGTTGTGGTTCGGTTTGAGTTTTTATCTACATTTATTGGGTCCGTTTGGCCTGGTCGCGCATTTATTTTCTCCCCAGCATGGTAAAGGGTAAAGGGTGTAGGGTGTTTCTACACCCCTCGCGTCATGATTATTCAGTAGTTTCAACAATAACGCTAACATGAATGCGCCGTATTTTTGGCCGCATGCGGGCGCTGTAAGACGCGATGTTTTGGGTACCCAACACAGGCAAAATTGCGTTTATTTAAGTAGTTTGAGTAACTTTACTTTTATCAAAAAATTGATTATTAGAAAAAAATATATTTTGGAGCTGTAAGAATATTTAATCTGACGTGAATTATCTCCGAATCACTTTTAATTATATCCCCAAATACCGTGAGCACAGCGCCCTCTACGTTCAATAATACGGCCCATTGTTATTGCTCACTCAATTACAAGATTTTTGAAAAAAAGGCCCTTTTTTCTCGATCCTTCAAAATAATCAGTTATTTCGTACATTTGTTCAGTGGAGAGGTGACCACTGCCTCAATCCTAAACAAAAATTATTCAATCAATGCTATGGGTTGAGTCGGTGCTAATGACATTTAGAAGCAGTGTGGGTGGTATTGAGCATAATGAACGATTGCATTAAACATTCCTAAACATAGAGAATGCTAGGAGAAAGGTCTACGACTTCGACTCATTGCATCCTCAAATCAATTGTCACTTTTTGCCATTCGTCCTCAATCCTCAAAAATCCTCCAAAACTGCAATGAGGATTTCGAAGATTGATCTGATGAGGAGGGTTAGGGTTGAAGCACTTTTCGACCTCTCACAGTAGCCAAGTAGTAATGGGTGAGGTTGTAGATCGTAAGATTGGGGTTCGAGTTCGGATGATGTTCATTTTTCATTGACTATTTTTAGACTCCAAGCTTTATTGTGGGGATGGGTTTAATTTAGGGGAAAGCAAGGCTTCGTGAACCTAAGTATCTATCATTCAGTGTGGTTTGGATACGACCAGTTATGATAATTGGCCTTTACTATGCTGGGTAAAAATAATAACCGGCTTGGTGATGGGTCGGTTACTCGCGTGGGGGAAGTAATCAAACACGGTAATCATGTATTTGTGACCTGTCATCACAAAATGAGCGCAAAGTCGGCAAAATCCAAAATTGAGATATGGGTATTTCTAAATTCGGTAGAAACGGAGCTTTCCAATGGTATATAACACTTGGAGGTTTGATACTCAATATTTTTTTAATTTTTATTTTTAGTCTGGAGTCTTAATACAGAGATTATGAGAAAACGAGCATTTCTTGTGAGAAATTGTGTTAAAGGCATAGAAAGGCACAGTCAAAATTGTCTCAAAAACTAATTTTGTTTTTATCTGATCGTCCTGAAAAATTGGGAATTGATTGTTGGGGATTTAACCATATAATCTCAAAATCGACCACCCCTTCAAATTTTGACTTTGACTGGCCGTACTGGGAAATCACTCCGAGCGACTTTACGCTCATTTTGTGATGACAGGTCACATTTGGTCTTGGATGTTTACTCTGTTTAATAATCCTAATGAGGGCCCCTGACTTTGGTTTACAACAATGGCGCTAAAATTAAAACTACCGGTACTGTAACGAGTTGAGAGTTGTTGGTATCATTTTCCTTCTAACAAAATTTCCTATCCATATTTCAAATTCTCAAAAGTGTAGTTAATAGTGGTATGAGGTCATGTGGTTTTTTTCCACATTAGACATTAACTTAAAAAAATTACTCACACGATTGTAATGTACGGACTGCACATTAACAATAACACCTTAACCAGTTCGCGCCAGAGGACGTATACACGCAAAGTTTTTTCCAGATTCAAAACGAATAACGCATAAACACGTCACGGGCAAGGCCGGAAATGTCTGTCAGCAGCGAGCAAGGCCGGAAATGCGTGGGTGTGCTTTCTGGCCTGGACCCGCCTCGGATCGAGTTTCGTTAAAAACAGTCCCGTGCCTCAGCTCGGTGATGTTAAAATAATCCCGGCGCGAACTGGTTAATGGTATAACCCTAACCCTGCCAGATCCAGCAGAGTGCATCTGTGGTGACTGCTTGACCTTGCTGGACTCTGCACACAAGTCAATGTGACAAAGTATGCAATCTGTTGGGTCTGGCAGGGTTTCTAGCCAAAATACCCTGGAGGGTTAGGGTTAATTAACCCTAGCCCTCCCAAATCCTTCTAAATCCTCTTGTACAAAATGAAGGATTTAGAAGGATTGAGGTTATTAGGACATTGCAGTGGAGGAGGATCCAGAAGGATTGAGGGCAGATGGGGTTTTGCTATGGGAGGGATTGAGAAGGATTGAGGTTATCGGGCTGTATTTGACACAAGAGGAAAGAGAAGGATTGAGGTTGTATGCAGCTTGCCCAAAATAGGATCCAGAAGGATCTAGGTTATGGGGGAGGGGGCTTGCATTTGTGTACATTGTAATGGCATGGGGAATGCATGCTTCTGACTTGGTTATTTTTAGGGCTTGCATTTGTGTGCATGGCAAATGTGTGTACTGGAAGGTAAGTGTATACTGCAAGGTCAGTGGGTCAGTGCTGAAAGGGTCCCTGGACAATGTATGTTTATGTATCATCAATAGGAAACACATGTGCATACAATGGAATTTCTGTGGCCCTTGTCCTGGTATGAAAAGGTCATTGTACTGGGCACTTCCATTTGTTTGAGGGTAATTTGTTGGATAAGTAATCAGTTTACACAGACCCCCCAAAACATCCCCCAGCAGGCAGGAGGATCTAGAAGGATTCAGGGCAATAGCCATACTAGCAGAATTGAGAAGGCTTTAGAAGGATCCAGGTTCCTTGAGCTTTTAACTCTTTACTACAGAAGGATATAGGAGGATTGAGGTTATGTCTTAGCCAAACGAGCCGGGAGGGTTAGGGTTAATGTACATTATACAATAGTACATGTGTATGTTTCCAAGTGTTGTATAATACTGAATACAGTTTTGGTTTGTGTACATTCTAGATGACCCCAGTCGCCACTCATGACACCGCCCAGCTGGTGGAGAAGGGGACAGAGGCGGACGGGGAAGGTGCGGCCAAGGGACAAGAGGATCGCAGTGGCATCCCCGGGGCCAGCTTCAATGTGGCCAATAGCATCCTGGGATCTGGAATCATAGGTAAAACAATAGGGGACGAGTGTGCACACATTCTTTTGGTACATAGCGTTATGGGGACAACCCATAGGGTTTGTGTGTAAACTGACATCTCTCTAATCTCAAACTCAGAACACTCAACAATTCTAAAATTTTCAGCATCACCCTAATTTGTCCTCTTCTTCATTTTCTTTCATTATACCCTAACCCGATTTTACATGTACCTTGTTCTACCTTAACTAAACACCCAACGCGCTATGGGGACTCGAAAATGTACCCACTACTCGGTCTGTCTTTTCCAAACAAAAGAGCATGTCCCCCTAACGCGGTGAGTGCTTACCCAGTGAGTTTGTTTTTGATTGAAATAGGGGACTTATAACAATAAGGACAAAAGGGTCCCCTATTTCGCCAAGGTCCCCGATTCTGACTCGTGTGCAAATCCTATGGCGATCATTCGAAAACGTTAGGGGTACAAACAAAAAAGGTACGACAATCGGACAATGCCCTGTCCCCGATTGAAGGCATTTACACACTTGTGTGGGTCAGCTTGGCTGGCATTTGTTATGGATTGTGTGGATGTATGCCCTGCACCCATTCTCAAATTTGTATCCTTGTGGAGACAAGATTCTTGAAATGTTTATGGCTACCGTATTTTCAAAGTAATCCTATTTCAACTAGGGTTAATTCCATGAGCTGTATTAACATACCCATTCTTCCTCTAGACCGCAAAGATCATTTTGTGACAGATAAACATATGGCCTGAAAATTCCTAGTTTTTGAGTAAAACTCCAAGAATCTATTTTGTGAAACCCTGCGAAGACCTATTCATCTACCGGGGGTATAGAAATATGCCTTGTGGAGGCCTTTTCACTCCCGTTATCATTGTGTTTCGATCTCCACAAGGTACAAAATTAAGAAACACGATTTCAGACAGAGGGGATCTGACAGAATTCCAATGACTTCCAGAATTCCAGTATCTTAAAGGGATCGTATACGTTCAGTAATTACTCCAAAAATTAATGGCAATAAAAACATACATGTAGAGCAGCTTTGGATAGTATACTGCATTTGTAGAAACTTTTCACTACGAAGTACTGCGGTTATGGAAAAAGATATCACTTTTTATCCTCCAAATATTTGAATCTGAGAAGCGTTACTGCAGTGACGTTTCTCAGATTGTGTATTCCAATGCAGATTGTTCTTCCTGCGTGGACATAACCGCTCCAGATTTTTGGCAATATCTCAAAATCGCTACTACCTTTTGAAATGAAATGTTCACAGGTTAGTTTTATGGTATATATCTATAACTATATAGGATTGAAACAAACAGTGGGTTCCAATTACCAAACGTATACGATCCCTTTAATAATATTGATGTTAAAAAAAATATTTTTCAAAATTATGGATGGGCATACGCAACAAATGCACAGTAACAGCTCTGTTTTAATCTATGGACTATATTATACGGTACATTTACAGTATGTGTAGGTGTTAGCCTTCTATAAGCCGTGCGTTAGCAACCGATCAACTGCAATTAATAATACAGTACGGCCGACAAGGGGGGGCAGGGGCGGTTGGGGAAATCAATTCAGGTAATATTGCCAACAGTACTCAATGCGTTGAAAGAATGGGAAGAAATTGACCACAGCTTATTATTGTGAGCTGGGGAAGGGTTTAGGTGTTTGCATTGTGTTGGGGTCGTTGTTTTTAACAAGTAGATTTTTCCGTTACCATACGCCTTGTTTTATAATTACTATTTAACTGCCCTGGCCGAAATGCTAAGTTGACAGATGGGCTTGTTTAATTACTATTTAAAGTACCGGTAGTTGACAAAGATAATTTGTTATCAAATTTGCATTTGTGGCATACAAGGCTAATATTCAAGAAAATACAATGGAGAATAAAGAGTTAAAAAAAACACAATTAATTATTATTTTATTGAAGATGGTGTGTCCGTGCTTTTAGGGGGTTGCACCTTAAAAACAATTTTTTTTAAATTGAATTTATAATTTTCTAGCTTTGTATTTGTAATGAGCTTTCGAATGAGACATTGCACACAACAAATCGAACAATGGCAAGAAATTAATAATTACAGCTATATGCTATATGGGACAGGAAAATGTCCAGTCCTCATTTTAATAATAATAATGCTAGTTTCTTATATGGCGCTTTAGACTCCCACAATGTGGGTGTATCAAAGCGCTTTACAATTTATTATTACCGCGGTCATTGGGCCCATGAAGCATTCCAAATACCATCTCAGCTCCCTGGGGAGTATACAGCTCGATGCTGCCATTTCGGCGCAAAGCAGCTAAATCAACCACAATAACCATCTCTGCCCTCACAGGTACCCATTTACTCCTGGGTGGAGAGAAGCAATGAGTGACAAAGTGCCTTGCCCAAGGGCACACGCACCATAGCCCCAGGCCGGACTCGAACCCACAACCTGTATCTTTACATACAGATTACAAATTCAATGCTCTAGACCACGAGACCACGGCACTCCACAATACCTACATTTTGTAACAATGGAAAACTATGCGGTGAACGCCAGGGGACACACATTCACATATGTGCATATTCTAATATTATAGTTTCTAAAATGTAACATTACATGAGGATCCATTTTGTTTTTGTAAAGACTTTGTAAATTCAGGACACATCCTTTAACCAGTTTGCGCCGGAGGACGTATATACACGCAAAGTTTTCCCTAGATTAAAAAATGGATGACGCATAAACACGCCACGGAAATGTCTGTCAGCAGCGAGCAAGGCCGGAAAAGTGGCCTGAACCCGCCTCGGATCGTTTTTCATTAAAAATAATCTCGCGCCTCTGCTCAGTAATGTTAAAATAATCCCAGCGCGAACTGGTTAAAGCAACATTAAAGTTTGGCCATTCAACAACTAATATGTTTGATACAGAATTGTTTAAATTAATAATAATTTTAAAAAATATTACAACTAATATGTGACCTGTCACCACAAAATGAGAGTAAAGTCGCACAATGTGATTCAGAGATATGGCCATCCAAAGTCAAAATCTGAAGGGGTGGTCAATTTTAAGATTTTGCACAATTTGGAAAGCCCAAGTCCTCCTCTACCGGTACATATTCCCATTTTTTGGGTGAGATCAGATGATCGAAAACCTCCTAAATTTTCGTAGTGTTTGCGTAGTTAGTGTTTGGATTAAAGTCCAATAGTGGTCTAATTAACACGGTAATTAAATATGCAAATCAGGTCCTCGTAAGTATCCCATGTTTTCGAAATTTTGATATTTTGCTGTTTATACAATAGTCTGTATGTGTGGAAAATTTCAAGAAGAAATAATTATTAGAACATAGATGTTGCTATGCTCAACCGAACCTTACTTGTCCTGTTTTGTAATCTTTTGCGTGTTTTGTTTAAGACGTTTAAAGTTTTCTCACAAACACGTTTTGTGAAACCCATGTCTTTCTGGAGCGCTGTAAAAAGTATTTATCGCTAAACCCCCAAGTGTTATGTACCATTGGAAAGCTCTCTTTCTCAAGAATTTGAAAATACCAATATCTCAATTTTCAATATTTCCGACTTTACTCTCATTTTGTGGTGACAGGTCACATATGTATTTGGCCAAAGCAATGTATACATGTAGTCATGTATAAAAAGGCTTTAAATGGAGCTCTGTAGTTTTTTTGAAACTTTATTTTCCCATTTTTTTTTGGGACTTGTGTGAATAACCCTTTTAACAAATGTTGTGCAGCGACACCATTGACATATTTGTTTGGCACTGCATTGAAACGACTTATTAATTTTCTCTCCAGGATTGCCATATGCGATGAAAAAGGCTGGACTGCCGTTTGGTATTCTGCTGCTGATGCTGATAGCTGCAGTGACAGGTATGGTGTGTGCACAACCAAGGGTGGGAGGGTATAAGGAATTCAGGAAAACCCGGAAGATTAGGGAACAACCATTGCCAAGTGCACATGGTTGATGGGAAAATGGGGATTGCTTTGGAAGTATCCATGCATAACACACTTACACACAATTTGATGAAATTACTGCCGCATTGACAATGTTTTCAGCGTTGTTGTAAATTTGTGCTGTAACTAGGACTTTCTAAACCTCTTCATAAATATTATAACATCTGTCAGACTACAACAAAAAGTTTTTTTTCCATTTTTTTTCTATAAGCTTTTTGTTTATATTGTAATTTTAATTTTTGTATGGAATATCGCCCCAAGCAAGACCAAAAAAACAAACACTCTAGGCAAATTAAGGGCTACAGAGAGAGGAAAAAGGAAACCAGAAAAGCTGAAGAAAGGAATTGATATTTCTCTTAAAAGAGGCCAAATCATAAGATGGAGAGAAATTTGTTAGAATCTGTAAGGATGGGTACTCGACCCCTAAACTTTTACACTGGGTGAGGCATACCTCCAGAATTTGAGTCCATCAATTTGTGTGTACAATTTGACATATGGTGTTGGAATTTGCAAGGATGGGGATGGGTCCTTGTAAATTACACTAGGGAGGTAGGGTTAACCCTAACACCATAGGCATTCATTTAAGGTACAGTACACTGTACTACAACGTTGCCCTGTACTACAACGTTGCCCTGTACTACAAAGTTAAACTACAAAGTTGTACACTGTACTACAAAGTTCCCCCTCAACGCGATGATATTTGTTTCCCTATTGGTTTATATTTGTTTCATTTCTTGATCAGATTACTCCCTGTTGTTGTTGATCCGCGCCGGGGAGTTTTCGGGGACTAACACCTACCAGGGCTTGGTGCAGGCTGCCCTGGGTAGTCCAGGCTTCTACTTGCTGTCGTTCATCCAGTTTGCTTATCCGTTTGTTGGTGAGTCAAACTCGTACATCAAGGATATTATACCTCCAATCATTTTTATATATTGTCAAAAATAAGGGGGTATAATTTTAATCGAGAGTTTGATTATGTAGTCATGTTTTACATAATGACCAAGGATACCCTATTGTGTTTCCCTTGTTCCTGTACTATAACCTAACCCCATAGACTTAGTGTACAAACGCCCGAGGACTGAAAGGATCTATTGTTCGCCTATTGGGCTTCTGTCCTCGAGGGTTTATGTAGTACCTGTACACAAACAAGGTCGCGTGATCCACAAGGTCAAATTCAAGGTCAAAGTAAAGGTCTTAAGATCAAAATCAAATTTGGTCAACAGGTTTAGGGAGATGCAAGTTGAACTCTTTACTGGTCGGATGTCGCTAAAACTTGAAATTTTGGCTTTTTCACCAAAAATAACCCTATCAAATACATGTAAATATGAACTAATTTGAAGGGGGTGGGGTGTAACCCATTGGGTGATTTGACACGGAATGACCCTCTTCTTTTTCATTTCAGCAATGGTCGGCTACAACGTGATCATTGGAGACACCTTAACCAAAGTGTTTGAGAGAATATTAAGTGGTATGTCAATGCCATTATTTTATACCTTGTTTTTTTCTGAGAAAAACATTATTAGCATTGAAATGTATGCATCTTTCAGACATTTCATCAATTTTCAGATTGTCTTCCTTATCCCTGCATATTAACCAGTTCGCGCCGGATGACGTATATAAACGCAAAGTTTTCCCCAAATTCAAAACGGATGACGCATAAACACTCCAAGTTCAAGTTCGGAAATGTCTGTCAGCAGCGAGCAAGGCCGGAAATGCGTGGGTGTGCTTCCTGGCACTATCGGCCTGAACCCGCTTCGGATCGAGTTTCGTTAAAAATAATCCCGCCCGTCGGCGCGAACTGGTTAAGCCATGTGTACTAAGTCCATCAGCATCAACTAGCACAGTGGTTGGCGAAGCAAGTGATGGATTTAAGCAGATTTTGGCCCTGTACTCGGTAAAAAACAGTAGGGAGTTAGGGTTTAACATAATCTGTTTTATCTCATTTGACAGCTGACCACGTTCTTGCCAATCGCTACTTCATCATCAGCATCTTGACTGTGCTCATCTCTCTTCCATTTTCATTCTACCGTAATGTCTCCAAGCTCGTCAAGGTACCGTGGGTCCGACCCAATCCCATTCCACACTAACATTTCTAGAGTTGTGCCAAAGTAAACTATCCCAAAGTTTGTTGCAGTCCTTTGTCTTGTCAATGATAAATTTTGCACACGACGTTCACCAACCTAAAATAGACGTCTACAAACAATGAATGTGCTGACACTGACAACAAATTTGGTGCCTTTCCTAATCCAAAGTTATTTTTTAATTTCTTCCTTGTGGCAGGTGGCTGTTGTGTCTATCGTGCTACTAGGAGTACTTATCATAATCATCTTTATTAGGGTGGGAACGCTGCACATGTGAGTACATCAATTCGCATTTTTGTATCACTGTGGAGACATGGCTTTGTTCTCGTGTACACAATGGTTAGAAAGTCGAGCACGTTTTTCAAAATGCTCCCATTTTAACCATAATTTGTTTCCTGGGTTGAAATTTCGACCCAATATACCCTATATTATACCCTAACCGAAACACTAACCCTAACCCACATCCTAATCCTAGTTTTTGAGTAATTTAAGTAAAATCCAAAAATCTAATTCGTGAAATTCCCAGTGGAGACCTATTCATCTATAGAAATGTACCCTCCGGAGACGTTTTGTCTCCATTGTACACATTGTGTTCATGTCTCCAGAGGGTACCGTATTTCGCACCATGTACATATTCCAATCTGGAACATTTCCAACCAAATGTTTGTAAGTGGTCCTGAAAAAAAAGGATTCCATCTTATAAAGACAGTGGCTAAAGCATTTTTTTCCAAATTGTTGGAGGCTGATTTTAATCTATGTTTTTCTTATTTCATTGTTTTTTAAATTTACCTAGTCCTCATACAGAAGGGGCTTGGAACTTTGCTAACTTCCAGTTCACCGAGTCTATTGGAATTATAACATTCGGTAAGTGGCTTGCGGAAATGCCATCAAGCTATTTAAACATGACATTAAATTAAATCACATACATTAAATCACATACATGTACTGCCTAACCTGTAAGAGGCCATTGGTGTAACAAGCCAATTCCAGGTCCAACCAAATTTTTGCTTTGTTGATCTTTTATCGTCACCGAAAAAAACTTGCCCAGGCATTATAGAATGCCATGGCCCACTGGTTACGGTGTTTGACTATTGTACATGTACGATAGCAGATGTAATGACCGCCAATCGTGGTCGTCAGACAAAAGAATTGGGTACGTCCATGATTGACAAAACGTCCAGGATTCCAAATCGTGTACAAATCCTATGGAGGTCATCCGAAAACGTTAGTGCAACCAAAAGAAGGGAAGGCAATCGGACAATGCTCCGTTCACGATTGGCGGTGTTTACCAACCTGCATGTGCGTGGGTTCGAACACTTCAAGTGACATGGTGTTTCTGCCCTTGGGCAAGAAACTTTGAGATGGTTGATACAGTATATAAGCATGACATGCAGTTTTTATATTATACCCAAGACCTTTTTAAATTTGTTTTTCTGTTCCTCCAGGTTTCATATACCACAAGAGTGCATTTCTTAACAGAACGCACTTCCTAACAGAACAATCCTGTTTTATAGTCAATGAATATTCATTAGTGATTCAGTCTTCTCTATATGGTTTTCTTCTGTAAACAATACAAAGGAGGCCGGTTCGTGATGCATTCTGTTCTATGAATATTCATAAGGGACTTTGACCCTGTCAAATTGCCCTAGCATCATGGAAGCATCCACATGATGCTCAGCCAATGAATATTCATTCCCAAGGTTGTTTCATGTCTGTTTCCTCCTCAGCCTACATCTGCCACCACAATTCCTTCCTGGTCTACACCTCCTTGGAGAAACCCACCCCACACAGCTGGTCAAAGGTCACCCACATAGCCGTCGTCCTGGCGACGGTCTTCTCCGCGTTGGTAGGCATCGGTGGCTATGTGACCTTCACTGGAAACACCCAAGGTGCCGTAGGCTTTGTTTTTATCAACCTTATTCAATATCAACACGATGTGGTTTCAGGACCCCAGACCTGTGCATTTTCACTCAAAGATTTGGTCAGAAGAGCTTGCAAATTCCAAGAAGCAAATGTAGGTTTCCATTCCGGAGGCATAAACAATTCGGTAGACCAATTTACAAACAAGGGTAAGGGGGACTTTTTAAGAAGGTTTAACCAGTTATTTTATAGGAATTTGATCTTTTTGTCTGGGATTTTAAGATGATGAAATTGGGCATTGGATTGTTTGCCTTCGGAAGTAAACTTGTAAACTCAAAAAAAGTAACTTCTACAGCAGTTTACATGAACATTGCTAAATGATCAACGCAAGTTCTAACACAAGATAAAAAAAGTAGAACAAAAAACATCAGAGCAACTAATGGGGCACACACGGAGGCAATTGCCCGCCACTCCCCAGGAAGTTGCTGAAGTGATTATTTTAGTAGCTCAGGTCTGTCATGCAAGGCTTTCTGCCAACTTTGGTCTCATTGCTTCCAACTTTGGTATCGAGGCTCCTTATAACTTTGGTCTCAAGGCTTCTTCCCACTTTGGTCTCAAGGCTTCTTCCAACTTAAGTCTCAAGGCTTCTTCCAACTTGGGTCTTGAAGCTTTCAACTTTGGTCTCAAAGCTTCTTCCAACTTTGATTTAGAGGCTTCTTTCTACTTTGGTCTCAAGGCTTCCAACTGTGGTTCGAGGCTTCCAACTGTGGTTCGAGGCTTCCAACTGTGGTTCGAGGCTTCCAACTGTGGTCTCGTGGCTTCCAACTTTGGTCTTAAGGCTTCCAAGTGTGTTTGCATTTTCTTTTTACTCAGGTGACGTCCTGCAGAACTACTGTCATGACGATGATCTTGCCAATGTGGCCCGTGTGGTGTTTGCTGTCACCATCGTGTGCACCTACCCACTGGAGTGCTTTGTCTGCAGAGAGGTGAGGTGGTTTGATTGTTACATCGTGTTCCTCTCCCTATAATTCTTTGGAAAACTTACTCCGGGATCCATTTCTTGGAGTTGTCTACCAAGTATTGAATCTCAAGACTAGATGATCAAAGACATGGTTTAAACAATTTCTGTGTCTCTTCCTTTGAATCACAGGAAATCCCAAACTAGCCTGGGAGGTTTTTTAAATTGTACCCTTAGGGTCAAAGATAATCACAGATGTGGCTGGTCTGGTTGATGTTATGCTCACTCTAGATCACAGTTAATCAAAGAAGCATACAGTTGGTTTTATATAGAACCCTGAAGTTTGCAGATAGTCACAGATCCTTCAGATTGGATTTGTGTTGTGCTTCGTCCGAGTCACAGATGATCTCAGACAATCACAGACTTAACAGACTTATGTGAGTGAATCTCTGGTTTTTTGTTCTTCTCATTCGATCCCAGGTTCTTGAGAATTTCATTGTCCATCACGGCTGGGCCAGCTCCCCTCAACCTATGACCCGCCATCTCATCCTAACGCTGGTGCTTGTTGGACTGACACTGGGACTGTCCATGAGCACCTCGTGCCTCGGCATCGTCCTGTCCATCAACGTAAGTGCTTGTGTTCTCGGGCAAGACACTTTACTACAATTTTGCATTTATACGTAATTATATGTAATTTGTATTAAATCCATGATCAAACCACTTTGTCTAAAAATAGACCATTACAATGGGAAACAAATTTTGGAATAGCCATGCAGAAAACATTATGGAAAGAGTTCCCTAAGAATATTCAGAAAAAAAACCCCACTTAAATTGATGACAAATATGGTGTGACACTATTGCAAATTGTTGTCTTGTATAGACATTTGTCCTCGTTGTATAATGTTACTATAATCAGGATGATAGTGAACATATGGGCTCCGGGGTGACATCGAGTGAGGGCACTGTTCACATAGCAACCATTTTTTTCCATGGGGGTGTACGTAGTCTTGATCCAAGACCAAGCTAGCCGTTCGTTTGTTCCGCGACACGCCGTCCGTATATATCCGGGCTTATTGAGGGCGCCCTTAATTATCGCCAGATTCGTTCCCCAACTTGGTCTGGGCGCAAGTGTCACGTGAACCCGGAAAATTCCGAGGACATTACAAGCATAGCTTAAATAGCTACTCGCCCCCGCATGCGCGCTAAGTCGTTTTTGTTTAATGTAGCGTTATATTATTATAGTCTGGTTCCCAGACCAAATATTTCTGACTATTTGTGATTTTTCATTTATTATTTAGCCGCCAATGTCACGTGACCAAAAACTGGAGGAATTTCTTAACGTTTGCGATGTTCGAGTGTTTCCAGGTTTTTATAAAATAAAACTCGCCTTGGCAAAAGTCAACAAATGAACGGCTAGCTAGCTTGGTTTTGGATCAAGACTAGGGTGTACGTTGCTGGTGTTCTTAAAAAAACAAATTTGTGATTTATTTTTGCAATTCAACTTCACTACATACACAACTTTACTATGCTTAAGGCTGGTTCATACAAAGTATTCACAAAGACGTCACAAAGCATTCGTCGTGAACATTTGCCGGCGTTGAAATGTGTTCAACTTTTGCGAATTTGTAGGCGCGAAAACTACCCGCGACGTCACAAATTGGCGTCAGCATTCGCGCCAAGTATGAACTGTTTTTATAATGTATACATCCAATATTGTTGTCAGCTTGAAATGAAAGGAGCTTTTATTAATACTTACTTGTATATTTACATTGCAAAAAAAAAAAATGTGACCTGCTCCCACAAAACCAGTCATAAGTGTTTTTGTTGAAAAGTGAGATATTGTTATTTGTTATTATTTGATTCCCATAGAATCGCGTGTACAGGCAGTCTTAAAATCATCATAAAATTGGAAGTATGTATGGTATAAAGGTGGTTTTAGTACCAAATGAAAGCTGAATATGTGTACTAAAAATGGAAATAACAATATCTCACTTTAAAAAAACCCACTTAAGTCTGGTTTTGTTGGAGCGGGTCATAAATGAGTCTTTGTAATACTCACCGCTCCGCTGTTGTGATTCCACAGGGTATCATCGCGGCCGTTCCTTTAGTCTTCATCATGCCCACGCTGTGCTACATCCGTCTGATGGAGGGCCACTGGTACTGCCGGGAGAAGGTGCCCTCCATCCTGATCTGCGGGTTTGGCTTCCTGGTCTGCATCTTTGGCATCGTCACCATCTGCGTGGACCCCTCTAGCTCCCACTGCTACTCTACGGACCTGGACTACTGCGTGGTCCCAAACATGACGGAGGAGGTACATGTACGGCCGACTGAGATG
Source organism: Crossaster papposus (assembly GCA_037893245.1). Classification (NCBI taxonomy): domain Eukaryota; kingdom Metazoa; phylum Echinodermata; class Asteroidea; order Velatida; family Solasteridae; genus Crossaster; species Crossaster papposus. The sequence continues at coordinate 253,784 of JBAIAA010000914.1, read as the reverse complement.
TATGCCACTGAAACGTGATGGAAACAAGGGTTATTGGGTGTGTAGTAGGAAAGAAAAGCAGTGTTGTGGTCGGATCCGTCACATGTTGGTCAAATGGTGATCACATGCCAAACATTAGTCGGTCACATGTCAAACATCAGTCAGTCACATGTCAAACATCAGTCAGTCACATGTCAAACATCAGTCAGTCACATGTCAAACATCGATTGGTCACATGTCAAACATCAGTCAGTCACATGTCAATCACACGCCGTTCGTAAGTTAATCACATGTCGATTACAATATCATCCAAAAGTCAAAATCACAAGTAAGGTTACAAGTAAACAGAAGATGAGAAATGACAATAGAATGCCTTTGTTTAATCACGTTTGTTTTATAATCACATGTCAATCATAAGTCAAATCACAAGTAAGGTCACAAGTAAAGGCCGATTCATATTCGGCACTAATGCAAACACAAAGTTGTGACATAGCCCTTGGCAAGTTTTTGCGCTGAGAAACTTGAAATAGTTGAACACATCTCAACTCTGACGAATTTCGCAGCGAAACATTCGCATTCAGTGTGAACCGGCTTTTACAGAAACATGGGCAAAAGAATGCCTTTGTTTTGGTGCATTTTGACTTAAAACTGACTGATGGGTGATGTACTTATAATTTACTTGTACGCATTGTGAGGACTCGACCACATCTCTGATAGAAACACATTGTCTATAGATAACATAAACCGTTGTTTAGTATGTTTGTGCCATATATCTGTGCGATAGGCCTACATTTGGCTTGTATGGTGTTGTACTGCTAGAGCCAGAGCTATATAGCAAAGCATGGTGTGTAAAAGTTGTGATAATAAGCCAGTTTGGTATTTCAACTGTGCATGCGTACAATGGCTAGCAGGGGTCATTCCCGATAATTGAATGCACATCAAAAGCGCATGAATATGCAGGAGACGAGCACACGACGCTCACACGTAAGGCCAAATAAAAAAAAAAACATGTTTAGCCTTGTTTTTTAAAGAAAGAAAGAGGCCCCTTTTTTTTTTTTTTTTTTTTTTTTTTAAATGGTCGCCCGACACATCTTAATTCGAGTCATGTAGTGAACATGTCATCACACCCTATCTTCCAATTTAAAAATCAAAACATGTTTCACCCACGATTAAAAATCAAAATTCATGTGGGTCGATCATGTATGCACCGTATACGACTACACGTCACACCCTAGCCTTTCTATTAGAAAAACAAATATTTCCAGAGCATGTACACAGTGATCCTAAAGTCTAAAATACGATCTTAAAATTTTATTATCTTAAAAAAAACCACTTTTTTTTTTTTTAATTTTTTTTTTAAACCAAAATGGTCAAAAAAAAAGAAAAAAGGAGGCGGCCCCCAAAAAGGAAGCAGGCGGTGACGCTAAACATGTTTTTTTTTTTATTTGGCCTAATAATTACAAACGGAATGTGTGTTCGCGTAACATAGCCTGAATGACCTATGAATTTTTCAAAATACTTGTTTATCATTACCCAAGTGATTTCATATTTTTTTCTTCTGTTGGCTAATCTAGTAAATCGTCTAAAATTCTCTACTCTTGAAAATTCTATACATTCTGTTATAATTTTAAGGGTTTTACTCGCAAAAGAAGTATTCGTTTTTATTTGTGAAATTTTCTAGTATTAAAACAGTTTTGAGTTTCAGGTATAACAAGTTCAAATTTGAGATAAGGCTTCTATGTTATAATGTACCCCTCTCCACAAAAATGAGTATTATGTCGTAGAAAATTGAGTTATATACATAGTTGGAAAGCCCACAACGTAAGCTTTCAATTGGTATTTAATAGAGCTCCGTAGCCCCTCCTGTTCTGGAGATATGACATGTTTACATATTGATAACTTCCTTGGAGTTTAAATTACACAACTGAGAAAACAGGCTTTGAAATAGCCTGCTCTGTTATAAAACAGAACAAATCACACAAAATGGTCGTTGTATTCACTTTATTCATCAAAATCAACATTTTTGTGAATGAAACCTGAAACTAGATATTAAAGATGTCATTCATGACAAAATATGAAAATCACATTTGAACAAAATGTTCACCCTCTCAAAGTTGAGCGGGCCATAATATGATAATGTATAATGCGATTTAATACCCTTTTTTGTGGATCCGGTCACATTATATGAACGATTTTTTTAAAATGCAAGACACAAGGTTTGATACACAGAAGCAAGGTTTAAGTGTATGTGCCAGTCTCGCACCAAATTTGTATGCAATTTTACTTCTGATTTATTTGTGCTAATTGCAAGCAGAAACGTGTAGTTTATGTGATAATTGTGTATCAGAATTCAGACAGTATAAGTTTAAAGGTAGGATACACCATTGGTAATTGCTTGAATTATCAGGAATGGGTGGATTTGTTTTGTTTTTTTGTGGTTTTTTGGGGGGGTGTATTTCATAGAAAACATCATTTATATGACCTGTCTGAAGTTTCACAATCATGAATGCCAAGAAAAAACGGCGTTCGTTTTCAACTGGCGTCGGGCAGATGTTCATGTTGTTTATTGTGTTTTTTTGCAATCGCCATCTGGCGATCGTGAATTTGTTTTATAAAATTGTTTTTCAGAGCAATTACAGGATATCTAGTGCAATCATTATGCCGGATGCCTAGAGTCCATTATCTACTTTGAAATAAGTAAGATATTTCTGAATAATTTGATAGTAATTTTTTTTCGATATCTGCAAATGGTGTGTCCTACCTTTAAGAAAATTGCAAGAGTACTTATTTTAGAGTATTAAAAAGCATAAGGAAAAACCTAATGCTTGAATTCATAATTTTACTGTTTAGCATAAAATGCTTCATGCTTGCGGTTAATTGCTCATTCGAATGGTTTATAACAACATTGTCTATTGTGTGTATGTACAGCCACACCTAGAAACCCGTACGCTGATTGATAGAGGTGTTTTAATGAAATTGGAACCTCAAGTTAATGCTTTGTAGTCAGTGCTGCCCCTGCCCATCCCCAGAATGTTCTGCCATTCATACCTCATTTCTTTCTCAAAACCCAGTACACCTGCTTGTCGTTTGATCCTATACCTTTTCACGCCCAACCACATTTTGTGCATACTAGTATTGACTTCTCTTTTGTCAAGGTTGCCCGACCCAACCTTGACAAAATGACGAGTAAATGTTTCAAATCTAAAGCATTTATTTCTTTTTATTCATACCAAACGAAGCAATTTATAGTTTTGTTTTGCTTTATTTAATTATTTATAAAAATGCTCGTAAATGCTTAAGATTTTGTAGTACTAAAGCAAATGCTGGTTTCTATTAAGACCCAATATTCAGCCATTCCTTATAGCAATATTAGCATATATTACTGGTATAACTACATTATGTATATTTAACATAGTATATATTTATTGACAAAATATACACGAATACCGGTATGTCTGTCAATTTACCATCGATGTCTGTAAGTTTGTGAGAAGAAAACAAAATATTGAAATAGATGTGTGATGTTAGTATAAGAATTCTTACAAATGCTGGTCAAAATGATAAATTAAGGGCGTTACGTTTGAACACAAATTAGCAGCAGTCTGACCGCCTATGAGTATTAAAGGTAGGATACACCATTTGCAGATATCGAAAATATTTACTACCGAATTATTCAGAAATATCTTACTCATTTGAAAGTAAATAATGATTCTAGGCTTCCAGCAAAATTATTGCGCTAGATATCCTGTAATTATTCCGAAAAATATAATTTTATAAAAAAAAACTTAAGAAAACAAAGATAACATAAGAATAACTGCCCAATGCCGGTTGAAAACAAACGCTGTTTTTCGTGCTTTTCTCGGCATCCATGATTGTAAAACTTCGGACAGGTCAGTTAAATGATATTTACTAAGAAATACAACACCCCAAATCTACCCATTAATGATAATTCAAGCAATTACCAATGGTGTATCCTACCTTTGAACACACTGTGCTACGCTGTAATTTGGACATATTTTGATTGGGGAGTGATATCAGTGTATTCAATTTGCAATACCAAAACGCGTATACTCGTAGTGGCAGAATCCGGTAGAGTAGTCAATGTGTTGACAAGATTGGCAATTTGGAGATCATGTTTAGTTTGCATGAACGAACGTAAGGAAGTTGTATATTTATTTTTTCTAAATTATTCAATTATGTGCATAAGTTTACCATTAGCCAATAGTAATAAAGAGAAGTGAATAATGAATAGTAAATGTATGTTTAGCAAGATAGGTACATGTACGTGCAGTATTTTGAATCATAGTATTAATTTAATTTTGTACATACGCAGGACACAGTATTTGATGAAATTTATTGAAATTCGCGTACACAGGTAAATTACCGAAATATATCTTCGTAATGTACACGCTGTACCAGACATGTACTCGATATAACAGCTTTTTTTAAAGGTAGTAAAACCTGTAATTTTCGAAAATTAATGGATTAGGGGGATTCATATTTATAGTAAATATTGCGACGCTGACCTGTTTAAGAGTTTTGTGTTCATAGAAGCTAGAAAAACCAAGAAAAAAGTGTCGTTCTTGCAGTCTGGTTCCTAAACTTCCTTCAGACGAATTCAATAAATTGGGGTCAGTGTTTGAAAAAACTTGGGTTTTTACGATTGCCGGCTAGCAATTGTTTAACATTGATACAAAATTCCACTTTTCTTGAAAACCACATCACAATCGGGTGCCGTAATTTCAGAAGATGCTTGAGACTGTTATTCATTTGCAGTCAAGTATAAAGGTATTTTGTAATAATTTAGTAGTTTTTTTTATATTTGTGGTTTTGTTTATGTTTGCAAATGGTGTATACTACCTAATAGTTACAATGCTAAAACAAAGAACACATCTGCCATTGTAAAAGTTTGAAAGCCCGCGGTAGGCATCTCACTCGATCTTTTCACTGCTGTAGTTCCACATTATCTTAAAGATTGGTAATCAATCACAAGACATGGGATTTTCTTTTTAGTTTTTAATATAAAGGTTTGAATTAGATTTTTCATCTCCTTTCAAATGTGCATATGTGACCTGTCATCACAAAATGAGCGTAAAGTCGCAAAGAGTGATTTCCCATAATCTCTGTATTAAGACTCCAGACTAAAAAATAAAAATAAAAAATATATTGAGTATCAAACCTCCAAGTGTTATATACCATTGGAAAGCTCTGTTTCCACAGAATGTAGAAATACCCATATCTCAATTTTTGATTTTGCCGACTGTGTATTTGCCGACTACGCTTATTTTGTGATGACAGGTCACATATTACAAACTGCCTTTAGGTACAGGTTTGCATAAAGAAATGCTGAAAACAAATATTTTCAGAGTACAATGGTAATATCATTTATTAACGTATACATGAAGGTCTTTCAAATTGAATATACATACATGTACTGTATGAGGGGGGGGGTGGGGGGGTGGGGGGTGGGGGGGTGGGGGGGGGGGGGGGGTTACTCAGTACATGACCAAAGTCTGGTATATCAATGAACCCTCCTATTTGGTGTTATATTAATAGGTTGTAATTCTATCCTCTGTATTGGCTTTTATCACATATGGTATGTGGGTTTAATATGTGGGTTTTTAAAATATCTTGTACCGTTCCATCCATCTGTTTGCAACATAAGTCAAGTGTGCACAAATAACCTTCTGACCTCTGACTAATATAGTTGAGGCTAGTTCAAAGCAAATGTGATACGAATTTGACGTCACATCGCATTCACTGGTGAAAATTTGCCAGAATTAAAATGTGTTCAACTTTTGCGGAATTTGCAGCCCCAAAATTATCTTTGACGTCAGAAATTTGTGTCGAGTATGAACTTGGCACCCCACTACCATAATTTGTGTCAAATAGAGTTTAAAACGATTCATTTGTTATGGCAGTGTATTCTAAAGTATATACATGTAATACTCGTGTCTATTTAAATTAATAACATCAATGTGCAACTAAACATGAATTTATATTTTGTGGTGTGTGAATATTTTTGAAATTATTTTTGAACTTGTGGTAGCTAAATCAAAACGAGTATAATGTATAGTGTTGATCGTGATAAAATTAAAGTCCAAATCAAGTGGTTTTTTTGTTTGTATTCCATTTTTTGAGGGGAAAGGCTGAATGTTCATCTCGGAGCATGGTATAAGACTAGCAATCAATAAAGCCTGGCCGGACTTATGTCTCCCCCCCCCCCCTTTCAGGCCGGTCTATGTGGCTATTGTTCAGTTCCAATTAGTGCGCAATCAACTAGCACAGGAAGTTCATAGGGATAGCTGCGGCGTGATCATAGTGTACTCCAGCTGTCAATTAGTTCGATGGCATCAATGACCCAGAACTGTGTAGGGGCTTTAGGTGAAGAGTCCATTGTTCAAGACCAGGGATTGAAAAAGCCTGATGGCCAAGTCTCTGCCTTGCTTTTCAACTGCCTGGCTGTCCCGGAACTTTGTCTATGCTGTCTCTAATGTTAATACACTCGGTAGCGTGCCGTTCGTTGGTGATAAATGGCCCTTTGGGTTATCCTCACCTGCGAACGGTGCGCTCGTGTATTATCCTACTCATAAAATGCAGAGCAAAGTAATAGATGTTAGTCTAATAAAAGGTAATATCGAGTTCGCATTGGAATATTACATGTACATGTACATGCATTGTCAATTTACATAGTGAAGCAGGAGGCCAGACAAAACAGACAGAAAGTTTTTCAAGTACTTTAGAAGTATTTGGTTTATTTGCCGTTGAAAAAGTATTAAAACACAATTTCTTTTAAACATGAAAATGTTCCACCACCACAACTGTAAATTACATATTATACATGAAAATCACACATTCTTGATAGACTATGTAGACGACTGTTCCTCAAAAAAGTCGGCCTTGATAAAACCTTTTTTTCACAGCTGTTTAGGCCTACAACAAAAATATTACTTGAAGCTTACTTCTAAACCAAGTGTAAACAAACAATTTGAAAAAATAAATTTCAGTGGTTCCATTTACGGAAAGAAAACTGTAAACGCATTTTGTAAATTTTTTGAGCGACTGAGTTTTTCCCAATAAGTTAAAATACGACATTTAATAATTAACCAGTCCAGAAAAGAAACACCTGCAATAGACTTTATATCAGTTTAAATTCCACAAGATCATTTATTTAACAAATATTCACTAAAAATTACTATCAAATCTTGATTTTATGTACCAGTATATGTAAATTAAAAAAAACATTCTATCTTTTTTTCTTCAAACATAAAAATGGGGAAAAACTATCTAACATTTTTAAGGCTAGTCATAACTTTTGCAAGGTTTAACTATTTACAATGAAACTCCACCGTTAAAAAGCACAGCTTGAACCATATAACCACAGCCATGTTCAACATGAATTAGATCATCCCAATTTTAACACGGAAACTGTTTTAACATGGATTATAGATTATTGCATTTAGTTTAATTAGGCTCAACTTTGTGATGAGTTGTAAAATCCTACTTACATCAGCTTCTTAATTAAGTTAAACATGGGTAAGGTTATGTTCAATTCAAGATTAACTTGGGTTTAGTTTTAAACTTGACCCTTGACCTTTAAGACAGCCACGAGGGTCTCATGCCGTCAATTTGTGTTGATGGGCTAAAATAAGACAACTTTAAACATGGATAAATATGTTTAACATGGATTAATATACACTTAATTAGAAATCCAATAGTCTGGATTTGGATCAACTGTTCAAGCTTGGAGACTTGACCTTGGACTTCAAGGCAGCCATGATGGATTCCATCATGCTGTTGACGTGCTGATGGGCCAGAAAGAGACGTTCCGAGGGCAGATCGGCCAGTTTCTCTGCTGCAAACTCCCCGACCAGATCCTCCAGTTTGTCCACGATTTTAGCCTGTTTGGGCTTTGAGGATTCTTCCTCTTTTGAGCTGCCGCTCTCTACTTCGTCGCGCTTTCGTTTCGTGCCCTGCTTTGGCTGGGCCTGTTCTTCCTTACTCAGGGTGGCTTTTCCATCACTCGTTGATGGTTCTGATGATACACAAGGTGCTTGGCGATCTAGGATGATTGAAAAAGTTAAATTAGGTCTCGGATTTAGTAGAGTAGTATTAATTGATGCATGGTATATGCAAGGTTTATTTTAAATATAGTAATCGATGTACTGTTTACTGCCGAGTGTTTCAAATCATTAGAAAGCATATATATAATTTGAATGCAAATGTAACGGCCTGCATGCAAATCGGCTTCTTCGCATCACTAAGATGTTACCACACTTGGAGCAAAGTTTGTACCCAGGAAAAAAGTTATGATTAGGACATGTTAGGCACTGTAGCTCGTAAGCCTGAAGAGACCTCATCCACATATTGGCCCAGGCCAGCAGTGGAAGGCGAGGAAAGAACCGCTACGCCAACCTGACTCCTCAATAGTTTGCCTCTGTTGAATTGCTCACATTATCCAACCTTTTTACCTATTTTCTCAACAGAAGCCTTCTCAACCTCCTTCTTCCTCTCTGTTGCCTTAGTCTTCACTTCTCTGTCTTCCATCGCTAATTCTTCCTTTTTCTTGGTTGTCGTAGACGGCGTGCCGCCGTTCTTTGCAAATTGCTGCTTCTGGAAGTTGGTCATGACTTTCCGGAGGTTGCTGATCTTGGGCGAGCGTATCGGCAATGATCTGATCTCCGTAGGAGACAGGGAGCACAGGTGGCCCACCGTCAGGATGTTACGGGCACGTACCAACTGGCCAAGGCCTCTAGACCTAAAAAACAACAACACTGAGCTTTCACAAATGAGATGATTTAAATTTTCTTCTTTTCATTTTTTGACATTTGAACATCCTCAACTTTTCAACTGAATGTCTGATGGTAGTGTTAACTTTGTCTTCAACCTACCACATGGAAGATGTCAGCTGCGGTAGGATTCTCTCAACAGGGGTGCCACACTCGGCTAGTTCCGGGAACACACTTTCTTGGTTGTCATAGTCACTGTCTATGCTGCTATCCAGACCATTCAGTTGTGTGCCTTGGGTTAAAGGTGTCTCCTCAGAGTTTTGAGAGCTCTGCCGGATTGGTTTGGACTGGAAAATAAAGACATCCAAATCAATTTGTTGCTATTGCCTGGCCTTAGGAGCAAGATTTGTATTTATATACAAGGACAGGCAGTGTACTCGAAACCTTCATCATAGGTCACAGGAGCAACAACAAACATTTTTTTGTGTAAGAAAAACTAAGACCATGTTTTGCCTAAGCCCGTACCTTTCTCCCAGTTGACGGAGTAACAAAGCCCTGCTGCCTGGCCTTCCTCCCAGCTGATCCAAGGCTGATCCTCCTTGCTGATCCAGGGCTGACCCTCCTTTCCGATCCAGGGCTGACCCTGCTCCGACTTCCGAACACTATGCTGCTGCAGGTGCCGCTTCCAGACGACCGGCGCGATGGCGTCGTGATAAACTTGGAGTGGACGCTGACCACCTTGGAAGGCGTGGTGGTGACCAGCGGAGAGGGTGGATGGGTGGTGACGCGGTGTGCCTTGGGGGGCCTGTTGTCATTCGTGGGCTTAGGGGGAAGGAGCTCGACAGCAAAATGCTTCACCGGGGAATGCTCCGAGATGGGCTCAGCAAAGCTCACTCGGCGAGACTAGGAGAAAAACAAAGAATGAAATCCATCATTTTGATGAGGCAAACAAAAAGATCTTTTACGTTTTGCCATATGCCCCTGAATGTACGTTTTAATCCCAAACGCCCCAACTCCTTGTTGTGTAAACTTATAATTGAATTATAATTGAAAATGTGTCCGACATCTAAATGGTAGAGAGGAAAAAACACATGATTATGGGAACAGCAGGACCTCATGTTTTTTGAAAATATTATCAGAAACAAAAAGCCGATTCCCCAAAAAATTGTTTTAGATAATTTTCAATTGACCAGAGCCCAATTTTATGGTTCTGCTAACAACAGAATTTCACACATATAATCAAATTTGGTGCCAACAGTGCAAGCAGAATAATGTTGTGTTCACCCTGTAAATACAGAATCCTTTCTCGGATTTACGCATGCGCACAAGCCAAAAGTTTACACTGCCACGCTTACCTTATTGCTTGGAGAGGGTGATGCAGAATCTTTCCGCTTTAAAATCCCACCGCTCGGAGAACCTGATGGAGAGTACATGGATGGGATGGATCCAGACGGTGACCCTTGGTCAACGAACTTGATCCTGGCTGCACAGCTGACGTTAGGCGAGCTGTAACATGATGGTGCAAACTTCACGGTGATCACAGGCGACTGAGGTAATGTGGCTTTGAGCGAGAGCGAGGTGGATTCGTTGAAGGGTGTGCTTTCGGCTGCCGAGTCCTGGGGTTTCTCTTTGCCTTCAGCTGTCTTACTTTCTAAGATCCCCCGGAAAGAAGTAGATGGATCGTTGGGCGACGATTCCATTGCTTTTTCAGTTGGATGTGGTACTGTTTCAGCAACCTCCAAGCTGCTACCAAGAATCTCTTCATTTTCAGCTGCTTCAGTGTCAATAGGATCTGAGATTTTTACTTCTGCAAGCAAATTGTTATCCTGTTGGGTGGCAGAAGGTGGGATCTCAAAAGGGATTCCCAACGGAAGCAGGGCCGCTTCGTTGTCGAATCCGATGTCTTTTTCGAGGATGTCCTCTTCAATGAAGCTGACTGGACTTGGTGACAGAAGGCTCTTGCTATCCGGGAGAGGTAAGCTGGTAGACAGACCTGCTACAGGAGACAGGTCCTCCCACAGGTCTTCAGTTCCTTCAAAAAAGATGTCATCCAAGATTTCTTCTTTGACAGCTTCCTCTAACTTCTCCTCAAATACAGACTTCTTGCTCAGTTTTGCAACATCACTGTTTTTCTGCCCCACTTGTAAAACCTTAATGGACTTCCTACTCGATTTGCTTGGAACACTGGCACTCAGGGAGCTCAGATGCTTGCTCGTACGTAGCCTTGTTGCCATTGGAGATATTTTGGCAGCAACTTTCATATTGGCAGCAGTTTTAGGTGGGGAACACTTTTTGAAAAAAGTACCTTTTCTGGCACGTCTTAAAATATTTCTGGCAAAGGCAGCTTGCGGACTTGTTTTGGGGCTTAATTTAGGAGATTTCTTTTGAGACTTGGTTTTGACATGTGTTGATTGTTCTCTGTTGGCGACTTCACTCTTAACATCTTTTTGTTTGACAATCCTTTGACTTTCCTTGGAATTACTGGCTGGAGTCTTTTCAAACTTTGGAAAATCCACCTCGGAGTCTGACGTATGGCTGTCGACATCCAGGTAGCAATGCCTGATCTTAGCGAGTGGGATATTATCATCCTCGCTGTCTTCGTTGTTGTCCAAGCTTTGACGCTTCCTTTTTCCTAATCCTAGCTTGCTTTTGCTGGGGCACCGAGCCCTCTTAGAAGTTCTTCTAGATGCCAGGGGCTTCTCAGTCTTAGTGTCAACTTGAACACTCTTGGGCAATTCTTCCCCCGAGGTGTCTTTGGGACAGCTTTCAAACAGATCGTCGCAACTGTTCAGCTGCCCGTCTTGAGAGTCAGGAATGCTACTCAAAGATCCTGCTTCTTGTCTCTCTTTAGAATCTTTCAGATCTAGAGCTTCTTTATCAACAAATGGAGATTCCCTATTACTGACTTTAGGCTCATAAGTAGATGTATCTTTCTCAGAAACCAGTACTCTTTTTGGTCTTTCACAGGTTTTCTTTTCCTGTATCGCGTCTGTTGAGATTTTAACCTCTGAACTCTTCGAGCTCTTTCTGGACGACAATTGGCCTTTTCCAGTGTGGCTCTCAACCAGGGCTTGCTCTTTAGCATTTGGGAAGGCAGGAGACTCTTCAACTGGAGAAAGAGTAGTGGGCCTCACTCGCCTTGACCGACCACGCTTCTTTTGCACTTTGGTGTCAACTTGATCAGGTTTGTCAGGCGTAGTGCCTTTTGTTTCACTGGAATCTTCCACAACTGACTCGTCAGCTGCATAGCTGTCCGACAAGTTACTGTAGTTACTGTCACCAGTGGCAGAGCTCAACTTGGTTGATGGGTTTTGTTTTCCAGCCACACCTTTGCTTTTCCTGCCTCTAACCTTTCGTTGACCTGTACTTCCTCTCCCACTTCTATCATTTGTCTCTGAGATGCTGTCGGACCTTCCAATATCGTTGCTCACAGATTTCTGTAATATCTTTTCTGATTGGCTCTCACTATCAACCTGTTGCTCCATGTCAGTTTCATCAGACAGTGGTTCAATGCCGTCCAACTCAAATCTTTCAGCCAGCTCAGCTAGATCAGCTTGTGAACTCTGTAGACTCTTCTTTGCCGGCTTCTTGCCTTTTTTCCTCATTGCTCTTTTTTGGACCATCTTCTCAGATTTTGAGTTTGGAAAGGCAGGCTCACTGGCCATTCTCTTCAAGGAATTTTCAATTTTGTCACTCTTTGATGCATCATCTGAACTGAGGAGCATCATTCGCGATGCAAACCGATTTGGTGTGGCTTCTTCCTCGCTGCTCGTGAACATCTTTGGGCTGCTGTTGATGTCCAGCTTTGCAAAAGAGCACTTTGAAGGGTCTGGGCTATAACGTAGAAGATCAGCTTCGTTGAGCTTCTGGAGCTTAATGACTGGTGTCAAGTTCAATTTAAGGTTTGTAGGTCGTTGTGAGTTACTCTCCCACCTTACCGGAGAGATGGCTAAGCTGTTATCTGATTTGCTACTAGTCATCTCCACGCTTGGCGACTGTTGCGTTTCAGGGACAACAAAATCATCAACCAATATCTCATCTTGTTTGTCATCTCCTGCCTCATCGTCTGTTGAATCCTTTGCCAGAACCTTTTGCTCCTCCTTGAAACTCTTTACATCATCTTGTGTATCCTTCACCTTGTTTTCACCTTCGCTGAAATTTTCATCCGACATGTGTTTCTTCTGTTGAGATTCAGAATCACCTGCCTGCACTTGCTTCTGTCCAATCCCAAGATTTCCAGATGCAGTTGGAAGCATATCCTCCATTTGTTTAATAGAAGAGATAGGCTTTTCTTTCGAGCCGTCCACTGAACATTTAACTTCTATCTCTGCTAGAGAAAAATGTTCCACTTGCTTTTCATCCTTACTGTCGGAGGAGACTTCAAAAGCAGCGGCAACAGGTTGTTCATCTGGCTTCTTAATTTTGCCAAAGATTCCTTCGAAGGTCAAAGGTTTGCCCGTCTGATCGTTGTCATCATTTTCTGATTCCTCCTGCCTCCCAGCTTCTTTACGATCCGATTCAGTTCTTGTCTTCTTTTCAATTTCATCGGAATCCGAACTGTGTCCGTCAGTTTGGACGGATACCTCTTGGTTATTTTCAGGTGCCTTCTGGACAGAAATCTTGTCTTTGAGGAAGCCAAACACGGATGGACTGTCATCAGATATTGATGCAGGTCCACCATCTTCCTGATCTGCTGGTAGTGAACTGCAGAATCGGATAAAAATAGAGACTTTTGTTAATTTTGTTGGGATGACGAACTGCTTTGTGCATTCATGTATTCAGGTCCCACACTAAATGTTGATTTGTCCACTGTTTAAATCTACATTTGAGCAATTAGTCACAACACAGAAAAGCTAATACTATGAGCGACAATCCTACCTATCCCAGAGGTTATCCGTTTGAAAACATTGCAAATGCTAATTGCTCTACAGTTTTAATATTCAGTTAGGTGTTTTTCTAACAATTATTTCTAACGGGTTTGTATGGTACTACATATGACCGACACATGACTGACATAAAGGTACTTTTGTAGGAGAACTATAAATAGTGCACGGAAATTGCGGAGGCAGGTTTTTGCTCTGTTTGTTTCCCATTTATCCTGTTGGATTCAGGTAAACCAAGACCTACTTACTCTTGGGTTTGTTCAGGCTGACTCATAATCTCTGTGAATCCCCGAGTGTCTTGGGACTGCTCCAAGTCATTGTAGAGAGCCGGGAGGACACGGCGGGTCCGCATCATCTCCTTCTGATGGTCCGTCAGGACTTGGGTCTTCTTAGGAGACGGAGCAATGAATACAAACCCCTGTAGCAAGATAAGCAGTTATCAAAGTTATTTTTGTTTAACACTACTTCAAGATGTCAATAAAAAATTGGGATTCCGTTGCAGGCTATCAAGCAGATCCAGATAAAAATGTAGGAGACAAGTAGAATCAAAATTTTCAAGCAGGACAAAAGTAGGATTGAACAGGGCAAAATCAGGATAAAAGTAGGACTTGTACAGTTTACAAGGAGTTTTTGGTGATACTATGTCTACAGCATTATAAGCCTCATTTGGCATGTTCTGTGCTCACAACACTAGTGCTCCGTCTGCATCTAAACTATTTAAAGTACATTTTTTAGTTGTAGTACTCATGTGCCTAAAACCCTTCATATGACATGTGTGTAACACTTATGAAAATACTCAATGATATATCATTTTCCAGGGTTGTGGGACAAACAAGTAGGAATATTGAGAAAAATGTAGGAAAAGTAGAAGCAAGCTGGAGAAGAAAAAAACTAGGAAAAAAAGAAAATAATTATAAGCCTGCCGTTGGCGAAACCTTTTGGACAGGTTAACCAGTTCGCGTCGGATGACGTATATATAAACGCAAAGTTTTCCCCAGATTCAAAACGGATGATGCATAAACATGCCACGAGCAAGGCCGGAAATGTCTGTCAGCAGCGAGCAAGGCCAGAAATGCATGGGTGTGCTTCCTGGTACTATCGGTCTGAACACGTCTCGGATCGAGTTTCGTTAAAAATAATCCCGCGCTTCGGCTCGGTGATGTTAAAATAATCCCGGCGCGAACTGGTTAAGAAGCCATTGGGAAAGTGGGGACACGTCAAGGGCCATAAACGACTACTCTTTTGGTTACTCACCCCCATACTCTCTTCATCCACATGAAGCTGCCTCCTAGCTGCAGCTCCACCCACAGCAGGGGATCCATCTTTCTTCCCCTTGCCCCCCACGGGGGACGACAAACTCCTCAACGCACACTTCCCCGGAGAGACACTTCTCTTGCTGGTCTTCCCAAAGGGAGAGGGGTTCTTGTAACTCTCGGGTGAGGAGGATGTAAAGAGACGCTCGGCCTGGGCGGGGCGTCTCAAGAAGCTACCGTGCATCTTCTGAGGGGAAGGGGCACCGAAATTTGGAATGGTAGAGACAGCTGGAGGTGGAATGAGACTCTGAGATGCTTCGGACTGGTAAAAAAGGTAAAAGATGACAATACAATTGATACATTTCAGCACAAGTATAAAAAGAATCTGGTTTGGGTTTAGGTGAGGTACGATCAGGGGTAAAAACCACTGTTGTTGTTGATGAAATTTGAGGTTTTATTGATAAACTGACAAATTGTTACATCAAAAATTTGATCAAATAACATTTTTCAAGGATGAGCTTTTAACTAATTACACGAGTATAAATATTAGAGATAGGAATACAGGTTTTTTTTCCAAATAAATATTGTAAAATGACTTGTCGCATGCTACTGATATTACCCTGAACAAGGCTAACCAGTAATTTAACACTTGTGCCACAGGGGTGTCGCACACATGTTAGTTTAGCATACATGTTACTTTAGCATACATTATCCCCCCTAAATGGCACAACAAGCTCAGCCATGTAGGGTCTACAAGTATGCAGAAAATTTAATTATGGACATACATGGAGCTGTTTAGTATCAAGATCTTTGTAACAAAACACACTTTTTTTCAGGTTGCCATCAGATAGAACTAATTTTGACATGAATGACAAATTTTTACTTTCTCCACTGTCTAATTCCTTTTTTTTATTTTTTTATTTTATTTTTTTTAAAAACTATTTTGGTTTTGTTTAAATCAACACTGTGTTGGTTAACACATAATAACATACCTCAGATATTTGACTGACAGGTGTCTCGTTAACCACCTGCTGTTCTGTGTCGGTCCAGCCTGGAAGAACCAATGGTGTTTTCTCCTTCAGTTTGGCAAAGCACAACCTACCAATGCAGATACAAAGAGTACTTAAAGTTATCACAATAACCAACTTTTAGCTCAATTTTTTTTAAACAAAGTTTAATTTTATCTAGGAATTACTTCTTTTTCTTCAGTACTAGTCTTTTTCACTTTCCAAATTTACTTGAGAAAAAGACATTTTAATAAGTAAAATCCTCATTTTGGTACCAAAAACCTAATCTACAAAGCGTCTTAGGTAAAATGGGGCCACAAGTAAAGATTATCTGTCAAATTACACACAGACACACACCAAACTAATTCTCCACCACCCGTTACAATAGACAGTGCTAAGTATCTGTTGGACAACCCGTGTTAGCTTAACGATTTTGGTATTCTCATTTCCTAAGAGCTTTAGAATATGGGTCGTATTCCTGAACAAAAAAAGACGCCGAATCTTTGGCATTCTGTGAGTATATAATCAACGGCGAGTTGAAGATAATTCACATCAGTTTACATAATCATACAACAAAACCATTACATATTTCCATTACGTAATTTTAAAAAAAAGTTAATAAATACTAATTACTAATGATTCCTCATTCGATCAGGAATATAGCCTATTTTAAAAATAGAATGGCACTTTTTTGGTTTGTGTAAATTTGGTAAATAATAACCAAACAGCGCCCTTCTATTTGTATGCAATCAAAAAAAGTCAAGGAGAGTTTAACTTCCCGTGATTAACCGTGTCAATCGATCAGAACTCACTTGAGAGGCTCAGGGTATTCCAAGGTTTCCACGGTCGCAAACGTGGCATTCCAAAACACCAGGCCGTGGCTCTTGATGGCCCGTTTTGGATGGGTCAGCCCACTCTCCAGAAGCGGTGAGACCACGGCCAAGAAGGCGGAGCTGTAGGGCCCGCCGTAGCGAGTCTGGACTGAGGTCAAGAGATCCGTCCAAAGTTTCTCAAGCTTCTGCCAAGTGGAGGCTGGGTAGGCACTGCTTTTGAAAGCTCTGAAGTAAAAATTAAAAACATTAAAATGTTGATGAATATTGGGTTAAGAAAAGATATTGACTAAAGCAAGAATTGAAAACACACCAGTTAATTTTGGAAAGCGAACCTAGTCAGTACCCTAGAAGAATATTTAGGCAGGGACTGAAAACCCAATCCACATATTAGCCCAGGCGGGATTCGAACCCTAGTCACAGCGGTGAAAGGCGAGGAAAGGACCGCTACGCTAACCTAACCCCAAAATCAGGCTCAACAAGTTGTTAGCTTCAATCAAATAAACACACACAAAAACAACTAAAAGAGACAGAGACAGAACAAGCTTATTTATAAAGTATAATCACCTGGATAGTTTTTAAAGTTCTCAAATGCTGTTTTTTTTAACTAACCCAGAGTTGTCAAAGAAGAAGGAAACAGGGCCAGCAAGTTTGTCCAACAACGCCTCGATGATGTACGGCTGGGAGACATTGGTGAAGAGGACACTCAAGATGTTGGCAATGATGCTGATGGAGGGCGAAGAGATGTAGGAATTGGATGCCTGCGAAAGGAACAAGAACCAAAATACAGTTGAGTAATATCAGAAGGATTGCTCGGTTGAAGGATTGCTCGGTTGAAGGATTGCTTGGTGAAGTCAATGACAACAACAACAACAGGCTTTCAAGCAGACCTAGATTGACAAAGTTTCCTACCCCAAAACTAATTACTGCAAACCCCACTGTTCAATCGAACCTACTCGCCGAGTAAGTGAGTGAGTGGGTTAGTTAGTTAGTTAGTTAGTTAGTTTTGGGTTTAGCGCCGTGCCGGCATCAGTGGCCATATTCACGGCGGGAATGTGTACAAATATAAGACAATAGGTAGTAATAAAAAACAATCAACTAAACTGTGGAGAATATAAAAACTTGGAGTCAGAAGGAACAATTATCACACAGGAAAAGAATAAGAAACATTTCACAAGAATTAAAGAACGATTGTATAGAAAGTATAACGGTAGACCGATTCTGGGCAGTTTTCCAGGAGAATCCCGTGGAAGGCGGGCCATGGAGGATCCCCCAGACACACGGCACCCTGTCTAAATGGGTCCCGCAAGGCCGGCCGTTCCCATTGCAGTTTAAGGGCCCGGGACCCGCCGGTATTTTCACAGGTCTGCTAACTTCCGGCGCCAAGTGAGTAATGACATATCATCATATCACTGACCTGAATAAGAACTCCAGCAAACTTCAACTTTCCAGGTTTCGCCAGATTCTGGATTTCTTCAATCACCCTGACGATCAGCCTGACAAATGCCGTAAGGTTACCCAGGGGGCGGACCCGCCCACGGGTGCCTCCCCCAGGGGTGAGGGGATTGTTCAGGGTTGCGTTGCCAGTGAACAACGAGAAATCAAAACTGTTGACGATGACTTGCAGGATTTGAGTCAAGGAATCCACACACGGTGATTTCTGGAAAGTCAAAAGAAAGGTTTGGATTAGATTTATAATTTATTCCACAAATATAGCATTTCATGTTATAATATTAGACTTCATTGAGTAACAAATTGGTTTAGCATTAGGGAAATAAAACTGGCTGTACCACTTCAGAAATCTCACTTAATTGGTTTTTTTTTAAATGTAAGAACAAAGTTGTTTTAAAATTATAAAGAAACTTCGCTTAGGGGTAAAAACCACTGTTTTTGTTGATGAAATTTGAGGTTTTATTGATAAACTGACAAATTCTTAGACAACAAATTTTGTCAAATAACGTTATTTAAAGATGAGCTTTTAACTGATTACATGAATATAAATATTGGAGATTGGAGGTTTGTTTTCCCAATAAATATTGTTAAATGACTTGTCGCATGCTACTGATATTACCCTGAACAAGGCTAACCAGTGATTTAACACTTGTGCCACAGGGGTGTCGCACACATGTTAGTTTAGCATACATGTTACTTTAGCATACATTATCCCCCCTAAATGGCACAAGCAGCTCAGCCATGTAGGGTCTACAAGTATGCGGAAAATGTAGTCATACATGGGACTGTTTAGTAGTACATATCTTTGAAAAAAAAAAAAACTTCTTCAGGTTGACATCAGATGGAACCAATTTTTAATACGAATGATGAGCTTTTACTTTCTCCACTGTCTGATTACTTGAGTAATTTTTTTTTAAAACTATTTTTGTTTTGTTTCAATCTAAAGTGTGTTAGTGAACACATAATAACATATCACAAACTACTCAGTAACTATCTGTAGTGCCTGAATCCGCCTAAGCCCTTTACATTAATTTTTCTTCAGTTTTACAATATAGTGCAGTGGTAATTTGGTTGAACATCTTGAAAAGCAATTAAACTGTTGGAACAGAGGAGGTTAAATTGTATGAGGTGATATTTTGAGGGTAGACACTTAATTCAGTTCAAAATATTGAAAGTTTAATCTATGTTCGGATGTGTTCAATTGATTCCAACTTTGAGGATCGAGATACAATTTAGGGATTAGAATTGCAAGGATATATATTTAGGAGAATCAAGGAAAAAAAGTCCCGATCATCGTACCAGTGGTGGACTGTCCAAGCAGGCAAGAATCTTGGTGCAGAGTTCGTCACAGCCCAAGTTCGAGTCGGCAGTGGTGACCACGGCAGCACAACGAGCAAAGGCCTGGTACAACTCTGCCCAAGTTTTCAGAAGTGTCTTAACAGTCGGCTGAAACAAAAAAAGAATTGCTATTTCAGATCAAAACATTCCTGAAAATACACAGATTTCTGCTTTTTCAAGTAAATTTCTTTAACAAACAGCTACTGCGCTGATCTTAACAGGGGGAAAAGATATTCAATTCATACAAGAAACAACCAAAGCCAGATTTTGTTATTCTACAAGCTTCATTTTGTTCTGAGAACAATCAACATTGTCTTTAACCAATTCGCACCAGGATTATTTTGACATTGACCTGGCCGAGGCGCATGATTGTTTTTCATGAACCACAATCCGATACAGGTTCAGGCCGGCATCTGTGGGTAGCACACCCTTTATTTCTGGCCTCATTCGCTGCAAGCCGGTCGTTGACAGATATCTCCGCCCTTGTTTGTAACGTGTTTATCCGTCATCCGTTTTGAATTCTGGAAAAACTTTGCGTGTATACACGTCCTCCGACGCAAACCGGATAAAGAAGGTTCTGATTTTTTTGGCTACCACGGCCCATCAGAAGTTTGGTTTGGTATTCTGAAACCATGGTCTGTGGTTATCTCTGCAGGTAGTTGGTTCGAGTCCAGCCTTGGACTATGGTACGTGTGCCCTTGGGCAAGGCACTTTGTTACTCATTGCTTCTCTCCACCCAGGAGTAAATGGGTACCTAAGAGGGCAGAGATGGTTATTGTGGTCAATTCTATTGTGGTCAAGGCTCTGTGCCAAATTGGCAGCATCGAGCTGTATTCTAGAGGGCTCCTTTGGAAAGCAGTTTGTTAACTGAAAAGGACTACCCTTTTTAAAGATTACAATAAATAAAATAAAAATACACCCTAAGAAGCTGAGATGGTATTTGGAATGTTTTCTTTCGCCCAATGAGTAGGGAAATAATGATGTAGCACCTTGAACACCAATGCTGGTGGATACGTGCGCTTTATAAATACAAAGAATTTTCAGGATTATTTGAGAGTTATTAAACGTTTTCTTCGTACCTTTGGTAGTGAGTCAGATTGTATTAGATGCTGTACTGGAAGCATTAGGCTGGCATACATCGTACTAAAGTCATGGTCCAGAGAATCACCTTGGTTTACTTCATTGGTCTGAGAATAAAAAAGAAAAACAAAAGTACAGTTATTTGATTTAAAAAAATGTATAAGTATAGGAATAAGTGATCAGTTTAACCAGTTCGCGCCGGGATTATTTTAACATCACCGAGCCGAGGCGCGGGATTATTGTTAACGAAACTCGATCCGAAGCGGGTTCAGGCCAATAGTGCCGGGAAGCACATCCGCGCAATTCCGGCCTTGCTCACTGCCGACAGGTATTTCTGGCCTTGCTCGTGGCATGTTTATGCGTCATCCATTTTGAATCTGGAGAAAACTTTGCGTTTATATACGTCATCCGGCGCGAACTGGTTAATAGTAGGATACACCATTTGCAGATATCTAAACAATTTTACTACTAAATTCTTTAGAAGTATTCAACTTATTTGAAAGTAAATAATGATTCTAGGCATCTAGCAAAATGATTGTGCTAGATAAACTGTAATTGTTCTGAACCTTTGAAGTTTGATCGCGAAACAAACCAGAACAACAAGAAAGATTACCCGACGCCGGTTGAAAACGAACAAAACACAGAAATAATGTTTCGATCCTCACAATAACCCACGCATATAACCCAATGCCTATCTCCTTTGTTGTGTTACCTCAATTATATGGCCCAGTAATGGGTACACAATGTTGCTCCATATTCTCCAAGTGATGCTTTGGTTACTCATATGAGAGGCTGTCTTGTCAACGAGCTGTAAGACGGACCCTGAGAACCCAAGTACAGTTCCTGGAACTGTCAGGCCGCAGTCTATCAGAGTTTCGAGGACGCAGAAAAACCTGGCAAACGAGAGAAGAAAAAAATGAGTTTAAAATTTCACCGATAAACACCTGAAATGGCAATACCTTTAAAAAGTATTGTCAATTTTAAGTGAATTGATTTGTTTAACTAGTTCGTGCCGGAGGTCGTATTGACACGCAAAGTTTTTCCCAGATTCAAATAAAAACGTCACGAGCAGGGCCGGAAATGTCTGTCAGCAACGAGCAAGGCCGGAAATCTCTTTCAGCAGCTAGCAAGGCCGGAAATGCGTGGGTGTGCTTCCCGATACCATCGGCCTGAACCCGCCTTCGGGTCGAGTTTTGTTAAAAATAATTCTGCGCCTCGGCTTGGTGATGTTAAAATAATGGTTAATCTCAACATTATAAACTTTGGAACCACATTATTGCTTTGTTAATTCAACCCCAACTCTTTCGGCATTTGTGCTAGGATGCACCCTCAATTAGACAAAATTATAGTCGCAACAACTTCATAAACTTTGGAACCACATTATTGCTTCTTTAATTCAACCTCACCTCCTTTGGCATTTTTGCTAGGAAGCATCCTCGATTAGAAACAATTATAGTCAAAACCAATAGCCAAGAGGTACATAAAACATGACCTACCTTTCTTCCTTAACTGTCGGTAGTAGGCGTTGACCCAGCAGTAATTCTATCAGATATAGAGCTGGTGTTCCCTGAAAAGAATTAAAGTTTGTTTCGTAAAATGCGTGAGTGCTGTAGACTCGATATCTGGAGCATTTATTTCGTGGTGTCCAGGTAATTCTGCAGGTTGTGTGTTAGAGTCCAGCCTAGGGTTGTGGTGCGTGTGCCCTTGGGCAAGAAACTTTTGTTACTCTTCAATAAAGGATTAAGTGGGTAAAAACACTTTTAATCCACTACTTCCATACTATTTCTTAACAAAATATGTGACCGTACACGACGAAAGGGCTGTAAAGTAGGCATCTTGAAAATTTGAGATACTTAGAGAAATGAAATCTACAAGAAATAAGCTTTAAAATGATGTATTACAAGACATAGTTGGTATTTATGGTTAGCTACAACAAGCGACACTGAATATGAAAATCATTTGTTTTTTGGTCCTTTTCTCAAAATAAGCTCTGGCGACTTTACAGCCCTTTTGTCATGGATGGTAACATATAGCTAGTAGGAATACCAAAGATCACAAATATCCAAATCTGAAAATAATTTGAAGAAAAAAAACACCCATTATTCATTATTTTGCCGTTTTCTCCACTATGCCCTGTGCCCAGTTCCGTCTCATTTTGTCATAATGCCTCACATATACCTGGGGCCAATTTCATAGAGCTGCTAAGCACAAAAATTTGCTTAGCACAAAAAATTCTTGCTCAATAAAAACAGGTAACAGCCAAAAGTCTACGTGTTTTTCATGCTAAGGAAAAAAACCAGCTGATTATCAATCAAAAACAATAAAGACCACGTGAAAATTTGGTCTGTAACCTTGTTTTTGCCAACGACAAATTTTCATGCTAAGCAAATTTGTGTGCTTAGCAGCCCTATGAATGTGGCCCCTGATCTGACAAGTAGGAATTCTCTCACTATTTACCTATGTGACAGATGCCAAAGCTTAAAACCTTCAAAAATTCTTAAATTTTTATAAAAGATTCTTGCAGAATATCAGGAATTTGGTGAACAGCCTGGGATATTTTTGTCAACTTACATGCATGAGTCCTGCATTGCCAGGGTGGTAGGACGGGGAACCCAAGACGTTCTTCGGAAGACGAGAAACAGCCTCGAGTAACTTCTGCAAATGGCAAAGAAATGAAATCATGAGCCGCTGTAATATGAGAGATACAATCTCCGGTGAAGGTTGTGTTTATGTGCTTTATAGAAGTTAAATTTATCACTGCCAATCTAAAAGAAAACAATTTCAGGCTATTTAGCTAACACAGATATATTATGAGGGGAGTGAGGTTGACGGAAAGTCAGGTTGGAGGAGCGGTTCTTTCCTCGCCTTCCACCGCTGTGACTTGGGTTCGAACCCCGCCTGGGCAAATTATGTGGATTGGGTTTTCAGTCCCTGCCTGATTCCGTGGAAACTAAGAATATTCTTCTGGGGTTTTCCTCCCACCTCTTAAACTGTACCTTCTTCTCATTGTCTTCACCCTTTTATTTTTCTTTAGGCTTACGAGCTACAGTTTCTATGGACCTTGGTTTCATTTTGTTTTTGAGAGATCCTTGGTTTCATAACCAGAAAGAAATAATATTTACTACCATACTATACTAAAATTTAATATTTTAACTGAAAATAAACTTAATTATTTACATCCATAGTATTAACTTAAAATTAATTATGTTACTAACACAGCATACGACTATGTCTGAATTGGCTGGACAACAGTACTGGAATAAATCCAGAGCCACCGCCGTGTTCGAATTAATTGGCTAAAGCTACAAAATTACATTCAAGTCTATGAGGAGTGGCCACAGCCATGGTCTATACTTTCCATGAATTGTTCAGCTGTTTAAAAAAGTCTTATATTCTTACCAGTAAGGTCTTTGGGGCAAGCCCACTTCTTCCCACAATGCACTGCAGGCCGGTCAGGAACTGAGTCAGTACTTCGACGCTGTCTTTCTTGGTTGCCGTGGTGACCATGTCGCTGACATGGATGACAAGAGAATACCAGAGCTGGAACAAAAGACCTTCTGCGTAAAAAGAAGAAAAATACCCAAATTATTATGGATTATTAATAATTTGATACTCTTTAACCAGTTCGCGCCAGGATTATTTTAACATCACCGAGCCGAGGGGCGGGATTATTTTTAACGAAACTCGATCCGAAGCGGGTTCAGGCCGACAGTGCCGGGAAGCACACCCACGCATTTCCGGCCTTGCTCGCTGCTGACAGACATTTCCGAACTTGAACTTTGCATTTATATACGTCATCCGGCGCGAACTGGTTAAAGAAGATAATGTCAAATAAGAACCATTACAAAACTTTCATTGCAACTTAGGAGAAAGGAAAAGAAAGGAAACTTACCGTCGAGTTGGTCGCCAAGGTTACAGATAACATCTCTCACAATGGGAACCAAGGTGGTGGACAATTTGATGAAAGTAGTTGATGATGTTATCACCGGATGACTCAATGCATCTGAAAGACAAATAAACGTCACTTTCACTGATCCCCTCTAACAAGCAATTACAAGGTTGGGTTTACTCCCTATACACAAAACCTAATTAAGAATGTTTACTTCACAAAGCAAACCAAATCACAAATTCACACACATTTCTGTCATACCATCTAAAAAAAATTATAATAAAGTTGGCAATTTGTGGGGTTGAGACTTTTACAATTGTGTTTAAGCACTTTAAACCGTGCAGCGTTTTGGCAAAATGAGACGGAACTGGGCACAGGGCATAGTGGGAAAAAACTGCAAAATAATAATTAAGATTGATTTTTTTTTCCCCCAGATTTATTGATATTTGTAATCTTTAGTATGCCTACTAACAATATTTTGTTAATAAATATTACGTAAGTAGTGGAATAAACGTGTACAAAACTTTAGACATTGCGACAAAATCAAGGCCTTGTAAACCAATGAATTGGATGGTGCCTCACCACTTATGCCTTCCAATCCTCTTATTCAATTTGTTAAAAAAATTGGCTTAAAACGTTAGCATTTTTTTCTTCGCAATCTTTTTAAGTATTCATCAGAGCGAACTGGTATTCATTTGTAATTAACTTTATTTCATTACTTTTATTTCTATTTGCAAGTTCCAAAAATAAAGATTTTACTTCACTTTCAATTTAAGATGGCCGACCCGTGAATGAAGCGTATAATATATTAGAAGAAATTTAATTTTGAGGTCTGGAGATGACGAGTTATAAATTGTACCTATTGTGAAGGTGTACTTTGGAACCACCCCTACTGCATCACTCGGCATGCCCAGAACTCGTGCCAGGATTTCCACTCCCTGAAGCTGGATTGATTTAAACACCGGGGGAGCTGCACCGCCGGGCGTGCCAGGCGGGAGATTAAGACGAGGTGTAGCTGGACTAGCCATGGAAAACAGGGGTCCTGTGGACGACAATCAAAATGTGTTAATGACTGTATTTGACCGTCCACGACAAAAGTAGGCATCTTGACGTTTTGAGATATTTAGAGAAATGAAATCTACAAGAAATAGGCTGTAAAATGCTTTAATACAAGACATAGTTGGTATTTATGGTTAGCTACAACAAGTAACACTGAATATAAAATTCTTATTTTTAAAAAATTGTTTTTCACATAGTTTAATGGTCCTTTTATCAAAATAAGCTCTGGCGACTTAACAGCCCTTTTGTCGTGGATGGTCACATATATTCTCAATGTTGATTATAATAATCAGAAGTGATAGGTTCAAACTCTACTTCGTTCAACTTCAATGACAAATGATGCAGTTTTCTGTGCATGGCAGGGTGTTCACAGAATACCCTTGGGGTCATGGTTAAGCCGAAGCCGAAGCTGAAGCTGAAGCCGAAGCCGAAGATTCACAAAGGCCCTTAGTTTCCTTTTCACCATTACATTCCATTGCTGTACCCTCTTCTTCAAATATGGTACAAACCTGATCTATGAAGAGGTGTGTTGAACCCTTGTCTAAGGCCTGAACCATTTGTGGCAATGGGGGTGCTAGGACACTGTATCCCCTTCCCGGTGGTGTTCAGGCCGAGGAAAGATTGAAGCAGAGGAGCACACACCTGCAATAATAAACACAGCAAAATAAATAAGTCAAGTCTGTGGCCCATCAGGGCAAACAAATTTGCTTAGCACAAAAAGTCTTGCTCATTAAAAACAGGTTACTAGCCAAAATAATACATGTTTTTCATGCTAAGCAAGAAAACAGCTGATTATCAATCCAGAACAATAAAGATCAGGTAAAAAATTGGTCTGTAACCTTGTTTTTGCCAAGGACAAATTGTCATGCTAAGCAAATTGTTGTGCTTAGCAGCTCTATGAAATTGGCCCCAGGCTGGCGTTAATCTGTGTTTTTGAGTGGAATGAAACGATTGAGAATATTTCTATTCACCTTGGGGCCAATTTCATAGAGCTGCTTAAGCACCACATTTTGCTTAAGCACAAAAACCCTTGCTTAATAAATCAGGTAATGAGCCAAAATTCCATGTAATTGTTATGCTAAGCTAACAACAGCTAAGTACCAATCACAAACAATATGCATATCATGGAGTTATGGCTGGTAAGCTGGTTTTACTAAGCAATAATGTTTTGTGCTTAAGCAGCTCTATGAAATAGGCCCCTGGATGGGATGGGATGCCAGTCCACCACAGGTTACTCTTCAGCTAATGGTACCCATTCACACTCCTGGGTGGAGAGAGGCAAGTAGGGTTAAGTGGCTTGCCCAAGGACAACAAAATGGCAATATATAAAACAAACCACTTATAATGAAGGGCAAACCACTTATAATGAAGGGCAAACCCTAACCACTAGGCCGCACTACATCAAAGAAATGAAAAAGGCTATACCTATTGTAAAGTTCAAGTGAGTGAGTGAGTGAGTTTTGGGTTTAACGCCGTGCCGGCATCAGTGGCCATATTCACGGCGGGAATGTGTACAAATATAAGACAATAGGTAGTTATGAAAAAACAATCGAGTGAACTGTGGAGAATATAGAAACTTTGGAGTCAGAAGGAACAATTATCAAAAAGGAAAAGAATGAAAAACATTTCAAAAGGATTGAAGAACCAATGTATAGACTGATTCTGGGCAGTTTTCCCAGGAGAATCCCATGGGAGGCGGGCTATGGAGGATCCCCCAGACACACGGCACCCTGTCTAATGTAAAGTTCAAACATACCTGTTCAAAGTTCATGGCGGCCTTGGGTCCTAGCCTGTAGACCAGATACCACCAGGTGTCCAGCTTAGCCTGGGCGACCAGCTCTTGTTTGGCAGTGGTGGCCTTGAGTGGCTGCAGTAAGAGCTTCAATCTCTTGGAATTGTACAGAACGTCTAAAAACAAGAACATACATTTTTTCTTTTCTCTTATAAAGTAACTTTCAGAGTGCATCAGAAACTTGGCATTTAAAAACTAGCCGTCAAATTTAAATTTGGTCTCAAATTTAAAATATCCCATTTGAAATATGCCTGGGGAGAACATTTTATTTCGTTTGCAGTACATGTAGTAAGTATCCTACCTTTAACCATTCCTGATAATTAAAGCAATAACCAATGGTGTATCCTACCTTTATAACCATTCCTGATAATTCAAGCAATTACCAATGATGTATCCTACCTTTAACCATTCCTGATAATTAAAGCAATAACCAATGGTGTATCCTACCTTTATAACCATTCCTGATAATTCAAGCAATTACCAATGGTGTATCCTACCTTTAACCATTTCTGATAATTCAAGCAATTACCAATGATGTATCCTACCTTTAACCATTCCTGATAATTAAAGCAATAACCAATGGTGTATTCTACCTTTATAACCATTCCTGATAATTCAAGCAATTACCAATGGTGTATCCTACCTTTAACCATTTCTGATAATTCAAGCAATTACCAATGGTGTATCCTACCTTTAACCATTCCTGATAAATCAAGCAATTACCAATGGTGTATCCTACTTTTAATGGAACAATTCCTTATGTGTTGGGTTGCGTAGAGTCACCTTACCTGGTACAAGGGCAAGGTTGTCAATAAGGACGCGCCAGACAACAAAGGCAGCCAGTTTGACATCAGCAGAGGGGTGCTTGAAGCCCTGCTCCACTACACCAAGAAGGCAGTTGATCAAACTTCCGCCCTTGTGTAAAGCCTTCAAGAAATAAAAACAAGAGTATCTGTTAGAAAAAGTTATCCTTAACAGTTGTCTATGAAGCTCATTAGACTCGTAGAGTCTAATGTTTTAGTTGTAGTTGAGAGCAGAGTACGGTTGGCGTAGCAGTTCTTTCCTTGCCTTTCACCGGTGTGACCCAGGTTCGAATTCGGCCTGGACCAATATGTGGATTAGGTTTTCAGTCCCTGCCTGACTCTGTGGCTTTTTCGCAGAATATTCTCCTGGTGTTTTCCTCCCACATATAAAACTGTACCTTCTTCTCATTGTCTTCTCTCTACAGGATTATTCAGGCTTACGAGCTACAGTGCCCGAGGCACTCTCGAGGGAAATAAAAATCAAAATAATAATAATAAGACAACCACAAGACGTTGGTGTCCTTGGGCAAGCAACTTCACCCTTACTTGCCTCTCTCTCCACCCAGGAGAAAAATTCTAGTTGGTTGTGCAAGACTTTTCACTTTGATAGAAAAACAGTTTTCTCCCAACTGTCTTTACCTTTCCTAGCAAGGTCACAAAGTTGCCCCAGGACTTCAAGACCTGGAGCTCGCACTTGCTGGCGAAGAGTTTCATCATCTCCGGTACCAGGGTTGCCTTCAAGTCAGTCACCAACTGCGGTACGATGTCCGGCCGGTGCGAGACCATGGCCGGGAGACCGAGGCTCAGGGCCAGGACCGCACGCTCGCGGATCTTGTGGGCGGAGCGGACGACTTGTGGGAAGAGAAGCTTGGCCCAGCGGGCCGCGTGTGCTGGCATGTCGTCTGGGAGATCTTCAAGAAGCCTGGGATGAAAGCGTGCAAGTTGTTTGTGATAAAGGCAATTTGATGTGAAATTTTTCAACTGAAATGCTGCAATCAAACACGGAATTGTCAGTATCTTTGTTTGAGGGCGCTAGTCAGAAGTCATAAACACCAGAATGTGGTGTGGCCACGGATCACGCCCGATTTTACGATACAACCTGAGAAGTGACATTATGGGGATCACTCAATGAGGATACGGCTTTTTATCTTATACATGTAATACACAAATAAACCACGAGGGAAACTGACTGAGTAAATTTGAGTAAAAGTGAAATAAGAATTTGGCAAGTTGGGACTCAAACCTGTCCTCTGAGGTTATGTAGTACACGTACACACGTTCCAGAGGTCAGAATATATTGCAGTTTTACCTGATGATGACATTGAGGGCTTCATAGTCCACAGTCATTGATTGGAACTCTCCTTGGACCAGCGCATGCTCCAAGGCACAAAGAATAGAGTGAAGCTGAGGAAACACACACAAAGAGCAACAGTTTAAAACACAATCCCATAGTGGAGATGTTTTATGTAGTTAAATGCCATCCTTATTTCTTAGCCTTCATCCGAGTATTTGTTCATTTACAACTACTACAGCTTTTAGTACAATGCAAACCACATTGCAACTCGCAGCTATTTATCAACAGGTTGAAAAACTACAGAAACTTTAACCCTAACCCTGCCAGACCCAGCACAGTCCATCTGTGGTGACTAGCTGCTTGACCTTGCTGGACTCTGCACACAAGTCAATGTGACAAAGTATGCAATCTGTTGCGTCTGGCAGGGTTTCTAGCCAAAATACCCTGGAGGGTTAGGGTTAAGTCCTTTTCCATCTCCCCCCCCCCACCCCCCCTCCCCATAAAATTGTTTGATGTGGGTGATGCACAACTATAAAGACCGCCATATTTAAGGCAGTTCCCTGAAAAAAGACTAATTTCCAAGTCCAGTGGACCCAAACCAACAGGGTACTTTGGCTAGAAACCCTGCTAGGTGCAGCAACATGCACCATTTGTCAAAGTGACAAGCCTGCCTAGTGCAGCACAATCCATCAAGTCAAAAATCTTAAGGACAAACTGCCTCAGAGTCTGTGGTCACCCAACGCAGCAGGATTCATCTCTGGCATTTTTTAAAGGGGGCAATCTCTCAATAGTCTTTGAATGTGGTCCTTTATGCACTGGTGTTGACAGCTGAATGCATCAAAGTGCACCAGACCTTTGCACCCGATGCACTGTGCTGCGTCAGCCAGGAATAGGGTTAAGAAATAGACCGAGACATGATAACACAAACTTTGCTTCATATGCATCTATCATATGGTATCTCTCGTCCTCGTAAGAAAATATCTCATGTAAACCAAGCTAAACGTCGTATAGATCTCAAGACTATTATCACAATTGTGACCTGCTCCCACAAATCCAGACATAAGTGTTTATTTTTTAAAGTGAGATATTGTTATTTCCATTTAGTATACATCTTTAGCTTTCAGTTGGTACCAAAACCACCTTTATACCATACATACCTTCAATTTTATGAGGATTTTATTTCGATGTTTTTGGAAGATAAATTACCACTTTTAGGACACAGTTTGCCTCAATAAATGCATGATTTTTGTACTTTCTTATCAATAAAGTTGATTTTGTTTAACCTAACTGTGGGTTAAAATATACATATTAAAGGATAAAAAAAATAACGAAAAACAAAAATCGATGTCCGCCAGATTGTTTCAACTTTGACGAGCTGTATCTCGAAATAGCCTGTGCGACTTATGTCGGGTTTCGTAGGAGCGGGTCACAATTGGAATCGAGTAAGGACCTGACATACCTCATGTTTCATGATCTGTTTGGGGAAGTTCTGCTTGGACAGGCACCACAGCGCCCTCGTACAGGTGCTTTTGTCCTTGGTCTTTAGCAAAGCATTGCACAGAGCTAGAAGAGAAAATGCAAAAAGATCATAAACGATAACAAAAATTCTTAAGAAGTGTAATTTTTGTGATTATTGAACACAAATTGATTTTTTTTTTGATTTTTTTTTCTGGAAGCATTTCTAACTGATGGGAAGAAATAAGATTTTTACCTTTAACAACTGTACTTGCATCTTCTGGAGTAAAGGCTCTGCGGATAAATAGAAAAGCACAGGTTATTTTAAAGTATCAATTATATACAATAACAACTTTGGTGCTTATAACCCTAGCTTTTGTTTACACTCCAATGGCCTTCAATATTTTCCTTTACAAAAATTGGTCCGGCGATCGCAAAAAAAACAAGAACAAAACAACGCCTGCTTTTTCTTTGACATCCATGATTGTGAGTTAAACGATATTTACTATAAATACAACCCACCCCCCAAAAAAATCCAAAAGTTTTTTTTAAAGCCATTGCCAAAGACCTAGACAATGGCGCCCAACAAGAGATTTGAGCTCGGCCCTACCTCGATATATCTGGTAGATGGAGACAGAACCCCAATGCCTGCAGCGCAGCCTGGTTCAGCTCCGCATCGTCGTGCATGATGTCCACGCTGACGATGCAGGTCAGCTGGGCTGTGTGCTGGCAGATCTCACGAGACAGAGTGGCATCCCTGTCACCCTTGAGACGGCTACAAGACAAGACATTGGACCAACGCTTCTAAATACGACAATATGAAGAGTACGGGCGCAAAAGCCGCTAAACGCCACTTCAATGAAAACATTATTTTAACTATAGATATCACGTGAAAGCTCCCAGCGCCTAGTATATGTGTAGCAGCTTTTGCGTCTAAACACTTCATATTTGTGACCCGGTCTGTGAAAACGAGTCCGATGTCGCACAATGCGCTTACAAAATTTGGGTGGTTGAACGCGGAGAGGGGGTTTCGTACGAAAATTAGATATTCCTATTTCATGAATTTCACCTTTGTTAGGATCTATATTTTCAATTTCTACATTAAAACATGCTGAAATAAATCAGATTTAGTGAGAAAAAACAGTTTTGTATTCTATTGCATACATCTCCTAAAGGGAAATAATTTGTTTAACCCTAACTCCCTAGGGTGTGTGCAAAATCATATTGATTTTGGAGGATTGAGGACTGTTAGGGTTAATGCATGATTTCTCATGAATGGGGTTTTTAGATTTCGCAAAATCGTCAATTTTAATCGGTGCATCACAAGAACGTAACATGCTACAGACCTCCAACATAATCAAATTAAAGAGGACAGTGCACTCTTTCTAATGGTATACATAACTCTGTTTGTCAAATTTTCGACATCTGACTCATTTTCACAGAACAGGTCACATTTAGTCCAGCTTTTTGCTTCACATTATCACCCGCATACTTTGGGAACATGAACTTTGAAATGACAGTGGGAAAGAATGTTGTATTCTGCTTCTACTTCTTTGGTTGTGTACAAAGTTTACAAAAAATTGAGTGCATTTTCAAAGTATTTTCAATCAAAATTTGAAATATTTCCTAATCCCAGATTTATGTCTTTTCAATTTTTTGGCAAGGACCGACTTTGAAAGAAGAAAAAAAGTGGGGTCAGGATGTCAGCGCTTAATAAGCGAGTTCGGTATTCCGCTGCATTTCCACTGCACATGCGCACATGCAGATTCGACGAATTTTCTTTCATGATAAACATTTCATCGATTGCGTGCAAAAGCATAGCGGGGTACCAGCCGATTTAAAGAGATCGTCGTGTTTTAAAGTTACTAAGTAACATATTTTTTTTTTACGTTTTGGTATTTTCAGGTGTTTTGTGTGGCCAAACTTTTGTTCGAACAAAGTTCCCATCGTCTTTTTAATTTCACAAGAAAATGCACAAAATGCGGATTTGGTTACCACGTCCCCCATAGCCTTGTGTGCATTTGTCTGCCGTGTTTATCCCTTGAAAAAAAATGTTGAATCTTGTTTTGCACATGCGCAGTTGGAATACCGAATTGGCTTATTACGTCAGTATCAGTAAAAGGTAAAATCTAATATCATAAAATGGAAGAAGAATTATGTCTGTCTGTCGTCTTACTCTGCTAAAGTCATGTAGGCCCCCACTTTCTCCTTCAGTGGAGCACCTTTCCCCTCCAGTGCCTTCAAGAGAGGGCTGAGGCCTGGGGCCTTAGCACAGATGGCTTCCTGTTCGTCGGTACACGCTGTCACCATCATGACTTCCAGGACTTATCGTTGATGGGTGGTGGTGACGAGGTTTTTATTGCTAGCAGAAATCCTGTCGAGTTGTTGGGGAGAAAAGTAATATTTTTGTTGCAAGATTCATATTAATTTTTTTTTTAATGACATTTTTGGCTTATTTTAGTATTAATTGTTTACGCTACCACTGTACCAGCTGAGAAAAAGTACAGAAAACTACAACTAAGCTACCTGTTGTGGGTTTTTAATGTCGCTGTTACTTATTTTAATACAAATAACTACAGTACACAATCACCAAAAATACGCCTAACTTTGGTAACTTTCCAAAATTACTGTGTTACTGTTAGGCCTATTTTGTTGCATTTTCCCTAAATTGTCATGGTTATTTTAACTAAAAACGTAGGTCCACTTAAGATTTGTATTGTGTCAGCAAAACTGGCGAAAGGCAAAATCCATAGGGCCAATTAATTTTCACAATCAAAACACCAATGATTAAGGCAGTTCGATATTTGCACAAAATCTGAAGATCTTTATCGTGAAATATATTACCGGTAACATAGTCAGCAGGGCCCAGATGAAAATAAATTATAGGCCTAACGTATAACAAAAACTTCAACAAATAGAAAACCACACGAGTTTAAATCAATAGGCCTACTTGTCCGGAAATTCGGCACATACAAAATCGGCCTAAAATTACTTAAAACCAGAACTGTGACTGTGACTGTTCTTAATTTAATATTACAATTACCTTCTTAGAATACAGATGTTTCCTCCATCCAAGCTACAAATCCTGACGAGTTTCAATTCCACCAATTCGGTTCAGCCGCGCTGAAGAAGAATCAACGTGATTTCGTGACTGCAACACGTCGCAAGCGAGGTCTGGTTTTCCCGCGAAACGTGCCTGTACAAGATTTTAGGCGCGCCAAATGGCATAATGCAATTTCAACGTGTAGTTCGAGCATATGATTAACGCGCGGTGCGTTAAATACAACTGCATGTTCATAAGTCTCGAGATTTAGCTACTCTTATTTTAGTAGATCTGTGACTGCTGACATATTTTAGTTTAGTAGGCCTATTAATCTTTATTATCAAGGCTATCGTATATTTGCTGGGTAATTTTATTATTTCTCAAATTTAATTTCATTCATTTCAATTCTGTCCTTCATTGTCGTCGTGTTCGCTTGTCGTCAAGAGAGGGCGACATTTCACTCAACCTTCACTCGAGCCGCGCGATATCGATTGGAGCATCTGGAGTTGCACTGCACTAATTCAAGCCCTATTAAAAACAGTGCAAAATTAACAATTTTAGGGCCAATTAACATACAAGCCGACTCCACTAGGGTTTCTTAAGAATTTCTTTTCAATTTTGGGCGGGGTGGCCAATTACATTTTAGAATATTCACACCAAATAACAAACGCACCTCCCCTCAAAGTGATACTTTAGTTCCCAAACCTAGTGCAACAGCCATTTTAGAAATGGCATCTCTACATTTTCTCCAAAGTCTGCCCCTATTAGACAAACAAATACCTGAGTCGGCTAAAAAAACCAAACCAATCCGTAGTGCAAAACAGATGACAAAGTAAGATTGGGTGTAGCTGCCGAGTGAAAGGGGGAATCATAATTTCCTATAACAAGGACCTCAGTGCTGCTATGTGCGCGCCATGACTTTTTTGTTATACCGAAACATGAAGAAAATACCACATCGAGTATGCTATAGTACAATTATTGGTATCTGATAATTCTGCTATTCAAAATCCTAAATGATAACAAAGAAACGGATCCAGAATGGGCTGGGAGTGGGGGTCTAGATGTCAGAAAATTGTGTTACGTTTTTCTTCGTGATTTTCCCATTTTCCCATACCCCCCCCCCCCCCCCCCCCCACTTCCCCCCAGATCTGCCACTTTTTGAAACACTTCTAAGTTACTCCTTAATTTACTGTCTCAGGGCTGTTTCATACTGTATAGGTTCTATTTTACTTAAAAAACAAGAAGTTTGTGTGGTTTATTTGTGTAAAAACAAGAAGTATTTGTTTCTGCATTATAAATTGCCAGTTCCAATCTGTGCCTAATGCTAATCACGTGAAATGCAGTGACATTTTAGTGACTGACTGTACATGTACGTCTTTGAATGTGATTACAAAAAGAAGAAGAAAAGAATTACACATTTTACTAAGACAGCTTTAGTGTAAAAACAACAACAATAAAACACTGCAGCCATGGTTTCTGCAGGTGACGGGAAAGTGCTCTCCCTTAAGATAACGTACGTAGGGCCAAAGACCAAGTGCTGTTGGAAGTGGTTATCGTTTGACATCACCCCCACAGTCCTGAGGCTTGTAACTGTGTTTAAAAGTTCTAACGTTAGGGCCTACCGACCGGTACCGTGGCCTGAACATACATACATGTAGGTTACTAGTAAAAGCTTTGAAAAATGTTCATTTTGACGACCAAATACAGCTAGAGACTTACCTTATTTACGCACACCATGTCTCCAATTTGGTTGAACAAATGCCCCAATACAAATATGTTGAAAGCCCGCCTAAACATCACCTGCAGTCTAGTCGGCATCATTTCACTTGTCTTGTTCAGCTGGCCGGGCACACGCGTGGGTTCTTTTTGGTGATTGACTTTTAGCCAATCAGAAACTCTCCTGTATTTTTCCACTGACACATTTGCAGGGCGCCCTCTTTCGGTAGGTAAACATCACACATTCATTGACCGATTGATTGATGACCGATTTTCGTAGCGAAGGACGCTTTGTATTTTTGCTGATTGAATATTGGTAAGAATTATTCGTTTTTTTGATTCCGATGTACGCACACTGGTGTGTTGTTGAGGTGATTAAACCAGAATAAGATCAGAGCGTTGAAACCCACGAAAAAATGAATCGCTCAAGCGTAAATTTGAAAGTCGATTGTCGCGCGAGTCGGCCGCCGTGTGGCGTACGTAATGCACATGATGTATGCTCCATGCAAATGTCAAGCGCAATTTGGATACCGTGCGCAGGGTATCCAAATCGCGCTAGATATAGCAGCAGCGCGCGCGCAACAGCACAAAAAGTGTTAAACTTGCGCACGCGTGCGCAAGTATTAAATTGTTGTACATGGACTACTACAACTTGCACACACAAACATCAAACATCATTCAATTTTTTTTTTTTTAAACATCAAAAACAAAACGAGGCTGTAGGATACACTATAGAGCAAGGAACACCATTTGCAGATATCGAAAATATGGGGGGGGGGGCGGAGGGGGGGCCCAACAAAGTGCGCCACCAACGTTGAAATGTATCTCATTCGTTCTTCCACGCTCATG
This sequence comes from Crossaster papposus, assembly GCA_037893245.1. Classification (NCBI taxonomy): domain Eukaryota; kingdom Metazoa; phylum Echinodermata; class Asteroidea; order Velatida; family Solasteridae; genus Crossaster; species Crossaster papposus. The sequence continues at coordinate 217,333 of JBAIAA010000914.1, read as the reverse complement.
AGCTGCACATCTCACACAGTAAATACGTATAGATTGCTACCTCGAAGCGCACCATTGAAACACGTACAAATTTGCTCCGTGCATCGCTACCCGAATTCAGTGATTTATACAACGTCCGCAAAGCCAGGTACACAGGCACGATCTACACGGATTTTTTGGGGGGAGATGTCATTTTCTGCCATTTTCGTTCGAAAACAACACGATAAAACGCAAGGGGTTCACAGGCAGATTTTTTTTTTAATTCAGTATATCACTGCTACATCCTTTATTAACGTATCCATGGAAAAAAATTAGTGGGTTCGAAGCACGATTTTTCACAATTTATTGATGATTATTATTGCCCTTTTTAGGGGAGGTATTTTTTAACGTCGTTTAGGTATTTGTGCACAATCTCCACGTGCATCAACGGTACGTCAACGTTAAATTGTTTAGACTGCTTTTTTCATTTTCAATACAATTTTTGTCACTGGATGATAACAATTAAGGTAAATAACAACGTTTTACAACTACAAAAGACAAGATGTTAAGATTGGATGCCAAAAACTCTTTATTTTTCGCGTGAGAAAATTGTTTCCCCCTATTTTGAGAATGGACGGTACCACAGCGTTTCGCAATCACAGCCTCGAAGGGCCCCCCCTCCGCCCCCCCCTGGTACAAGTAATATTTATTAGTAGTCAGTATCTATACTGCTGTCACTGTAGCCTTTTGACAAGGCCTCGTGACTCTGGCTAAGTGGCTGAGATGAGTCTAGATACCCGGGGTGAACGCGCGACCGAGTGACGAATGTCACGAGGCCTTTTGCAATGTAGGTTTCACTGCTCGGCATGAATTATTCATAGAAACATATTAGCATGCCAATACGCCCAATCAGAACGGCGATCTTCCAGTTGGCTTCGTTCGTGATTCGTTCAATATCAAAGCATGTAAGAAAAGGTACAAAAACGTATATAAATTTTGCTTCTGAGTTGAATAAATGAATGATAAATACAAGATATCACATTTAAATCTATTTTACATGCAAAATTGCAATAAATTAGGAAGCAACTAATGATTTGAGCTAAATATTGTAAGTGACATGATTGGACATTCCCTGTTTGTAAAATGAACTAGTCCAACTCAAATATAAGCTGACGCCGGCACGCGGAGATACGTTCGCTGATTGGACGCTACCATTTCGGTAGCGATTCCAGTCGGAAACAAAGGTTAACATAAGAAATCCAAACCAGATTGATAAAGGCCACTTGTCTGGGCAATTCGCACTGGCGTTCACTCCGGTTTTTGCGATTAGTCTCTTTTTAGTCGCTCGGCGTCTATCAGACATGTGGCCTTGTTTAAAGGCTACTGTCACTGTAGTGTTACGTTGACATTACAAAGTACATGTACTGCAACGCATCAAAACCTTAGTGCAGTAATGTAACAAGAGAAGTACATGTACCAGCATACGACGTGTACTATTATCATATAATGCGTTTTATTTTACTGCACATTACATCTGTACATGTATTTAATTTCCCCCACAATGCGTATCGTCTTATAGCTAGCATTTTTACTGAATCAATTATCTACTGTTTGCCAATGCATTAACAAGTCAGCTCCGTTCTCTGTGTGTTGTTTGCATCCTACCATGGCAACCAATCCAGTATAACATCAATAGCGGTCAAGGTTTTGTTGCACAAATTGATGATTACGTGTAGGTGTACTACATTGTACATACATGTACATGCATGCTGTTATGATGTGCTTTCGTATAGTGCTTTCATGAACGTAAAATGTACATCATACAAATGTACATGTCATTATGTGTGATGGTTCGAAATACGGTACCCTCTGGAGACATGAATACGATGTGTACAATGGAGACAAAACGTCTCCGGAGGGTTAATTTCTATAGATGAATAGGTCTCCACTGGGAATTTCACGAATTAGATTTTTGGATTTTACTTAAATTACTCAAAAACTAGGATTAGGATGTGGGTTAGGGTTAGTGTTTGGGTTAGGGTATAATATAGGGTATATTGGGTCGAAATTTCCACCCAGGAAAAAAATTATGGTTAAAATGGGAGCATTTAAAAAAAACGTGCTCGACTTTCTAACCATTTTGTACACGAGTTATACAAAAGTTGTCCACAGTTATACAAAAATGCGAATTGATGTTTTTAAATTCGGTACCCTGTAGAGACCTAGTTCCAATTACATAAAACATGTAAGCACAAACATTTGCTTAGCATGACATTTCTTCCTTACAGGTTACAAACATAATATTCAGGTGATGTTTATCAATGTGTTTTTTAATCTTTAACCCTAACTCCCTACACAACAAAGGAAGTTGGAGGATTTTGAAGGAATTGTATTGTTCAATAACAATGGTGAGGGAGTTAGGGTTAATGGCAAAAGTGTGAATTAAAAATGAGAAAAATAAGCTGATCTGAGGAAAAAATGCATCCCTGAAAATGGCACTTTTGAGCTGCTTATTCACTTGTTCTATGTAACAAAGGCAAAAACTTCTTCCAAAAGGACTTAGACTTAAATAATCTGGGTCCTTTATAATTATAGAATCCTTTAAAATATTAAGGAACTCCATTTTCGTCCAAATTCGCACCATCTCTCACCAACCTTCACCTTGCCTGTTTAAACTTCAGTACAAAATTTGCTAGAGGAAATGAGCTCGGCAACAAATTTGATTGGTAAATACTATATTACAATAAGAATAAGATTAATACTGCTGCAAACTGCTTACTGGCTGGAATGACCTGAAATATACAAATCAAATAAGTTAAGAGGGCCTAATATTTTGATCTTAACAAGATCTTCTTCAAGTTCAGAGACTAAATGGCTGTGTACAAGAAACAAACATATATAGGGCAACGTCATACAGCATGATGCACATCATGGATGCGGAAGAAACACAAAAGAAAAAGCACAGAGTTCAATGGAACAATCAACAAAAGGAGGATTAGGCTGAGGGATTAAAGGGTGAGATCAGTGTGGGTAGGATCAGTGTGGGTAGGATCAAAGGCATAATTGATGATTTTTTTAAACCAAAATTTTAAGTATTCATAAACCGGCCAGTATCTGTATCAATTTGTTTTACTCTATTTCTCTCCCCTCTTCCCCCTTAAAACCCCACCCTATCCCCATAGACTTTCAAGAATGGGTGACAGCGCGAAACCCCAAATCTGCACTATGACAAGCTCTGTCACGTGACTAGAGTTAACCGCCGTGCAAAGAAATGGCAGACGCCGACTCCTACATATGGAAGAGCCTGTTTCCGGACAGCCCGCGTCGTCGGCCGTGTCATCGTAGCAAGCAGGCTGCGTGCTGGCACGGCGGGCACATCTACCTGTACGGCGGGCGGGGCGGGAATCAGACGCTACGAGACTTCTGGCGCTACGACGTCGCCACTAACATCTGGACGCTGATGGAGTGTGGCGGGGACGCGCCCCCGCCCCTGCACGAACACACCATCATTGCGCAGAGGGTATTTTTTGATAGTCACTAAAAACTAACCGGTGTAGCGGTTCGCGATATTTTTTGTCAGGAGCTGGGTACGTTGTGTGTGAATGTATATTCATGAGAAAGAGCAATGGCAACTCATATGTAACATTAAAGAGCTATAAAGAACGGCTTTCTCAACCAACTCGCCAATAGCATAGTTAGTAGAGAGGAGAGCTATGGATCGAAAGGTCTGTGGTTCAAATCCGACCAGTTAGTCTTTTTCTTCGACACATTATCTTTATAGGTTGAAGGGAAAACCGTGTTAGGATACATAAGTGCATTGAAAAAGTACAACAAGATTTTTTGGGTCACTTTTTTTTTTTTTGTGGGGGGGGGGGGGGAGGGGTCATCAAACTTAGATTTCTTCGTTTATGGTTCCCACTGCATCCTGAAAATCTGGGAAAACCTGGAAAATTAGTTTCGCTTTTTCCAGTCAGTAAAAAGTAAGGGAATTTGAAGAAGAAAAAAGCCTCAAATTGTGGAAAAAGTCAGGAAATTTGATTGGCCTAAAAGCGAAAATGCGTCAGTCTGTTAAATTTTATCTCATGACCAAACAGCATGTCCACTGGATGATTGGCTATGGTGGTTTTTGTTAGTGTGAAAATCCCTCTTTATCCATTTTGCCCTCGTCAGTTGACCTGAGCTTCTACTATTTTTTCCCCTAGGGGTGTCTCTTCATCTTCGGAGGGGAACTCGGCTATGGCAGCTGCGGAGAAACCCCTCTCTGGATATATAGCATCTCCCAGCAGACCTGGGAGAAGCCGGTCATCGAGTCGGAGGTCAGGACCCCAACAGGTCGTCGGGGTCACACGGCCGTGGCCTGGGGCGGAGGGATGCACGTGTTCGGGGGATACATAGACTTGAAAGGATCGTCCGATGAGTTGTGGACGCTTGACTTTGGTAATCTTACCTTAACCCTGCGAGCTGTGCGAGCCACAAATGTACGCACAGCTTCCATTGGGTGAATTTTGTGCAGTTTTTATCCTGTCACTAGGCCAGCAGTAGGATGATTAATGACACCCCTGGAGAGGCTGGCTGGCTGGACAGCCAGGCGGCGAAACACAAAGAGCCCATTTTGTGCACAAGTGAATTGGGCTTATATATTTTTTTCTTGTTATAAGCAGGATGTTGTATTAAAGGTAGAATATACCATTGTTAATTGCTTCAATTATCCCGAATGGGTGGATTTTTTTTTTGGGGGGGGTTGTATTTTATAGTAAATATCCTTTAATTGTCCTGTCCGAAGGCGATAGTTTTTCGCGATCACCATCCGCGATCGTGAATTCTTTTGTATAAAAATCAATTTTTCGGAACAATTACAGGATATGTTCTGCAATCATTTGGCTGGATGCCTACAATCAAAATTTACTTTCAAATAAGTAAGATATTTCCTAATAATTCGGTATTGAAAAATGTTCGATATCTGCAAATGGTGTCCTACCTTGAACAGTGCTCTTATTATCAGGGTTTTACTCTATTGAAATCTCAGTTTCATCTCTTTATGCAGAGACCAGGTGGTGGCACCTGAACGTGGGCGCACAGGGAGATAACAGCCCTTCCCCGAGGCACTGGCATTCCGCTGTGGTCTGCAGGTCCAACATGTGGGTGTATGGAGGACTCAACAACCTACAGCCACTCAGGGACCTCTGGAAATGGAACTTTGGTAGATCAATTTATTGTTTCCGGTTGTTTTAACATCACCGAGCCGAGGGGCGGGATTATTTTTAACAAAACTCGATCCGAAGCGGGTTCAGGACGATAGTGCCGGGAAGCACACCCACACATTTCCGGTCTAATTGCTCACTGCTGACAGACAATTCTGGCGTTGCTCGTGGCGTGTTTATGCGTCATCCGTTTTGAATCTTGAAAAAAACTTTGCATTTATATACGTCATCCGGCGCCAACTTGTTAAACCTTGCTCTTGTTTTTAATACACGCTTCAATGTTCGCCCCCGGTCCCCATCCTCACATACACAGATTCCAACAAAACATGGTGTTGGAGTTTGACTTGATGGGGATTGTTAGGGTTAAAGGTAGGATACACCATTTTCAGATATCAACAAATTTTACTACTGAATTATTAAAAAATATCTTACTTATTTTAAAGTAAATAATAATTCTAGGCATCCAGCAAAATTATAGCGCTAGATATCCAGTAAAATCGAATTATTAGAAAACAAATCACCGGACGGCGATCGCGTAAAAATAATCGCGATCAAATCTTGATCGCGACACCAAGAACAGCATAAAAACCACTGCACAATGACGGTTGAAAACGAACGTCATTTTCTTGCTTTTCTCCGCAGCCATGATTGTAAAACTTTGACAGGTCAGTTAAAGATAATTACTATTAAATACAACAACCCCAAAATCCATCCATTCCTGATAATTCAAACAATTACCAATGGTGTATCCTACCTTTAAGATTGTTTACTTATCCTCTTTCAAAGGTCTGATTAAAAAGAAAACTATAAATCTAATACACGCGCGTTTTCAGTATGCACGATAGTTTTGAGAGTCAAAATTTGTTCTCACACAGAAATTGCCATTTGTTTAAAAGATGGTTTTCTATTCCTTCGTAGTCTAGTCATTTCATATAAACTGCTTTCTGTAGCCAATTTAGGCACTTTCCAGAACGCAGCGTCTCTTTTATAACAAACCCAAGCTTGGCATTTGCTCCTGGTTTCAGAATCGCGCCAGTGGACCCGCATCCGAGGCCGTCACAGCCCCGGGTTCCTCCACGGTCACAGCGTGGTCCACGTGGCCGACAGCATGATGGTATTTGGAGGCGAGGACAACGAAGGGGAATACAGAAACGAGCTCTGGAAGTTTCATTTTGGTAAAGGCGGACAAATCAAATACCAATCCCCTTTCCGGATCGTTCAGGGTCTGGTCCGACCGGTATGTTAAAGGGATTATAAGGACTTTGGACTGAACAAATCGAGCAGGATTAACTCATCAACCACTCACTTCTTAAACAAATAAAACCATTATGTCAGGCGCTAATCATCCAGTAGGTGGACAATGTAAAGGCAAAGTAGTACATCTTCCTCTCCACTTCACAGTTTATCTCGGCCATCTGGCCCAATGTCAACTACAAACATGGCAACTTAAGCTGCTTTTTGTTCACGTTCACTAATTTTTTTGGTACATTGCATTACGGGGACAACCCATAGGGTTTGTGTGTAAACTGAAATCTCTCCAATCTCAAACTCAGAACACTCTAAAATTCTAAACTTTTCAGCATCACCCTATAACGTTGTCCTCTTCTTCATTTTCTTTCATTATACCCTAACCCAATTTTCCCTTGTTCTACCGTTACTGAAGACCCAACGCGCCCCCACTACTCGGTCTGTCTTTTCCAAACAAAAGATCCTGTCCCCATAACTAGGTGGAGGCTCGTACTCCATTATCTGTGAAGACCTGATTGAGGGGAAAGTAGCTTCTGGCTAAATTCGGAGTACGGTAAAAGGGTTTGGCTTACCAGGCCCGGTACCCGAACAGTCTGTAATCTGCTAATCAGCCTAAAGGAAAAAACCAGAAGGTTTAAAAGATACATTTTAGGAACTTTCATTATTCCACCCCAGTAATTCCAAGCCAAGCTTACAAATATTTATGTAAGAGTTTTACATGTATGTTTCCCAAAGTTCCAATTTATGTGAGAACTTGTTTAACTCTGCAGCCTCAAACAGTTGGCACACTACAACGCCGAACCGTCGAATAACCCCTACCTCATGCACGCGCCACGTCATGGTATCCATCCCTTCCAACCTCATCGTAGACGACTCCTACCTCCTCCCGCCGCAAGACAGTCTTCGTCCCCAGTCTGCCCCTACTCAAGCCCACCAGGACAGGAAACCAGACGGGGGTGGGGCGGGAACCCCCACGGAGCTGCTGGTGGATTTGTTTGTTGTGCGGCCGCATTCCTCCCCTCCCGTGGTCGTTGGCAACGAACGGAGAAATGCGGATAGCGGGATTCATCGCTTCGTAAACAGGGTCCACCCATCGCCAGACGACGATACGAAGAGAACGTTGTTCGATTCAGATGACAAAGAAGATGGAGAATGCAACGCTGAAGTAGTCTTAGAAGACGGACAGGTGGTCACCGTGGCAACTGAAGAGGATGCGAGGATTTGCACTTGGGGAGAAGAGATAGAAAGTGGCAAGTGGGCTGTATCCACGACAACTGACATCCTGAGAAACACTGAGAGGATGAAACACAGACACTGGGCCGTCACGTCGATAGTTCCCCCCAGGGACACAGAATCAAGCAAACTCCTTCTCAATGAGCAGTCTCCCGTCCACTGTCGGCATGGGGACGGGAGATGGGCGTATCAAGATGAGATGACGTCCTCCTCCTGTTTCCGACAACAGGATGCAGAGTGGATTTTGGAGGAGGTCTTGAGCGAGCCCTCGTCCCCGAGGGTACCGAGTGCAGCGTCAGAGCCAGGTGAAGATGCTTCAACTGTTTCGGCCGGCCAAGACCGTGCAATGTTGAATTGTATAGAGCCTGATCCCGTGTGCAATAACCTCTCACAAGATTCCGGTGAGAGTTTCTCCCAACTGCCCGATTCCTCAGTTTTAAATAGTACTTCGAATGTTGGACTGAACAACGGCTGCAATTTCCACTGTTCTGAACATGCTTGTAGTGGACGCTTTGATGCGCACGATGAAAATGTCGACGACACAAGACGTGGTCTTTCTGTAGGAGTGCTTCCATCCGTACAAGAGCCTGAAGAGCAAGGAGTTGTAACTGAAAGAAGCATCAACCGGGAAGATGTGAAACATGCAAGGCCACTGGATGGAAGATCTTTCGACAGTGATGACAAAATCATGATCACAGACAGACACAAGTTATTGCCAGCGGATGAGAAGTCAGTGGCCACTTTCGTCAATTTGGGGTTTATGTCTTCACACGACGATCTCCGACATCCGCAAACTTCAAAGGGTAAGGATTTTGGCATTCAATCGAAGCCAGATATGAATGCATCCGTTTGCCAGTCAAACAGCATGCCTGTGGAAAATGACCATTCGGGTGTCACCTTGTTCCCTGAGAAGCAACAGGTTAGAGATGCTCCCGACCAATCACAACAACTGACACTTGTCAACGGCACAGTCGACCAATCATCTACTTTGTATCAACCCCGTGACCATCTGCCCCAGTCACTTTTGCACCAAGGAAAGCATCAACTAGCCCAGATGCACCGAGTCACTCACGTGAAGCCCACCAATCACAGAGTCTGTCAAATCACAGTGGAAGAAACAAACAGACCGTGTATCCAATCAAACGCAAGGATCCACCAGCATTGGCAGAACCAAAGGCAAAACCAAAGGCAAAGTGATAGCGGGAGTTGTACTACAAACGACAGTAGGCCTCGGCTTCACGGCAGATCACTGACACTGGATAATTTGCCGGATAGGAACAGAACAGGTCTGCAACGACCACAGAGGCTGAAGTTGGCGGAACTTACCTCCGGACAAAACAGAGATTTGCTGCTGTGCAACGATCAGGAAGAGGTAAACACATTCATAACATTTGAGATAGAGCAGATATACAAAAATGCTGTCATTGACTTGTCTTAAAAAACTCAAGGTGCATTCTATAGTGTAGTATGTTTATGAATTCAACTATCACCCCCCTCCCCCCTTGTAGGACAAGTGGACTTGGCCAATCTTCCTGTACCTCATGGGTGGCGAGGAGACTGGCTCCTGCAGTCTACACCGCAACAACAGCCCCATGTCAGTGTGGAAGTGCTGCATTGTGCAAGGTGAGGTACCAGACCTGTTGTTTCCCAGATATCAGGGCCCAATTTCATAGAGATGCTTAACGGACGATTTTTTGCTTAAGCGGGGTGTTTAAGCAAATTTTCATTTCATAGCAACCGTTAAGCAAGATTGTTTGCTTAAAGCGATAAGCAAAGAAAAAGGAGCCTTAACCACCGCATTTTTTGCTTAAGCAAGGTTTAACCTTAACGTAGCAACAGTTAAAATGGCGGCTATTCTTCGAAGGCGACGTGAAATTCAAATTATCATGTGTTTCGATGTCAAAAGGAAACCCTTTAAGGACCCCCTCAATCACTGCTTTCTCCTCGATGTAAGAGGTAGCCAGTGCCAGATCCATTTCTACGATTTGGGCTTTGCCCCGCCCGGCGCAACTTTTTTACGCTGTTGGTTTCGTCCGCCATTTTTATTTTATTTTATTTTTTGGGAATTTTTTGCTTAAGCAGACGATCTAAAATATTGCGCGCGCAGTTTGTTTACGTGCTTAAGTTAGCAACCGCTGGTGAAATACGTTTACGCTTAAGCAAATTTTTCTGCTATAGTAAGCAAAAAAATTTGCTTACCGTTAAGCATCTCTATGAAATTGGGCCCTGTATTAAGCCGCATCCAAAACTATTGTCTAGGGGTGCACCAATAAAACTACGTGGGAAAATGATGCCGTAGCCATGAAAACCAGTTTCGGACACGGCCTTGTCACATCTCCTTCGCAAGATTTTCCTTGTGTCAAAAATCACTTTTGAACTTTTTGTGTTTTTACAGGAAAACCTTCCGACAATGAAGTTCAGCACATCTTATCGCAGTATTAAATGTTCCGGCTGAAGATTGAACCACAACGGAAGAACATTAATATTCAAATTTTTTATATGCCAAAGTTTGTGTAATTTATAACTTTCTAAAACTTTCTAAAAATAAAAGGACTTGTTCTGAATATTGATGTTTCTAGTCGATTCCCATACTAAATAAACCTCTGCTGCGACACTTTGTTTAGGTGTGTGCTTTTGCAAATTTACCATATGACGTTGTGACTGAACGCTTTTGCATTAAAATTACATGGCCTAACATTTCGATCTTAAGCAACTTCTTTCTTTTAAGATCTAGATTTTAGGAAAAATCCTGGCTTTTAGCTGTTTTGCAATGCATGTATCAGATTTTAAACAAGATACCTTGAATGTATACATGATTTTTATGGAAGTTGTATTTTGCTGATGTGTATACCAAGGGAACGTATATATTTTCTAAAAAAATACTACCTCAGTTCCTAGATCAAAAACTGGCTTTTTATTTTACATATATTTATTTCAACAGGGTTTTTGCACGTTTACTTTAATCTCACAATACAAAATTACAACCGGGCTAGTTTAATAGGAATGAGCTCAACTCTTCGTGTCTTTCATGTTGTTCTTTTTTAATACTTTTTACATTGAAATCTTCTGGGAACCTTTTATTTGTCCTTGCAGATTCCAACGCCATAATGTGACCTGCTCCCACAAAAATGGCGTAAAGTCGTGCTGTGCTATATTGAGTTATGATTGAATATAGCTGATTTGACAATTCCCACATATGTATTCTTTCAAACTACCAAGTATTTTTTGCAAAAATCTAAATTTGATGTGTGTAATGAATGACTGTTGGTTTTGCTCAATATTAGATTTTGTTAAATACCCTACCCAATAAATTATATATCATTTTAAAGCTAAGAATTCAAGGAATCTGAAAATACTAATATCTAAAAATATCAAAATGTCAACTTTACTCTGATTTCGTGGGAGCAGGTCACATATGGTAAACTCTACACACTGATTCTGGTGGTATGCCTAACCACATGTAAAGCATGATCAGTGTAAGAGTGTGGTACACATTCAGTTGGATTTTGAAGGGTTGGAGTTGAAAACCCCAGGAACTGGTAGATTTTATAGGATACAGTATGGTTTTAGGGTTTAACATCTAATCTATGCACTTTCCATAATATTTTTTCCCATAAATTAGTTAAATACTAATAGAATGTATTCTCAATGTATTAAAATCGCTAAACGCTTTACAACACAAAATGAAAACAACGCACAAATAAACGACGATTTAAGGACATTTTCATGTTCGTTTTTTACTACATTGGTTTTAATAGCTTTTTGTTTTATTTTACACATGAATATACTATATACTTTTATTGTATAAAGGATTCTTACTAATTTCATATATATATATATATATACATGTAAGTATCTTTACGAACAAATTATATGAACAAATAAATTGTTCCCAACAATTTTTACGAACATAGCGTTGTTTTTGTTGTGTGTGTAAATGTTATATTCCCTTGATGGAGAAAATAATGGCACGCTTTTATGAGAAAATTGCAAATGCTGAAAATTACTCTGTTTAATATTGAGAGATGATGCACATGAATGGGTCATCTAAAATTATCAACTTTTTAAAAGCATACAAATCATTACTTTCAAAAATGGAATATTCCTGAAAAAGACTTTGAACCTGAGACCTCCAGATTACCGTTCCGGTGCTCTACCAACAGCTATTTTGTAAGTAAACAAAGAAATCGGCAAGGCGGGACTTGAACCTGTGACCTACCAACTGAGCTATCTTGCCCTCTGTTGGCGGTCTCCCAAATTTGCCCTCGAACAAAGATACTGACAATTTGGGAGGGAGACTGCCAACATAAGGCAAGATAGCTCTGGCCAAGTTCGATCAAGGAACTACAGTTAACTAGTGGTTAGTTCGTGACGTCATTAGAACATTCCCACTGAAGTTGAAGTGCGAACGACTCTAGTCGAACTATTGACCATTAATTGCCAAACTGGTCCTCTCTGTACTGTGCTATTAAAGCGGCTATTGGTTACCATCGATGCGACCAACCGCGGTAGGCTGGTCGTGAATAGTCGACTATACTAGTCCAACCATCGTCGACTAGCCAGAGTTCGATCAGAGTTAGTCAAACTATAGTTAACTATAGTCCTTGATCGAACTTCGCCTCAGTTGGTACAGCGCTGGTCCGATATTTCGAAGGTCACAGGTTCAAGTCCAGCCTTGCCGATTTCTTTGTTCACTTTGAACAATTTGTCGTCAATTTCATGATCAAAAGCAATATGAAATCTGAAGATTTTGGCAATCGATTCTACACTTTTACTGGAATATCTCTAACTTCCAAGAGAACTACCACTGACTGGTAGGTTTAAGTGGTGGGATACGTGCACAGGTACCCCCTCAATGGTAAGAAAGGGGGAGACATTCTTATGTGATGCCGACAATGCTTGTCGCTCGTGCTCAGACAAAGTTTTTGCAAATTCACAATAACACAAGTCATGCGTACTTCACGCTACGCGAGCGTGGACCAGTACGCAACACCGGGCTCTTGAAAGTAACGTTAGAGCGCCCTCTGTCGTTCACGCACGGAGCTCATACCCAGGAGCGCCGCCCATAGCCCAACTCACGCCAATCCTAAACGCTTGGTCGTTACCCTTCCCTGCTATCTGAAGGCAGCCATGACACTGCCGGGGCCCTTGCGCTGGGAGTGACAGATCATGCAGTGCTCCTGAAAAAAAGATGAATGTTAAACACAGAACAAAACGATCTTTACTCGATTTCAATCTTTGCATGGTAATTTTTCAAGAATTTTTTAAGAACTTTATATGTTTTTACTACATCTATTTTAAAGAAATTGTATACAAATCGTTAAATAAAAGGGAAAAGCAAATGCCATATTTTATTTTCATGAATACAAAACTCAAAATTTAAATACAAACATAAAAATGTAAATTTAAAAAAAATCACCCTGAATATTATTATTTTTATTATATATATCTTTTTTTTTGGGGGGGGCCTTTTTTGGTGTCTCATCTTGCCAATATTTCACACAGAAAAGCATATTTTTGTGTCCCCCATGCCTAATACTTTACACACAATCATGTGAAGAAATTTTGGAAAACTATTATTCCCATACAAAACCATTCTTCTCATACCAAACTATTTTTCACATACAAAACTATTTTTCCCATACCAAACTATTTCTTCCCATACCAAACTATTTCTTCCCATACCAAACTATTTCTTCCCATACCAAACTATTTCTTCCCATACAAAACTATTTTTCCCATACAAAACTATTTTTCCCATACAAAACTATTTTTCCCATACAAAACTATTTTTCCCATACAAAACAATTTTTCCCATACAAAACTATTTTTCCCATACAAAACTAATCTTCTCATACAAAACTATTTTTCCCATACAAAACTATTCTTCCCATACAAAACTATTCTTCCCATACAAAACTATTCTTCCCATACAAAACTATTCTTCCCATACAAAACTATTTTTCCCATACAAAACTATTTTTCCCATACAAAACTATTTTTCCCATACAAAACTATTTTTCCCATACAAAACTATTTTTTCCATACAAAACTATTTTTCCCATACAAAACTATTTTTCCCATACAAAACTATTCTTACCATGTTCTGGGCTATTAGACATTCTTCATGGAAGACATGATGACAGTAAAAGATGACCACAGTCGATTGGGAATCTAAAAAAAAAAGGTACCTGATTTACATTATTGTTACCCCTGGCCATTGGGCTAAAAAAAACGTTCCAAAAACCATCTAAGCTTTCTGGGGAGTATACAGCTTGATGCAGCCATTTTTGACGCAAGGCAGAATCAATCACAATAAACCATCTCGGCCCTTACTGGGAAGGAGAGAAGCAATGAGTGACAAAGTGCCTTGCCCAAGGGCACACGAACGGTACTCCCAGGTTGGACTCGAACCCGCAACCTGCAGCTTTACCTACAGACCGCGAATTCAATGCTCCAGACAACTAGGCCACGGCACTCCACAGACATTTCTGTTCAACTCGGTTTTACTTTCAGGTTTATTTAAATAGTTTTCAAAGTTGTTCAGAAATAATCACTGGCTATCTTTCACCAATGCAATTTCCTGCACAATCCTAAACTTGACTTGAAATAATTGGTACTCACCGCTTGCCAAAATTGGACCATGGCAACTATCGCAATGGTGATCCTCTGAAAAGAAAAGAGAACATTTATAACAAAATAAACTTACATAGTGTTGATACTACGCTCATGCTATGTCATTTGTATTATCAAAGTCTTAGTGACTACACATTTTGATAACCCTATTGGTCGAGAGAGAATTTAGTGTATAGTGCAATAGTACAATCCAAAAGGAAAGAAAATATGTAGGACTTCCCCACATTTTGAATTAATCAGTTCGCGCCGGGATTATTTTAACATCACTGAGCCGAGGCGCGGGATTATTTTTAACAAAACTTGATTCGAGGCGGGTTCAGGCCTATGGTACCGGGAAGCACACCCGCGCATTGCTGGCCTTGCTCTCTGCTGACAGACATTTCCGGCCTTGCTCGCTGCTGACAGACATTTCCGGCCTTGCCCGTGACGTGTTGATGCGACATCCGTTTTGAGTCTGCGGAAAACTTTGCGTGTATATACGTCCTCCGGCGCAAACTGGTTAAAATAAAATTCTTTGAATATTGTTTTCTCTGAACATTCATCATTCACAGTTATAAAACGTTATCGGGTTATAATTGTCAAGCACCTTCCCTTTGATTTGGAGCACTTTTGCTTCTTCAAACGATAACAAAATTGACAATTTGTCAACTGTAGCTCTTAACCAGTTCGCGTCGGACGATGTGTATACATGCACAGTTTTTTACCGGAATTCAAAACGACTGCTGGATAAACAAGTCAAGTGCAAGGCTGGAAAACTTTTGTCAGCGACCGGCTCGCATGGGAGCGAGACTGGAAATATCAGGGTGTGCTACCCACAGATGCAGGCCTGAATCTTGAGAAACAATCCCGTGCTTGGGTCCGGTCAATGTCAAACTAATCCCGGCGTTAACTGGTTCATTATTAAGTCTGTACCTTCAACATTGATGCCGCGTTTTTGTATTCTGTTGAGTCGGTCGAGCAGAGTGAAGCATCCAGACACTAGGATCTTCTTGCAGCCTTCTCTCAGGGACATCTGCAAGTTGTAGTCCTGGAGGATCTTGACCAGGGAGTCTCGCAGGCCCGGGATCTCCATCCCCTCCTTGATACGCTGCGACAAGAAAAGAAAACGCACGAGATGACGTAGGATACACCATTGGTAATTGACCATTTGCGTGTGGATTTGAAAAATATCTGGTACACTAACAGCTTGACACAGCTTGGCACAGTTTACATTTAAATTCTCCAGACCAAAGACACTGTTGCTATATCACGTGATTCGGGTCAAGCCTTACGCTAGCAACCCCCGGCTCTGGAATGGTCTGGTGTCTTTGTACCATTCTCAACCATTGTGAACAATGTATTGGTGCTGAGCGTCTCTTACGTAACTATGCAAGAGCTTGCCCCGAATCACGTGATATAGCAACAGTGTATTTGGTCTGGATAATTTAAAGTCAAACCGTGCCAAGTTGTGTGAACAAGTCAGTGTACCAGATATTATTTAAATTCCACACGCAAATGGTCAATTGTTTGAATTATAAGGAATGGGTAGATTTGAGGGGTTGTATTTTATAGTAAATATCGTTTAGCTGACCTGTCCGAAGTTTTAGAATCATAGATGCCGAGAAAAGCACCAAAAAACGGCGTTTGTTTTCAACCGGAGTCGGGCGGTTTTTCTTATGTTGTTCTTGTTTTTATCGCAATGGTTTATACAATTTAATTTTTCGGAACAATTACAGGATATCTAGGGAAATCATTTTGCTGGATGTCTACAATCATTATTTACTTTCAAATAAGTAAGATATTTCTCAATAGTTTGGTAGTAAATTTTTCGATATCAGCAAATGGTGTATCCTACTTTTAAACAAAAACGGTCTGCAATTCCATGAATGGACATGGCTAAAAAATAGAACAAGTAATCCTCAGATCGCGTGTCGCCTTTTCCTGCATTCAATCCAATATGTTTTGTGTTCTTATAAAAAGTCACATTTTTTTGAATTTTCAAACGACATCAAATGACCCCCAGATGACCTTTGTCGTCCTATTTAAAAAAAGTTGGGATGAACCACCACCATCTAAGGAAATCCAAGGGGTGTGGCTTACTGGATCGGTCTTTAAGAACTGTTACCTGGGGCCAATTTCATAAAACGTGTAAGCCCCAAAATCTGCTTAGCACGGCAATTCTTCCTTAGGGAAAAAACAGGGTTATAAACCAACATTTTAGTTGATATTTATTGTTTGTGACTGGTATTCAGCTATTTTTGTTGTTGTTTTGAATGAAAAGCATGTGGAGTTTGGACCGATAACCTGTATTTACTGAGCAAAACTTTTTGGTGTACTTACGTTAATCAATATAACAGGGTCAACATGGGTACCGATGTTGTTCAGGAGTCCTGTGATGAATGCTGAAAACAAACAAGGATAAACAAATTAAAACAAAACAAAAAGGAAATCCCCACCCCCACCCCCCAATCAATAATAAAAAAACAGAATAAAAAAACAATAAAAAAACAAAACAAAAAAAACAAAAAAAAACACACGCGAGCTTCGCTTGGTCATAACATAATTGTTTGAAATGGACAAACACCTACAAGTTGGGTGACACCTGTCAATTGAAGGCAATGTACTAGACAACCGGTAAGGTTGGGGCGCATTTTTTTGCGGTTAGGGTAGAGGTCTCCGCTTAACCAGTTTGCGCCAGAGGACGCATATACACGCAAAGTTTCCCCTGATTCAAAACGGATGACGCATAAACACGTCACGAGCAAGGCCGGAAATGTCTATCAGCAGCGAGCAAGGCCATAAATGCGTGGATGTGCTTCCCAGTACCATCGGGCTGAACCCGCCTCGAATCGAGTTTCGTTAAAAATAATCCATGTACCTTTTTCCATAGTTTTCTCTTGTAACTTAGGTATGTGACACAAAACTCATGAAACTGCCATTTCAGGTAATAAGTTAGGAACATTGAGAAAACAGCCACTGTCCCTTCGTTAAAAAGTGAGTCAATTTATAATTGCATGCAAAACCATCAAATATGTAAATATATTCATAAATATGTAATTATATTCATGAATATGTAATTATATTCATGAATATGTAAATCTATTCACGATGTCACACTCACAAGGTTTATTCATAGAGGCATTGATGAGTTCTTCCCACAGGCCGGCGTCGTCGTGCTCCTTGGCAAACTCAATGGCCTTGTCCACGTCACCCATCTCTTCTATGATCAGCATCAGGGCTTGGGTCGTGTTGCCCATGCGGCCTGCGTGTGGGAGGAGTTATGCAAATGAGGTTGAGCTGGGAAGGAGTTATGCAAATGAGGTTGAGCTGGGAAGGAGTTATGCAAATGATGGTTGAGATGGGGGAAGGAGTCTATTAAATAAAAAAAAACTGTCTGACATTAGGATTCGGTCCGAAAGAGCGTTTTGTCAATGGCTACGACCACGGCTATGAATGATATGTGAGGATTGTGATGGCCCGCGTTTTACCGTTCGATTAGCCCGGTTCTAGTGGCTAACGAGACACAACAATTTCAAGGGAAAAAAAGAAGGAGCAAGGAACAAAAACAAGGAAAACATTTAATAATTAGGAATACTTTTAAAAAAACTGTCATGCCTAACTTGCAATATAAAACCATTGCCCTCTTTTCCGTATAAAAAGGGGGAAATAGTAGGTATTTCAAGGAAAAAAAGTAAGAGCAAGGAACAAAAACAAGGACAAAATTTAAAAAAATAGGAATTCTTGAAAGCTTGTCATGACTATACTGCAATGTAAAACCATTACCCTCTTTTCCGCAAAAAAAAGTAGGAAATAGTAGCAATTTCAAGGAAAAAATAAAAATAGGAGCAAGATACAAAAACTAGAAACGAGTAGGAAAAGTAGAAATACTTGAAAGCCTGTCATGCCTATCCTGCAATGTAAAACCATGGCCCTCTTTTCCGCAAAAAAAAAAGTCAAAAATAGTAAGTATTTCAATTTAAAAAAAAATAGGAGCAAGGTACAAAAACTAGGAATAAGTAGGAAAACTTGAAAGCCTGTCATGCCTATCCTGCAATATAAAACCATTGCCCTCTTTTCCGCAAAACTGTGAAAAGTAGGAAATAGTAGGAATTTCAAGAATAAAAAAAAATAGAAGCAAAGTACAAAAACTATACTAGGAATACTTGAAATCCCGTCATGCCTTTAACTATTGCCTTCTAAACTCAGCACGAATGTACAATTTTTCACTAAAAATAATTTTTTAAATATTTTGCTCACCTAATAGAAAGACCATTTCCGGGATGAACTGCCTCTGCGTGCAGACATCCAGCGCGACTTCCATGGGGCAGTGCTGGCTGTTCCGTAGGAATGGCAGGAGCTTGTCCCGGTCAAACTCGGCATAAAGGGTAACCTGGAGGGACTGGAAGTCCTGGCTGAGGTGCGGGTGCTTGTGGAAAAGGGCGTCTAAGTACTGGAAACAAAATAGGAAAAGAAAAAAACCACAGAATTATGGTAAAATTTTCAATCACAATTTAGGATCCAGTAGAATTTGGAAGCACTTTAAAGGTAGGATACGCCATTTGCATATATCGAAAAAAAATTACTACCGAATTATTAGGAAATATCTTACTTATTTTAAAGTAAATTGTAGGTATCCAGCAAAATGATCGTGCTAGATATCTTGTAATTGTTCCAAAACATTGAATTTTATAACAAATAATTCACGATCACGAACAAAATAAAAACCACTGCCCGACGCCGGTTGAAAACGAACGCCATTTTTCGTGCTTTTCTCGGCATAAAACTTCGGACAGGTCAGTTAAACGATATTTGATATGAAATACAACCCCCAAATCCACCCATTCCTGATAATTCAAGCAATTACCAATGGTGTATCGTACCTTTAACATTAGAATTAGAATTTGGTGGTTTCGGGCCAAAAACAAATGCCAAGACAGTTGTGGTAAAATAGACTGTTGATGACGGTGAACTCTTTAATAGGGAAAATTCCTGCTTATTTGCCCTATTCGTCAATTTCATAAAACATGCAAGCACAAAATTGTGCTTAGCATGAAAATTCTTTCTTAGCAAAAACAGGGTTACAAACCAAATTTTCAGGTGATGTTTATTGTTTGTGACTGGTATTCAGCTGGTTTTTGCTTAGCATGAAAAGTACATGAAGTTTGGGCTGTACCTTATTTTTACTGAGGAAGACTTGTTTTGTGCTAAGCACATTTTTGTGCTTACATGTTTTATAAAATTGGCCCCTGGACTTACATGATACAACAGTTTAGGCTTCTCCTCAAGCTGCTTGACAACTTTCTTCACCTGCGAAAAAAAATAAACAAATGATACCTAGTTTTTTACTACACGGACAAACGAATATGATAGAGGTAGAGTGGCTAGCTCAGGGACAATAACAACATTTCCTGCAGATTCATGGCATGTATACTATAGTCCGAGTATCAGACATTATACCCGTATGGGATAACGTCTATTATTTCTAGAACTGTTAATTATTCAGGCTTACGAGCCAAAGTGCATTGGGCGTTTTTTAAGGGATCCTTGGTTTTATTTACCAGAAAGAATTAGAAATAATAATATTAATAGTCAACTTTACAAAAAAGTAGCGTCTCAAAACTACAACCTTGTCGGCTATTTGAGCTGAAAGCAACCGTAACGCTAAACAGTGCTGAATCCATCAATTTCAATACACACGCGAGGCGGTTTAGGGTTAACCAGTTCGCGCGGGATTATTTTAACATCACCGAGCCGACGTGCGGGATTATTTTTAACGAGACTTGATCCGAGGCGGGTTCAGGCCGATAGTACCAGGAAGCACACCCACGGATTTCCGGCCTTGCTCGCTGCTGAAAGACATTTCCTGCCTTGCCCGTGGCGTGTTTATGCATCATCCGTTTTGAATCTGGGAAAAACTTTGAGTTTATATACGTCATCTGGCGCGAACTGGTTAATAGAAGCCAAAATATTGCCATTTCCTCCTCGAGGAGGATGAAACTCACAGGCACTTTGTTGACGTTCTCGATGAGTAAATTGACGGCCCGTTCCGTGTCAAACTCCATGAGCATGACGATCTTGTCCTGGATGGAGTCAAAGAGGTTGTGCCGATGGATGAGGGGAAACACATCCTTGTGACCCAACCTAAAATATAAAAAATATAAAACAAAAGAAGAAAGAAATCAAATACGTTAAAGGTGGAATATACCTTTTGCAGATGGCCAAAAAGTAAAAACCAAAATACTGTTGAAAAGATTACCGTAATTTTCTGCGGCAAGGCGCTCGGCGGTTAAGGCGCAGGTCCCTAAAATCACCCCCAAAAAATTCAAACGTCAACAGATAAAGCGCACCGCCGAAAAAGGCGCATGCTTGAACGCACCCAGAAGAACACCAGGCGCCACCCGGTGTAGGTACATCGCCACAAAGGGGTCATTTTGTTGCCTTAGAACGATCCCACTATTCCAAGCAAGAATTTGCTGAGTACTTGAGTTTATCTGGCACGCAAACAATGTATGAAAACTTCAAACCAGTAGTCACAATATCGCACGAGGTTTACTTTGCCGATACATATCATGTACATGTATCACTGCAGTATAAACTGCATGCATACACATGCACATGTACATCACATGCAGCGATCGCGTGCGGCGTATCCCTAATTGCGACACCCCCATGTCTTTTTTCCAGTCGTTGTGAATGCTCCGCGCTGTGTAGTTCGGATGGTGAATTGCATGAAGCCGGAACGTAGACGAAAAAAACGTTTAGAAAAAGGCCACATAGTACAGGCCAGCTTTTTATCGCTGTTGCACGCGTCATGCAGCGCACGCTGCATAGTCTTGTTTGCAAGACGATCTTAATCGCGGTATATGCAGCGCACGTAGGCCGCCGATGCGGGCGTCCTCTAACGTATGCCGTACCATACACGCAATGACCTTCGGTCTAAGGCCGTGTCCGAAACGGGCTTCTAGAGCTACGGCTACGTCTATTGTCAGCCTGCTCACGTGTATTTGTAATGGGCGAACACCTAGACAATAGCCGTAGACAAGAGATTCGGATGCGGCCTTAGCGAAGGTAATTCGCGCGTGGTCTACGGCGCCCCGCATCGCGAAGATCGTCTTGCAAACAAGACTACGCACGCTGCCGAGTGCTAAATCACATGTATACATATGTACATCTACACACGTACATGTACGTACGGTCGTAGGGGATCAACACATCGCGGCATTGTTAATGGAAACACGGTCACAATGTCCGGAGAGTTGAGCTAATTGGTTGACCGCATTATTGAGTAAGATTGCGGTGTTCAAAGAATTCTCCACACAAAGACCATCACTTTGAACTCAAGCGACATCATATACGGCGCACCGAAAGATAAGGCGCGGCGATGTTTTTGTGGTCTAGAAAGTCAGATAAGGCGCGTCTTTACCGCAGGAAATTACGGTACTTGTTGTAAAGATATTCATGACTCGAAACTGTGAAATTATTCTTTCTGGCATGCTGTCAATTTGAATAAAAAAAACAAACCTAAAGAATGTCATTTCCAAAGATGCGTCTCAGAGACACATTTTTTTAAAAAGGTTTCCACAAATGTGACCCACTCCACAATAATAGGTATTGTGTCACATACATGTTATATATACATGGTTGAAAAGCCCACAGCGTAAGCTTTCATTTGGTATATAATAGAGCTCCATAGCCCCTCCCGTTCTGGATATATGACATGTTGGCATATTAATTACTTCCTTGGAGCTCAAATTACACAACTGAGAAAACAGGCTTTGAAATAGCCAGCTCCGTGGTACTACAACAGAACGATGCACACAACATTGTATTTTTTTCCTACTTTATTCAACAAAATCAACATTTCTGTGAATGAAACCTGAAACTGTAGGTACGGTAATACAAATGTCATTCATGACAACAAATGTAAATCACATTTTGATGAAATGTTTACCCTCTCAACTTTGAGTAGGCCATTACACGATACTGCACAGCGCGACTTAATACCCTTTTTTGTAGAGCCGGTAACAAATGGTGCGTGAACGCGTCCGAACGATGCATGCAAGTGTCCGAACGATGCATGCAAGTGTCCGAACAACGCACACGCGCGCGTAGGGGTTATTATTAGTCTGTTCAATGCGTGACACACTAGTAGCTGCAATCGGTTAAATAAGAACGCGCCCTGAACGCAGATTGTGGCGCAAAGCAGCTAAATCAACCACAATAAACATCTCTGCCCTCACAGGTACCCATTTACTCCTGGGTGGAGAGAAGCAATGAGTGACAAAGTGCCTTGCGGAAGGGCACACGCACCGTAGTCCCAGGCCGGACTCAAACCCACAACCTGTAGCTTTACCAACAGATTACAAATTCAATGCTCCAGACCACGAGGCCACGGCACTCAACTAAAAAAAGTCATATACAAACCGCACAAAAACCATTCTTACTTGAGATAGATGGCCAGCGCTTTGTCATATCGCTGGTCGTAGGAGTAGAGCTCCCCCAGTGTCTGCATGAGAATGCGGTTATCCGGTTCGCGGAATAGCCGATCCTGCACCGCGCACACCAAGGTCATGAGGTCGTACAGGTCAGAGGGCCAGAGCTTGATGAGTTGATGGAAACCCTAGGAAGGAGTAACCGAATGGAACTGGATGAGTACTAGCAAAGAGAGGCGGCACTTTAGTCAAAGATATCATACGTACGCCCAAGTTGCCCATTACTGGGTAAACCATGGGTCAGGTCAGGTTAGGTACGCCCAGTCACCCACCTCAAGGTCAGTCTGCAAGAAGTCATTGAGCACCATCTCATAGATGGTATCCCCCTTGATACTTATTTACACCCCTAGTACGCCCAGTCACCCACCGCTAGGCCGATCTGCAAGAAGCCATTGAGTACAATCTAACAGCTAGCTACCCCCTTGACACCCATTCCACCCCTTGTATGCCCAGTCACCCACCTCTAGTTCAGCCTGCATAAAGCCATTGGGTACCATCTAACAGCTAGCTACCCCCTTGACACTCACTTACACCCCTTGTATGCCCTCCCTGTCACCAACCTCTAGGTCAGTCTGCATAAAGCCATTGGGCACTATCTCACAGCTAGCTACCCCCTTGACACCTACTTCCACCCCTTGTATGCCGTCACCAACCTCTAGGTCAGTCTGCATGAAGCCATTGGGTACCATCTCACAGCTAGCTACCCCCTTGACACCCACTTACACCCCTTGTACGCCTAGTCACCCACCTCTAGGTCAGTCTGCAGGAAGTCGTTGAGCACTATCTCATAGCTAGCTACCCACTTGACACCCACTACCACCCCTTGTATGCCCAGTCACCCACTCCTAGGTCTGTCTGCATAATGCCATTGGGTACATCTAACACCCACTTCCACCCCTTGTACGCCCAGTCACCCACCTTTAGGTCAGTCTGCATGAAGCCATTGGGTACCATCTAACAGCTAGCTACCCCCTTGACACCCACTTCCACCCCTTGTATACCCAGTCACCCACCTCTAGGTCAGTCTACAGGAAGGCGTTGAGCACCATCTCATAGATGGCATCCCCCTTGATACCCATTTACACCCCTAGTACGCCCTGTCAAACACCTCTAGGTCAGTCTGCATAAAGCCATTGGGTACCATCTCACAGCTAGCTACCCCCTTGACACCCACTTACACCCCTTGTACCCCCTGTCACCCACCTCTAGATCAGTCTGTAGGAAGTCGTTGAGCACCATCTCATAGATGGCTTTGCTCAGTCTCAGATCCCCTCTCGGTATGTAGTGGCTGATGGCTTTCAAGCGATGCAGTTTGGCAAAGTGGAATACTTCCTGCTCCCATAGGCCCTTGTTTTTACCCAAGATGGGCTCACACATACTGCAGGACAAATAGGGACAACATTTGAAGTAACAAAATTCAATTGAATTATTTTCTTTTTACTGAATCCTGCATCGTCTACCACAATGCAGGATTAAAATGGCAAATTCTTCAGGCTTCCGAGGGACACCAAGTGGCATATTATGTTTGCTCAACCAATGTCTTGAAAGATCCTCCAAAACGTCCTAATGGAATTTTCAAAGTGAACAAAGAAATTGGCAGGGCTCGAACCAGTGACCTCTGAGCTATCTTGAATTACAAGAGGACGTATATCCCTGAAAGTTAGATATTTTACTAACTTTATTCCTACCTGGCTGCTTTGTCGTATTCACCCTCAGCAATCAAATGGTTCAGGTACGCTCTGCCTACGTCTAGTACCTTGTGTTGGTGCAGTGTCTTGGCATGGGCTTTGGTCTCGGCCAGCGCTTCCTACAACAACAAACAAAAAACAATACCATTGGAATCGTACTAAACAGTCCCTAATGTTTATTTGGGCAAACATAATTCTCTATTTTGTGCTTCCCGTTACCATCGGCCTGAACCTGCCTCAAATCGAGTTCTGTTAAAAAATTTTTTTTTTTTTTTTTTTTTTTTTTTTTCCCTCCTAGCAATGAAAATGATATGTTTTCTAATATTTTAAGCCGGTAGTTATACACGATAGTGTGTCCAGGTTCAATATATACACAATCCACACACACAACAATGAGAAACGGTCAGAAATGGTTTCAAACGTATTTATAACTAGATTTATATAGATTTTAATCATTAAATTTCGTCCCTTGAAAAAAAAAATATCCAGGGTCGGCCGTATTTTTAGGGTCGGTCGGATTACGCAAACATAACATTTTTTTTTTTTATGCCTTGGTAATAAATCTTGAAAAAAAAAATATCCAGGGTCGGCCGTATTTTTAGGGTCGGTCGGATTACGCAAACATAACATTTTTTTTTTTTATGCCTTGGTAATAAATCTTTGCCTGACAATTGTAATTTATGACAAGCTTACTTCAAACTTCTCATTTTCCATGAGCCACGCAATGTGGTCGTCTACGTCCCGCTTTCTGGCCAGAACGATATCCTTCGGGCTGACGATGTAAAACACCCCCTCGCCCTCCAAGTATTCTGTTTTGTGAAGAAAAACACAAATTATGTTAACAAAATCAACTTGCCCCTTTCAAGGGAGAGTGCGGATATTTAAATGAACTGACCCAAGGTCAAAGGTCGCACAGGACAACAATGCAGTCGGTGTTTCCAATCTTCAATAAAGATTGATTTATTAAAACTATGTTCAGACTAAATGTGACCCGCTCTGCAAAAATACATGTCGCAAAATACATTTTTAAGTAAAGGGATGTTTATTGTCTCGAAGGTGATTTTTCTTTCAACAAATAATATTTTAGTTTTAAGGCATTTTGGTTTCTCCGACACCTATATTTTCAAATCTGATCCATTGAAAAGATTGTTTTGATCCCTAATTTAAATTTAATACAGGTTTTGTCATTCTCTCACCATAGCATCTGATGAAGCACTACAATTGTAAATCTTCATTTATTTTCAAAGACATTTTTAATATAACTGAGAAAAATCAAATTTCCCAAAATTGTAAAAGACCAATGCATTACACTGCAGAGTTGTGCCATATATCAAATGAAAGCTTATTTCCTGCTTTTTCTGACCAACTGTAAAATTGAAAAAAAACAACACAAATTATAAGACTCGTTTTTGCAGAGTGGGTAACAAATGTCAATGGCCATGGATATTTACCCTAGCATATGTCAATATCCATCAAGAATGCTGTGTTGACAAACACAAATGCCCGGCCAAGTTTAACTGATCCTGAACACTGAACAATGCATAGACCCATCTGTACCGAGTCATTTAAACTTCAACAAGTTGGAGTTTGGCAGGTTTAGTACATTTAGGTTCAGTACCAAAAATTACTGAACCTGTGTGCAGTTGTTGAAGTTTGTTTGGTTTGGTATACTTTCTAGTGCGAGAGCCTAGGGGGTTAGGGTTAACTACTGAACCTGTGTGCAGTTGTTGAAGTTTGTTAGGTTTGGTGTGCGAGAGTCTAGGGGGTTAGGGTTAACTACTGAACCTGTGTGCAGTTGTTGAAGTTTGTTTGGTTTGGTATGATTTCTAGTGCGAGAGCCTAGGGGGTTAGGGTGAACTACTGAACCTGTGTGCAGTTGTTGAAGTTTGCTAGGCTTGGTATGCTTTCGAGTGCGAGAGCCTAGGGGGGTTAGGGTTAACTACTGAACCTGTGTGCAGTTGTTGAAGTTTGTTAGGTTTGGTATGCTTTCGAGTGCGAGAGCCTAGGGGGGTTAGGGTTAACTACTGAACCTGTGTGCAGTTGTTGAAGTTTGTTAGGTTTGGTATGCTTTCTAGTGCGAGAGCCTAGGGGGGTTAGGGTTAACTACTGAACCTGTGTGCAGTTGTTGAAGTTTGTTAGGTTTGGTATGCTTTCGAGTGCGAGAGCCTAGGGGGGTTAGGGTTAACTACTGAACCTGTGTGCAGTTGTTGAAGTTTGTTAGGTTTGGTATGCTTTCTAGTGCGAGAGCCTAGGGGGTTAGAGTTAACTACTGAACCTGTGTGCAGTTGTTGAAGTTTGTTAGTTTTGGTATGCTTTCTAGTGCGAGAGCCTAGGGGGTTAGGGTTAACTACTGAACCTGTGTGCAGTTGTTGAAGTTTGGTATGCTTTCTAGTGCGAGAGCCTAGGGGGTTAGGGTTAACTACTGAACCTGTGTGCAGTTGTTGAAGTTTGTTAGGTTTGGTATGCTTTCTAGTGCGAGAGCCTAGGGGGTTAGGGTTAACTACTGAACCTGTGTGCAGTTGTTGAAGTTTGTTTGGTTTGGTATGATTTCTAGTGCGAGAGCCTAGGGGGTTAGGGTTAACTACTGAACCTGTGTGCAGTTGTTGCAGGTTGTTAGGTTTGGTATACTTTCTAGTGCGATTGCCTAGTGGGTTGAGGGTTAACTACTGAACCTGTGTGCAGTTGTTGAAGTTTGTTAGGTTTGGTATGCTTTCTAATGCGAGAGCCTAGGGGGTTAGGGTTAACTACTAAACCTGTGTGCAGTTGTTGAAGTTTGTTAGGTTTGGTATGTTTTCTAGTGCGAGAGCCTAGAGGCTTAGGGTTAAAGACAGTGTGCCCCTTCAAACACCCAAGCCATAGTTGCAAAACAGTGGATTCTGACACAATCTACGGCTCACCTAAATGATAGTCACTAGGCCTGTACTCCTGGAAGCCTCTTATAGACAGAGCGTCGCTGGAGACCACGTGGTAGTCATCCGGGAGCGGAGTGATGATCTTCAACTGGGGTCTGTGCGCCCCCTCGTCATCTTGCTCGTCGTCCTGGTGGGGTCAGGTCAAAGGATAAAGGTTAAACAGGTAAAGGTCAGCGTAGATCACTGGCTCAACTTGAAGTTTTAAAGTTGAAGTTTAAAGTTGAAGTTTGATTGACTTGGTACAGATGGGTCAATGTATTGTTCAGTATCAGAGCAGTGATGACTGGCCAGTGGTATAATTATGTGCTTGAGTGGGGACACGTGTGAACGAGCCTCCACCTAGTTATGGGGACAGGTTCTTTTGTTTGGAAAAAAACAGACCGAGTAGTGGGGACATTTTTTAGTCCCCCATAGCGCGTTGGGTCTTCAGTAAAGGTAGAACAAGGTAAAATTGGGTTAGGGTATAATGAAAGAAAATGTAGAAGACGACAAATTAGGGTGATGTTGACAATTTTAGAATTTTAGAGTGTTCTGAGTTGGAGTTTATTGTAGAGATTTCCCTTAGCACACAAACCCTATGGATTGTCCCCATAACGCAATATACGAAAAGAATTGATGTACATTCACATACACTTACAGTTACAGTTGACCAGAAACTGTGCCGTCACCAGCCGTGGGTCACCCACGAATTAAATGCCTGTGCTTTCCCCCAAACTCTATAAAGTCTCTGCCCTGAACCTCACAGAATTCAACAGGCTCTCTGGGCTTGGTACCGAGTCAAACAAAGTCCAACAACAAGTTGCTGTGGTTTGCTACCAAACCTAGATATACCTGCAGTTGGAGTTGGATGGGCTTGGGGTAGTTAGGATTAGAAGCTAGATACTTACCTCTGCAAGTGCTTCTTCGGTCATGTACGCTATGACTACAATGTTATCCTGCATAGGAGCTAGGCCGCAGACATAGAAGTCTGTTATGCATAAGTTAACTGCAAGAGAAAAAAAACAGATTAAAAATTTGGATATATATTTAGAACAAAAAAAAAACAAAAAAACTGAAATGGTCAATTTTCCACCTAATTAAAGCCATACAGGTCCTGCTCCAACAAAACCCGGACAAAGTTGACATTTTGTGCTTTTTAGATTTTGCTTTTTTCAAATTCTCTAGGTTCTCAGCTTTAAAATGATGTATCATTTAAATATGTACCCCCCCCCCTATCTCCCCTGGGGGAAGGATTTTGTGATAAAACCCTGACAACTTAATTATGAGATAAACAGTTTTGAAGTTCAGAAAAGCGTATTATTGCTATAAACAATTGTTTCACAAAATCGACAAACAAAAACCACACTTCTGGGTGACGGATTATGTTCAAATTTGGGGAGATTGTAGATTAATAGTTATTGATTCAGAAAAACCCAAAAGCTCAAAATGGTAAAATCTACCCCGAAATGACTTCAGGAGTACATTGTAATAAAACAAATTGTGGGACTTTGTCCAGGTTTCGTTGGAACAGGTCACAAATCTACTTTTGCATGGAATTGCCGATATGCAAATCTGGGGCCAATTTCACAGAGCTGCTAAGCACAACAATTTGCTTAGCACAAACAAATCTTGCTCATTGAAAACAGGTTACCAGCCAAAATGTTACGTGTTTTTCATGCTAAGCCAAAAAACAGCTGATTATCAATCAAAAACAATAAAGATCTCGTGAATATTTGGTCTGTAACCTTGTTTTTACCAAGGACAAATTTTTATGCTAAGCATATTTTTGTGCTTAGCAGCTCTATGAAATTGGCCCCTGTTCTCGCCACACTTACCAATTTCTACGTATCTGTTGGGCATGTCTTTCCCTTCCAGTTGACGCCGCTCTTTTACGACACAGACCTGCAAAATGAAGACGTTTTTTAATTTAACAAATTATAACCCTAACCTCCTAGGAACTATCCTCAATCCTGCAAATCCTCTGCTTGCCACTCTGTACAAAAACTGGATTAATTAACCCTAACCCTGCCAGATCCAGCAGAGTGCATCTGTGGTGACTGCTTGACCTTGCTGGACTCTGCACACAAGTCAATGTGACAAAGTATGCAATCTGATGCGTCTGGCAGGGTTTCTAGCCAAAATACCCTGGAGGGTTAGGGTTAGTTGAACATAGTTTCCATCTATACTAAAAACTCAATTACGCCAAAATATAACTTGTTTCTGTTTTTTGATGTGGGAGCAGGTCACATACACCAAAATTTGTGGCCGGCTCTACAAAAAGGTGTCTTATAAGTCGCACTATGCACTATCATGTAATGGCCCGCTCAACGTTGAGAGGGTAAACATTTCATCAAAATGTGTTTTTTATTTGTTGTCATGAATTCAATCTTCAATACCTACACTTTCAGGTTTCATTAAAAGATTTTGATGAATAAAGTGACAAAACTACTATTTTGTGTGCATCGTTCTGTTGTAGTACATCAGAGGCGGCTATTTCAAAGCCTGTTTTCTCAGTTGTGTAATTTGAACTCCGAGAATGTAATCAATATGTAAACACGTCGTGTCTCCAAAATGAAAGGGGCTATGGAGCTCTATTATATACTAAATAAAAGCTTACGTTGTGGGCTTTCTAACCATGTATATGACTCAATTTCATTTTTTCGCAACATAAGACACCTTTTTGTAGAGCCGGTCACATATGTGATGAGATCAAGCGAAATCAGTCGGAACTCGGCAATTCTTGTTTTGAGATCGGGCCAAAATATGTGACCCAGCACGAGTAAATGAGACACTTTGCGGCAAAAATAAAAATTGAGATTTTGATTTCATCATTTAAAGCTTGTTTAGCTTTAAATGATGAAATCAAAATCTCAAATTTTATTTTTGCCTCAAAGTGTCTAATTTACTCGTGCTGGGTCACATATGCTCATAGGGGTGGACAAATCAAAAATGCCTTTTTTACAAAAACAGAAGGGGATTTTTATTTTTTTTACATGAAAATACTCTTTTAACTAAATTCAGAAGGGAAGTGATACAAAAACATGATTTTCTCAGTTTCTTTATTTTTAACGTGCTGGTGTTCAAATGGTTGTAATTTTTTAACCAAAGGTCGTATTCACATGAGGTTTTCACTGAAATGGAGCCTGAAGTACGGTACAAAAATATATGTAAAAATCCCCAAAATGACCAGGGCCTACTTCAGACTGATTTTGCTTGATCGCATCACATATGTTCACTTTTGACGAGTGGTGTAACCCAATATTTTCTCTGTTCGCCTACCTTGATTGTATTAGCCCAGCCAATGAGTAGCGTGACGTTGTCCTTCCAGCACATCTTACACGGGTAGATCTCGGGTCTCAGTTTTTCGTCGTGGTCTCGCTTGATAAACGTGATGCGTCGTTTGGAAGACAGATCGTATACCTTAACTCCCTGAATGTAATAGGACAATTAACATGGCGCAATAAAGGTCTTAATCAATGCCCTTTCAATGTTCCAGAGAAATATTACATTTAATGACAACATTTAGGACTCGTATGATGCAACTTAAAGTTTGTATGGGGTCTATTCTGTGTGTTGTACTTAAAGGGTAGGATACACCATTGGTAATTGCTTGAATTATCATGAATGGGTGGATTTGGGGGTTGTATTTTATAGTATATATCGTTTAAAGGTAGTATACACCATTGGTAATTTGTTGAATTATCAGGAATGGGTGGATTTGGGGGGTTGTATTTTATAGTAAATATCGTTTAACTGACCTGTCCGAATTTTTACATTCATGGATGCCGAGAAAAGCATAAAAAACAGCGTTTGTTTTCCACTTGCGTCGAGCAGTTATTCTTATGTTATCTTTGTTTTTTCGCGCTCACCGGACGGCGAGAATGAATTTTGGTTCATACAATTCAATTTTTTGGAACAATAACAGGATATCTAGGGCCCTTATTTTGCTGGATGCCTACAATCATTATTTACTTTTAACTAAGTAAGATATTTCTTAATAATTCGGTAGTAAATTTTTTCGATATCTGCAAATGGTGTATACTACCTTTAACTGACCTGTACGAAGTTTTACAATCATGGATGCTGGGAAAAGCAAGATAAACGGCATTCGTTTTCAACCGGCGTCTGGCAGTGGTTCTTATGTTGTTTTTTGGGGTTTTTTGCGATCGCCGGCTGGCGATCGTGATTTTTTTATATAAAATTTAATTTTTCGGAATAATTATAGGATATCTATCGCAATCATTTTGCTGGATGTCTATTGGTCTATATACATTATGCGATTCTACTTTCACAGTGTGAAGCATAATCTGTTTGATTGGTAATGCACTTTAATTACCAAGTCATTTGCCCAAGCGACGAAACACCCCCTCCATTTGATGGTACGGATTGGCCCCTCCCCTGCGTGGAGGATGGTGGACTTGCTCCGGTTGAAGAAGCCTCGTTCGTGGAGAGTCAGCTACGCAAACAAAATAATTTAGACAAAACTGAGCAATTTATAGACCTAGAGGAGATAGTCAAGTCAGGGAACCAGACTAGCTAACTTGCATCCATTCACAGATGTGTAACAGACTACAAACAAAACAAAATATCCTCCAACACAGAAATTCCACATTTCTTGATAATTAACAGCACACCAGGTGCCATGATTTCACAGGATGCTTAACCAGTTCGCGCCGGATGACGTATATAAATGCAAAGTTTTCCCCAGATTCAAAACAGATGACGCATAAACACGCCACGAGCAAGGCCGGAAATGTCTGTCAGCAGCGAGCAAGATCCGGAAATGCGTGGGTGTGCTTTCCGGTACTATCGGCCTGAACCTGCCTCGGATCGAGTTTTGTTAAAAATAATCCTGCGCGTCGGCTCGGTGATGTTAAAATAATCCCGGCGCGAACTAGTTGAAGACCAGTGAATGATCTCACAAGGTTTTTGGTGTCATCCCTATCTTCTCTTTAAAAGAAAAAATTGTCTCAAAAACATTTCTGTATTTTTCCTAATGTTCCTCACAGTGTCTTTAAACAAGATGACAACATTTCCGCTTTGTAAAAAAAGGCTTAAGTTAGTAAAAGCAATTGTACACAAAGTTTATATTGTTAAATTAAGAATAAGGTCACGTCCAAATCTCTTGTCTATGGCTACCGTCTAGGTCGTCACCCATTACAACTATGCGTTAGCAGGCCGACAATAGTAGTAGCCGTAGCTCTAGGAGCCCGTTTCAGACATGGCCTAATTCACAGGAGCAGAAATCATTACCTTATCGCTGCCTGTCACAAACTGCCGGCCGCTGTTTGGTCTTGAAAATCTTGGATCCAAGGCAAGGGACTGTGAACAAAGACAGGAAATGATTCATCCAACGGCGGTAGACATCTTCCAAACTATACAGGAGGTATAGGTAGCACTGTGGCTGTTTAATGCCTTTGTGAGTGTGGATACTATTTTAGTGGCATGAGAAGTGTTCATAGGATGTGGTTTCATTCGTGATGGCGGATTAGTGTGGCCAGTGCCCTTTCGCAAGGCATATTTCCACACTTAAAGGGATCGTATACGTTGGGTAATTAAAACCCACTGTTTGTTTCAATCCTATATAGTTATAGATATATACCATAAAACTAACCTGTACAAATTTCATTTCAAAAGGTGGTAGCGATTTTGAGATATTGCCGAAAATCTGGAGCAGTTACATGTATGTCCACGCAGCAAGAATAATCTGCATTGGAATACACAATCTGAGAAACGTCACTGCAGTAACGCTTCTCAGATTCATATTTTGGGGGATATCTTTTTCCATAACCGCAGTATTTCGAAGTGAACAGTTTCTAAAAATGCATTATACTATCCAAAGCTTCTGTATTAGATACATGCGATGTTTGCCGTCAATGCAGACAAAATGTGGGAGGAGTTGGTGGGCAGGATTGGTTGGGAAGGGGGAGATGCAGTTTAAATTGCTCACCTTCACTGGACAGTCAAATGTCTGAATCTGATTGCACTCGTCTTCATAAAGGCCTGTAATCGCAACCTGAACAGAACGACAACAAACGATATCAACAACCCAGTGTTGAATCCATCCATTTCAATATAAACAGGTTACCAGCCAAAACTCCATGTGCTTTTCATACTAAGCAAGCAAAAACCGGCTAAATATCAGTCACAAACAATTAACATCACCTAAATATTTGATTTGTAACCTTGGTTTTTCCCCAAGGAAGAATTGTTATGCTAAGCAAATCTGTGTGCTTACATGTTTTATGAAATTGGCCGCTAGTTCTTCCACACTTTATTCTGTAGCCCACACCTTGAGTGGCATTTGACCTTGTGATTGGCAATTCGCATTTAAAAAAAAAGGCGATAAAAGAGAAAACATCGAATTTATTGTTTACCCGTCCATCGTCAGAACAGCTGGAGAGATATTCTCCATTCATGTCTAGACTGATCTGGTTGACCGTGGTGCTGTGCTGTTTAAATGAGAAAATATAAATATACAAACATCAATGTGTGTCTTGTGAAAACTTTTTTTTGGTCATTAACTCTGACACTACCATCCAACACCCAACCAACTACCATCCAACAGACAAACTCCAACACCAGGTTTTGCTGGAATATGTTAGGATAGGTATCGGCTGGACCCCCTGAACTGATTGTCTTTTACACTGGGTTCTAAGGCATAATCCAGAATCAGAGTCCAACAGTTTGTGTGTACAGTTTGCTATCTTGGTGTTGGAATTTGAAAGGATAGGTAAATTACACTAGGGAGGTAGGGTTACAAAATAAATGTTGACAGAAAGGTCTTAGGCTTAAGACCCCATGAAAGGTAATGCCCTCCAATGATGACTAGTTCCTCACAAGTTCCTCACAAGTTCCTCGCAAGTTCCTCGCAAGTTCCTCGCAAGTTCCTCGCAAGTTCCTCGCAAGTTCCTCGCAAGTTCCTCGCAAGTTCCTCGCCAGTTCCTCGCCAGTTCCTCGCAAGTTCCTCGCAAGTTCCTCGCAAGTTCCTCGCAAGTTCCTCGCAAGTTCCTCGCAAGTTCCTCGCAAGTTCCCCGCACGTTCCCCGCACGTTCCCCGCACGTTCCCCGCACGTTCCCCGCACGTTTCCCACACAATCCCCACACAATCCCCACACGTTCCCCACACGTTCTCCACAAGTACCCCAGTAGTCCCCACAAGGTCTCTCAAGTCCCCCACAAGTCCCTCGTAAGTCCCCACAAGTTCCCACAAATCCCCACACGGTTCGTCAATGATCTGCTACAGTAAGGAGGGATTGTTCACTAACGGTAAGCAGAGCCATACAATGGAGGCCGGAGCATTTTCTTGTTTTTGTTTTATGTTGACGAGTCCATAGTGTGGCAAAAAACCCACAAAAAAACGGGTTGACCCGAGTCTGGCTTACGAAGTTAACCGAATAAATAAGTGAGAGGGTAAACATACCTTTGCAAATTCTTTTCCTACTATGGTGTTGCCTTGCAGGTCTAAAACATGGACCATTCCCCAGTGAGTTCCCACAGCCATGAACTGACAGAAAGAACAAATAAAAAAAAAGTTCAGGTATACACAAATTTATAAATGAAACTTTTTTTTATTACATTTTGCGCCTGGGATCCGGAGTGAAGCCAAGAAATTTCAAATTTGTATCGTTTTGATTTTGTGTAACAAAATTTCAGAGTGCCAAAAGCAGTTTTCAAAATGCTCTTATTTCAACCAGAATTACTCTCCTGGGTTGAAATTTCAATCCAATATCCCTTACATTATATACTTCAATTTATGACGGATAACCATATCTTGAAAATTCCTAGTTTTTGAGTAAAATCCACTATTTTGTGAAAACCTTGTGGAGACATTTACACCTCTAGAAATTGCTATGTGGAGAACTATTCACTCCCTTTGTCTCCATAGTGTTCAGGGGCCAATTTCACGAAGCTGCTAAGCACAAAAATTTGCTTAGCACAAAAAAGTCTTGCTTATTAAAAACAAGTTATCAGCCAAAATTCTACGTGTTTTTCATGCTAAGCTAAAAAACAGCTGATTATCAATCAAAAACAATAAAGATCACGTGAAAATTTGGTCTGTAACCTTGTTTTTACCAAGTACAAATTTCCATGCTAAGCAAATTTGTGTGCTTAGCAGCTCCGTGAAATTGGCCCCAGGTCTCCACAAGGTAACATTTTTATAATTAAGGCCGTGTCCGAAACGAGTGTCTAGAGCTACGGTCTACGTCTACAGCTACAGCTACGTCTACGTAGGCGCTAAGGTAAATGGAATTCGGACGCGGCTACGGTAGAGCCTACGGCTAGTTATTGCGCCCCCAAGCGATGCTTGAATTAGTGTTTGCAAAATTACGATGTAAGAATTTACAACAATTATCGTCTGCTAGATGTTACGCAATGTTTGTTTACAGCCAGTCGAAATACCTGATGATATTGACGTATTTGTCGATCTGTTAGTTTCAATTCAATGCACTATCATTGAAAAAATTTGCTCCAAAATTAACGTTAGTGCTGCCGCCATTTTGTTT
This sequence comes from Crossaster papposus, assembly GCA_037893245.1. Taxonomy (NCBI): domain Eukaryota; kingdom Metazoa; phylum Echinodermata; class Asteroidea; order Velatida; family Solasteridae; genus Crossaster; species Crossaster papposus. The sequence goes on along the minus strand of JBAIAA010000914.1, from coordinate 181,501 downwards.
TGCCTGAGCTAGACAACTTCTTTTACAGCTAGATTGTAAATTTCATAGTACTGAAACAGCTCTCTTAAAAATTCAGAACGAATTGTTAATGGCTATGAACAGAAAACATGTATCACTGTTGGTCTTATTAGATTTAAGTGCTGCATTCGATACATTAGATCATAATATTCTATTGAGTGCACTTCAGTCACGTTTTGGAATTAACGGTACAGCCCTCAATTGGTTTTGTTCATATCTAGCCAACAGATCTCAAAGGGTTTTAATTAATGGTAAATTGTCTAATAACTATAACCTTGAATGGGAAGTCCCACAGGGATCATGTCTGGGCCCCCTACTTTTTATTTTGTATACCAGTCAACTGTTTGACATTGTCAAAGTTCATCATCCACAGATTCACTGCTACTCAGATGATACACAGTTGTATCTGTCATTCAGTCCTGACGAGGCTGGTAGTCAGGAGTTCGCTGTTTCTGCCATGGAAGCTTGCATCCATGATGTACGACAATGGTTGCTTACTAATGGGTTATTTTTGAATGACAAAAAAACAGAGTTCTTGATAATTGGTACACGTCAGCAATTGTGTAAAGTTACATTGGACGGCATACAGGTTGGCCAGTCCATTCTCTCCCCTGTCTCCCTTGCCCGAAACTTAGGTGCATGGTTTGATGACAATATGTCAATGAAAACTCATGTAACTAAAGTGTGCGGTAGTGCTTTTTATTATTTGCATAACATTAGACGAATTAGGAAATATTTATCAAAGGAATGTACGGAGACACTGATTCATGCATTTATCTCTAGTAGACTTGACTACTGTAATAGTTTGTTTTATGGTTTACCTAAGGCACAGATTGATAAACTCCAGAGAGTTCAAAATGCTTGTGCTCGGCTTGTCTGTAATGCATTCAAGTTTTGTCATATTACACCATTGTTTATGGATCTACATTGGCTTCCTGTTCGGTCTAGAATTGAATTCAAACTGTTATTGATTACTTACAAAATTTTACATAGTTTAGCCCCACAGTATTTAAGTCAGCTTGTTTCTATCAAGTCCCAATCTCGTTACTGTCTTCGTAGTTCTAGTGATGGTATCTTTCTTAACTACCCTGTAGGTTGTGGCAAGGCTACTCTTGGGGACCGAGCCTTTGAATATAGTGCTCCATACCTCTGGAATAAACTCCCACTTCATGTTAGGAACGCTGCTAATCTTGGTGTTTTTAAATCAGTCCTGAAGACTCATCTTTTTAAACAAGCTTTTTAATAATGTGGTTTAATAATAATAAGGTTTTTAATAATATTGTTACTTGTTCACAGTGTATGTCTTATTATATTTTATGTGCATGTAATTTTTAATTACCAATGTTTTAGCAATTATATAGTTGTTATGCGCCTGTGTACATTGTATGGAATGGGCGCAATATAAATCAATAAATTATTATTATTATTATTATTATTGTTGTGATGTTGTAGCCGTAGCTGTAGCTTTAGACGGCATTTCGGACAGCGCTACAAAATGGCCAACGCAGACAATAGCCGTAGCTATAGCTCTAGACACCCGTTTCGGACACGGCCTCAGTGCACATGTTTAGAACATGCATGGTGCCAAAGTGACCGACATTCGTTAGGACTTGGCTAAACAACCACGTGTGGTGCAATACTTTAGTATGGACGGCCATGCAGCTAGCAGCATCTTTGCCGAGTATTTCCTCCAACGTGTTGCGAATCCTCTCATATTTCAGCTTGGGCTCTTCAATCTCTGCACCATCCTCTTCGTTGGACTCGCTATCGCTCGCTTCTTCGTCTTCGTCTTCGTCTTCACTTCCAGATTCCTCCTGAAAAATTAAAGAAATGTCAGAAAGAATGTTGCACCTGGCACTGTTTTATGAAGGTCAATCAGTGCAAAAAATGATGAAAAGACAGTACAACTATAGAATGCAGAGCCACTCAACTTTATTTACTACTCTTGGCTTTATTTACCCTCGGACATAGAATGGAGTGGCCCTGTATTCTATTGGTATTGGGGTACAACTATTGAATACAGGGCCACTCCATTCTATGTCCTAGGGTAAATAAAGCCGAGAGGGGTAAATAAAGCAGAGAGTAGTAAATAAAGTTGAGTGGCCCTACATTCTATAGACGATGTGCCCTCTGACGTCACGTGTTTACATCTGTATTCAAATGTGTCCGGCAGTGATGCGCACCCATCGTGTTTTACATACAATTTGCTTAAAGAGTGACATCGCAGGTCAGATCGCCTTTGAATTATGTGACCTCTGATGTCATCTCTTAACCAAATTTATGTAAAACATGATGCGTGCGCATATTGACAGGCACATTTGAATACAAATGTAAACAGAGGCACATCGTCTATAGTTACTCCGAAAAGACATGATTCTGGGACTGAGAAACTTTCCAAATTTTTTTTATACAAAATACTTTTGTTGGGAAGGAATGTTTAGTATCTTGAAGCCACTTTAGTGGTTGTGTATAAAGTCTACTCTAAAGGAGAGTCGAGAAAATGTTCAAAGTATTTCCTAACAAAATTGGAAATGTTTCTCAGTCCCAGATTTGTGTCTTTTTAACATTTAAACACCGATTGACCTTCACTAAGTTGATATATAAAGAAATAAAGTGGTGCCTGGTTGCAACATTCTTTGTAAGACGTGAATCTGGGACTCGGAAACATTTTAAATTTGGTTGAAAATACTTTGGAAATAAACTTACTGGTAACTCTCCATTCTCGCGGTCGGACATCCGGGAACTTCGTTTATCTTCCCATTGTTTATGCACTTAGCGCAAAGGGGAAAATTTGAGGTTAAACGCATGTTGTTATGGACGGCTCGCCCCTTCGTGACGTCATGCCGACCGCGAGAATGGAATAGACTTTGTACGGAACCCCAAAAGTGGCAGCAGGAAAAAAACACCTACTATTAAATAAGCAACTATCATAATTTAAAAAAATATATTAAGGCGAGCAAAATTGGGGTGTCACTGTCAGTAAATAAAAACGGTGACAGTAAACACGTTAATTTCTTATATTTATTAATTTCCTTATTTTCCCCTGACTTTTGTTTTGTTTTGCAGCAAACGACGGGGATCAAGTGCAAAATAAGAAAACCTGTGACTGTGACTGTGAGTCAATATGAGTCACAAATGCCATATTTCATTATATTTTAGGAAAATCACAGAACATTGTAATTTGTATACGTTGCATGCTCCATGGAGGAAGGTTGCACAAAAGGCGTACACGAACTTTACAAGTAAAATGTTTGTACAGTTTAAAATTGGTACCGAGTTGACATGCCCATCACTCGTGACTCAGTCATCACACACACCCGAACGCCGACTTTTTTTATAGGCCTACATTATCGTTGACAATGTAGCTTTAAATTAACACACTTGAAAATACTATTGTATCAACAATATGTCTTGATGCATTCCATTTTATTCCAAAATTTAGCGTGAAATTGACACTTTCGGTGATTTTCTTACCTGCCAATCTTCCGCCAGACCCAACTCTCGCTCGCTGGGCTCCGCCATCTTGTATCTGTTGAATATTTATTTCAAAAAATGAATATAAATTATTTATGTTATTCATCCGCGGCTATATTTTAACATAAGATAACAAAGGGCCTCTCTAAGGTACGCGGCTATGAATATCTAGTAATTGGGTCAACAAAATCTTCACTTTGTGGTTTGCGAAAGGAATTTAGATTAAATTTACTTGTGGGCTTCGACTAATTAGTTCTACTTAAATATTTAGTGTATGCTAGAACGGCCGTGACGTGTGGGGCAGTCTGCATACGTAATAGCTCATTAACATATCGTACAAGACAATCCGGGCATTGCTTGTAATCGTACACCGCGGTCCCATTTTCCAGCGATTTTCCTCGGCAATTTTACTGTGAGTTCAGCCGTCTGAGTTGTCGGCGATATTATCAACTGTCTGGCTGGTTTCTCGGGACCGAATGGGGCCGGAATTAAGGATCCAATAATGTTAGTAATTAGCATAATTTATTGACCATGGCACGTGGATTATACTTCGAATGCGGATATTTATGAAAAACAGGGCCCGAGCAAAGGGCCGTAATGGCGAGCCCGCGCCTCGGCGGCCGGCCCCTGGATCACTTCAACCATTTCTTACTGTCTCTTTTTTTCCCCTCCGTGATTCCAAGGCAAAAGTCCCAGGTCGTTTGGGGATAAGACAATCAACAGATTGGAGAACACCTATCATTATTTCTCCCCGACGAACTTGCATCTCATTTGGCACAACTTCCAGCCTGGGACTTTTCGGTAAGTAGACCGAATTGTAATTAGTGCGTTTTGGTCTTATTAAAATTATTATCATAATTTATAAGCGCACGTGTTATTTATTTTTAATTTGACATCAGCAAGTAATATCATTGATGATGATTATGTTAGATGTTTATGCTCATCATGGCTGGTCTGAATATGTTTAGCTTGTTGTGACTATACAGTGATGATGATGATGATGGGAATATTTTTATACTGTGAGGGTTTCGGGGCAGTAGATTTGCTGTGGTCTGCGAATTGTTAATAAGTGTCGTGGCAGTTCAGTCGGCCGGGTTTTGCGAGCGTCGCTTCGTGGGCACAAACGGTGCTTTGTTCGGTCAACGAAGGCGCGACATTTTCACCATCGATAAATAAATAACCGGACTACCACTGCCCTGATTTGTAACCACAAAAATGTAATGCTAAACCGTCTTCCTGACACTAAACGTTCATAGGTCAGGAAAATCGTCTGGCTTTTTTTCCATAGCGGATTCCTTTGTGTGGATTTTTTTATTTCGAACGAACAGATGTGTGTTTTGGCTGGGCCTTTGTGGTTGAAACATATGGACTCTTTCTTTTGTTGACATGTTGGTCTCAGTGCTTTGTGACAGCTTACAATTTTTGGCAAGGAATGAATCCCATAGATTCCCATGGTTTGTATTTATTTTTGCTCTTTAGTTTGATTTATCTGTTATTTTTTGTTGCTTTAAATATATTTTGTTTTATTATTATTAAATATTGTGTTAATGTTTTGTGTTTACTTTTTTTAATATTTTTTATGAAACAAAATGCCTGCTTAAAGTCGAATTGTCCGTGTTATTTTTGTTTTGTTTTTTTTGGAACAAATTTTGAAGTAAAATCAAATTTTCAGGATGCAACCCCCAAGAAAAATGGCATTCGTTTTTAACCAGCGTCAGTTGTTTTTGTTATTCTTGTTTTAGGCGATCATGATTTAAAAAAAATCTAGCAATCATGTTGCTAGATGCCTAAAATCATTATTTACTTTCAAATAAGTAAGATTTCAGTAGTAATTTTTGTTCAATTCCTGCAAATGGTGTATTCTACCTTTAAAAACCGAACAATTTACAATATCTTGGATTTCCAAAAATTATTGGCACCTCTTAAATTGTTTTCTTAAAAAATGATACATGACAGTTGATTACATTGAAATATTTCAAGTGCAAACATAATGTGCCTATTCTAAGGAAAACGATTTATGGAATTAAGTTTGTGTTGTCGCACTTATTAAGTGTTACTTTGCCCTGGTGTAAAATATAAGGTTGGGTGGGTGTGTGTGGGGGGGGGGGGGGGGGGGGGTGGGGGTGGGGGTTGGCAAGGGAAAGCTACATACCGGTAACTCATGTATGCACATTTAGTCATTCTAGAAATTTAAAAATGTTGAAAATTTAGAAATTTAAAACTATCCTAACCCTCCCAAATCCTCCTAAATCAATATGATCCACCCTATGGAGTTAAATTAAAGGTTAATTAAAAGGCTATTCCATCATGTGCAAAAGTGGATTTGGTTTAAATTTTGAAAAGACAATTTAGTGTCAAATTAAGGAGGAAAGAGAGATCTTACCTTTGGGTAGTGTGCCAGTGTGATTTTTTGACACAAAATATGTTTTTTGTTGTTGTTTTTTTTCACTAAAGAGGAACAATAACAAAGGAATGCTTTTGTCAAAGTTTATTTACTAGGCTACTCTATTTGCAGATATTGGAAACAAATTACTACCGAATTATTCAGAAATATCTTACTCATTTTAAAGTAAATAATGATTCACAATTCACGATCGCCGCATGGCGATTGCGAAAAAAAGTAAAACGAACACCTGACCGACGCTGGTTGAAAATGAATGGTGTTTTTCTTGCTTTTTTTTCTCGGCATCCATGAATGTTAAACGTTAGACAGGCCAGTTAAACAATATTTACTATAAAATACAACCCACAAATCCACTCATTCCTGATAATTCATTTACCAATAATGTATCCTAGCTACCTTTAAATAGCTTGTGAGTTGACTAAAGACTGAATGACTTTTGATTGACTTGTACCGGTGACTTTGACTCGACTACTTTGCTCCAAAATCAACTAGCACATTTTTTTCTCCAATCGGCCGCAATCCTACAAACAAAATAAAACGCCAGGAGGATTTTGGTGGATCGAGGAGGGTTAGGGTTAAGCAACAACTGTACAATGATACTTTTGGTCGCGAGACCCTAACCACCCTGAGTCCATCAAAATCCATTTCCTGTTTTGGAGGATTTTAGCGGATTCAGGATACCTCCATATTGAACCAACTAGAGGAGTGTGATGGATTGAGGATTTTAAGCCTAGCGTTACTGCAGGAGTGTGATGGATTCAGGATACAGACATTCAGGTGATGGACTGTGATGGACTCTATGGAGAAACGCACTGCAATTTTTTGTATGCCACCTACATGTAGGTATCCTGAATCCGTCACAGTTCATCAAACTTTTGCTGGTGGAGAATGATGGACTCAGGATCTCTCCAGAATGTATACTGGTGGAGTCTGATGGACTCAGGACACCAGCAGTTTTTGCAAACCAAAATTGGTGGACTGTGGCGGATTCAGGATACTTTCTAGTAAAAGGGGTGAGGGAGTTAGGGTTAACAGCCCATGTCGTGCATGATTCTGTAACTCCTGCCGTTATAGACACACGGCACGTGTCATCATTACAACATAACCCGGAGCCATTTCTTCCCATTGAAAGTGGTAAACCTCTTTAGCGGCCTGTAATTGTGATGGAGGCAGGTGAAACGCGAAGTCTCTCTCTCCGTTTGTATATTGGGCTTTTAGCGAGATCCATTTCTCAAGTATCATGTTGAAACGCGTACAGACGGCCGCTCTCGATATCCGCGTGCATTCTAAATTTCAGCCTCGTCATGTCGCGCATTTTTCTGAATTATAATGAGCAACAGATTATTTGTTTCGTACATGAGTGAATTTAGTCCCCGTTGTGGACTTGATAATCATCAGTTTTGAATACTTTTTGTATTTAATTTAACCCTCCTATATAGTGCTGTTGCCATAGAATTGTCAGACCTATCAAAACCTTTCAAGTTTCCTGGACTGAAGGGTTTTAAAAAAAGAGAAAACTGTCTGACAATAGGAACCTATCAAATAAGTTAAGAGGGCCTAATAATTCGATCTTAACAAGATCTTCTTCAGAGACATAATGGCTGTGTACAAGGAACCTATGAAAGATTTCGAAAAAGGTAATTTACAACTCTCGGAACAAACTGGTGTGAAAAAAATTTCTTTCAAAAGGTAAAGACTTAATTATAGTCATTTTGCCCAGTAAGCAGATTTTGAAAGGTTTTGAAAGGTAAAACCATAGGAGGGCGGACGAAAAAAAATGGATGCATTATGTTGATTGGTTTTAGTGGTTTTTTTTTTGGGGGGGGTTCAGTTCGCTCGAGCCGAAGTCGAGGGTAATTATCACCACCCCCCAGACTCCAAGCGGTATTAAACAGAGTGATTAATACCGACTGAACACACATTTATTCCCATTCATAAATACTTTTTTGTAAAATTCAGCCAAAAAAGTCCAGAAAATCCCGGAAAATTGTCGCAAGTAAATTTCGGTGTTTCGCCATTCTGTGCGTGTCAAATGACATGTTTCCGCCTCTGTCGCTCTACACAATACATACAATAAAGCGTATTTACTATGAACCAGACTATTACTGCCATTGGCAACCTCGTTCCCAGGGTGTCGAGCTGTACGCGCTCAACTCTACCCGCTCTTACTATTGGAGACGAGGTACAAGAATTGCCGAGTTCCGACTGATTTTGCTTGATCGCATCACGTAAACGTTGGCAAAAACATAATAACCTGATGCAGGTCATGAAACACAGAGTTGAAAATTTCCCTTCTCGCTAAGATCAAACTAATAAACCCCACCCCTTCTTTTGTGATAGAAAACTCCTCCTAGATTCAATACAACTGTTTCCATTTGCCAAATGGTGTACACATTGTTGTACATGAACATGTACATGGAGATCCATGTTCATTTTACACTTGCACACGCACGAGAAACATGTACCGGTACAGTAAAATGGGCTCCACATGCACAGAATGCTGAAGTACGTGTTTGACCTTTTCCCCACTGTCAACGTGAGCTCAAGCGACATGAAGCAATCACAAATACTTGTTAGTCATTTCTCAGTAAACATTGCCTCGGCACTCTACTACGAACGAACGCTGCACCTCAATCGGACATTTTCATTAAAAAAACAAAAAACCTGCAGCAATTCCCTGGTGGGCTCTCGAGTGTCCGTAAATTTTGTTGTCTCTTCTCTCTCGTTGGCAAAGCTGAAGCATGCAGCCGCGGCCGCGGCTGCCCGATTTGCTTAAAGGTCGTATACACAATTTGCAGACATTATAAAAATGTTACTAACGAATTATTAAGAAATATCTTACTTAGAACTATAATAATGATTCTAGGCATCCAGCAAAATGATCGCGCTAGATATCCTGTAATTATTCCGAAAAATAGAATTTGCAATATTTGCAATAAATAGAACAAAATTTGCAATCGCCAGACGGCGATTGCGGAAAAAAACCTTTAAAACATAAGAATAACTGCCAGACGGCGGTTGAAAACAAAGTAATTTTCTAGCCATCCATAATTGTCCATAATTCGGACAGGTCAGTTATTTATTACGAGATTTACTATAAAATACAACCCCCCAAATTCACCCATTCTTGATAATTCAAGCAATTACCAATGGTGTATACTTCCTTTAATGCCCATCACAGATATTCAAGCAGTTGCACGTGAATAACGGGGCTGTTTTTTTGCTTTTGCTTGTCGATTCCTTAAAATTCTCAGACCTAAAAAAAAATATAAACAATTTGGATACTGTAGTTGGTTCCCGCTGCACTACATGTATCCATCGCGACCAACCGCGAATAGTCGACAAGTTCAATCGGTAATAGTTGAACTATGGTTAACTATAGTCCTTGATGAAACTTGCTCACTGTTGCCAACTGATAGGACTCGTTTGGCCAGTGTTTCCCTGGCATGCAGCAACTGAGAATTGTTTGATTTCCCCCTGGAATTCTGGATGGGATGCCAGGTTACATATTTGCTTTTCATGGCCCCCACAACAATCCTTGCAGTTTCCAGACTCGCGTCATCAACGTATGGATGTGTACCAAGCTCAAAAGTAATTTTGTAGTCGGAGTATGACGTGCGATATACCGGTAAATCTAAGGTAGTGATTTTGTTTCACCTAACGCGCAGCCAGCCAATCGGAGTTGACTTTTAACAAGCTACCGGTACGACGTCATTTTGGTAAAAAATGTGGAGCCAAATTTGGTTGCCATGTTTTTTAACGCAACAACAAGTAACATAAGACGCGATAGAAGATGCCCGCTTAATGGACAGAATCGCGGGATGCACAATTTAATCGCAGAATCTGCTCGCATCATAAATTTACCAGAGCAGCGATTTCACACACTAGTAAATTTGTAGGTTATTCTTAAAGGTAGGATACACCATTGTATGTGCTTGAACTATCATGAATAGGTAGATTTTTGGGGTTGTATTTCATAGTAAACATCGTTTAACTGACCTGTCCGAAGTTTTACAATCATGGATGCCGAGAAAAGCACGAAAAACAGCGTTTGTTTTCAACCGGCGTCGAGCCGTTATTCTTATGTTGTTTGTGTGTTTTTGCGATCCTCCTCTTTAAAATTTTATTTTTCAGAATAATCACAGGATATCTATCGCAATAATTTTGCTGGATGCCTAGAATCATTATTTACTTTCAGATGAGTAGGATATTTCTTAATAATTTGGTAGTAATTTTTTACGATATTTGCAAATGGTGTATCCTACCTTTAAATTTACACACACAAAACAACAACAAAAGTAATTCTTGTTTGCAGAATTTCTTAATAAATTTCTTATCAGCAAAGCCGCTGATACAATCTTGACAAATCTGGTTCACTAGTTTTCAGTGGAACAGTGGATGTAAAAAAAAGGGCTGTTCAACTTCAATATCATTTCATTATATTTGTATTAGTGCACTCAACTGCACTCCAACAGCCGTCCCTATATTGTATTGATTTTAGGGCATTGCATGTTTTAATAAAAACCTGTCCCTTAAATGTTTGTCCAGACTTCCTCGAGGGTCTATGCACTGATCTAAGATGTACATGTACAGTACATGTAAAGTTCAGCCGGGGTCAATATGACATTCCTATATAGTGTCCGGTAGAGAAAAAAAAACTCATTTATTTCAGCCTCTGGGTTAGTAGACAAGTTCAAGTTCTTCCTTGGCTATTATCCACAAGGGTATGCTTGTGGAGGGTTTCTTTTCTTTGAGTTTTGAGTTGTCTTTCAGGTTTTTAGTTCTTTTCAAGTTGAGTTGACTTTTAAAGTTTTGAGTTGACTTTTTTAGTTGACTTTTGAGTTTTTAGTTCACTTTTTGAGTTTTGAGTTGACTTTTCAAGTTGTCTTTTTGAGTTTTGAGTTGTCTTTTTGAGTTGACTTTTTGAGTTTCGAGTTGACTTCGAGTTTCGAGTTGACTTTTCGAGTTTCGAGTTGACTTTTCGAGTTTCGAGTTGACTTTTCGAGTTTCGAGTTGACTTTTCGAGTTTCGAGTTGACTTTTCGAGTTTCGAGTTGACTTTTCGAGTTTCGAGTTGACTTTTCGGGTTTCGAGTTGACTTTTCGGGTTGTCTTTTTCAATTTTGAGTTGTCGTTTTGAGTAGTCTTTTTTGAGTTTTGAGTTGACTTTTCAAGTTTTGAGTTTGAGTTTTGAGTTTTGAGTTGAATTTTGTTAGTTTTGAGAGGACTTCAAGTTTCGAGTAGACTTTTTAAGTTTTGAGTAGACTTTTAAAATTTTGGACTGGGCCACCACTACTATAATATTTAGTGGTTGGAGGTAAACCCTAGGAGTTATTTCCCAAGGGAAAACTAACGAGATCAGGCAGGGACTGAAAACCCAATTAGCATAATTGGCCCAGGCGGGATTCAAACCCGGGTCACAGCGATGGAAAGCAGAGAAAATAACCTCTAGCCTACACCAACCTGTTCCCCAAATACTAAAGAAAAGGCCTTAACAAGTCTACTGTCGTATCTCATCAGTGGTTTTATGCATTTTGAGGCCCCTAAAATAGATTTTACCACAAGTGAATTGAGGAAACAAAAGAAAAAAACAAAATAAGATCATACATGTACATGTAAACTGCCACTACTATAAAACAAAAAACAAATTCCCTGAAAAACTTGAGGAAATATGTTAGGAACACCAATCAAATCGTTCCAAATGTAAATAGATGGTTTTTGCTACAAGTGTAATTTTTGTTTTTATAAAACGGCCCGAGGGAAATGAAAATGAAAGTGTCGGGTAACCCATGAAATACAATATTTTGGAATAATATAAATGTTTGCTTTGTTAAGCATACACTTGAAGTATATGCGTAGTACATGTACCGTGCATGTAGTAATCTAGTTTGGTCATGATAAATTTATAGTGGCTACCTATGCGTAGATGAGTACATTTATATGCATGACACATATGGAATTTTCTTTTTTTAATATGAGCAGGTTGAAGTCGAGAAAGACCTTTTTTTTTTTTTTTTTTTTTTTTTTTTTTCTCTATTGGGAGAGAGAGAGTGGTCAGGTTAAGTAGAATGTGTGCGTATGAATTAATTTAGCAAGAAGGCCTGTAGGAATAGGTTAATAAGTAACCCGACATGTGCCGCTCTGTTTGTGATATGAATTGCACGTGTAGTGCTCGAGTTTGTGGAGATAAAAAAAAATGGTGAAAGAAGGTTTCCATTTTCTTGTTATAAGTAGTATACACCATTGGTAATTTGTTGAATTATCAGGAATGGGTGGATTTGGGGGGTTGTATTTTATAGTAAATATCGTTTAACTGACCTGTCCGAATTTTTACATTCATGGATGCCGAGAAAAGCATGAAAAACAGCGTTTGTTTTCCACCGGCGTCGAGCAGTTATTCTTATGTTATCTTTGTTTTTTCGCGCTCGCCGGACGGCGAGAATGAATTTTGGTTTATACAATTCAATTTTTTGGAACAATTACAGGATATCTAGGGCCCTCATTTTGGTGGATGCCTACAATCATTATTTTCTTTCAAATGAGGAAAATATTTCTTAATAATTCGGTAATAAATTTTTTTGATATCTGCAAATGGTGTATACTACCTTTAAAGGGATCGTATACGTTTGGTAACTAATTACTCCGAAAATTAATGGCAATAAAAACTTACTTGGTAAGAGGTACAGAAGCTTTGGATAGTATAATGCATTGTTAGAAACGGTTCACTTCGAAATACTGCGGTTATGGAAAAAGATATCCCCCAAAATATGAATCTGAGAAGCGTTACTGCAGTGACGTTTCTCAGATTGTGTATTCCAATGCAGATTATTCTTCCTGCGTGGACATAACCGCTCCAGATTTTCGGCAATATCTCAAAATCGCTAGCACCTTTTGATATGAAATTTGTACAGGTTAGTTTTATGGTATATATCTATAACTGTATAGAATTGAAACAAACAATGGGTTCCAATTACCAAACGTATACGACCCCTTTAGTTTAAGGGGCCATGCACTGTATTTTTTCTTTTTTAACAATCCTTGGAAATGAACATTTGTAAGGGTATTTTGGTACCTGGAAAATGCACATTTTCAATAAAAATAGGCAATAAAAAAAAATTAAAAAACAATGTCGCTTCCCAGATTGTATCGTAAAGTTGGGCGTGATTCTGACAAGTGCCCTTGAACAAAGATACAATCTGGGAGACCGACAACATGGGGCAAGATACCGGTAGCTCAGTTGGTAGAGCGCCAGTACAGTATACCGGAAGTCGCAGGTCGCAGGTCGCAGGTTCGAGTTCGCCCTTGCCACTTTGTTTGTTCTCTTTGAAAGTTATTTTAAAAATGGTGGTAGAAATATGTTCTTAAAGAAAAGTACATTGTGTGGATTTATGGATATTAAAAAAATTGTTAAAAAATTTGAACTTGCTCTGAAAAAAAGTAAAAGTAATTATACAAACAGAATAAGATGAGAATATCCAAGAAATATGCTGCATTTGAAACGAAATGATAGAAATCTTATTTAAAAAAAACTTCAGTCGACATGTATTTTATTGGGATTTTATTTTATTGAAAAAACGTGATTTTTTTTTTATAACATTCAATTTTTTTGAACAATTACAGGATATCTAGTGCAATCGTTTTGCTGGATGCCTAGATTCATTATTTACTTTCAAATTAGTAAGACATTTCTTAACAATTCTGTAGTCAAAATGTTCGATATCTGCAAATGGTGTACATGTACATGTATCCTACCTTTAAATTTTTGCCATGTTTTATGGACTTGCATGTATAGTGTAATTATATTTTTATTTGCAATATTTTGTCCATGGAAAATACCCTTTCAGCTGTTGCTATTGTTCATTTTGTTCTATACGAACAAATAAAAATGAATAAAACAAAAATCCAAACCAGAAATATATGTTATTTATCAACCATACTGCTACGAGTACAATATGAAGATTTACACAGTAATGCAAATATTACTTCAGTATTTTCATAAAAATTTCACAATAAAACATCATAATTGCAGAGGTACATGTGTAACAGCTGTCTGTAAATGTTATTTGCTTCAGTCGTGACTACCGACTTGTGCCGACGCAGCCGAGATGGTTGTACAAACTGCTCGAAGTGTCGGGCAGATGTACAGTTGTAACACGAGTATTGCCCCGCGCGGCAAGAAAACACAGGGAACGATGCATCATACATGTGCAAATCCTAAAGAAAAAAGAGAAAAGGGTTTTTCCAACGCAGTCCACTTTTCTATGGCATGTCCTCGGGGCACGTTAGACGTTAGACCGCGCCGCGACTTCAAACTGGTACGCACTTTAGCACCGTCCAGTAAGAAAAGAAAGAGAAATTGGGACAGCCGCGTTCTAAGATTACCAATTTAATTTGCCCGCTAATGGCAAAATCTGCATGCAAGGTGTGCTGTGTGGAGGATAAGAGAGGTTGTCGAGCAGAGCAGAGCAAACGGTGGCTGTGAATTATGTGGGTCTTTTGCTGATGGACGTAAATTTTGTGTGTGTTTTTAGGTTTGTTTTTTATTAAAATAGGGACGTAGAACAATATAATACAATTCGGTCCCATTTTGAAAAAGGTCTCCGATTCCGATTCGTGTATAAATCCTATGGGAGTACAAATAAAAGATGGACAATTAGAGGTGTTTACACACTTGTTTTGATGTGAGTTAGTATTTTATACGCACTGTGGACCTCCGAACAATTGACGTCCACAGGATGCGGGAAGAGGTTACGGTTTGTGGACTTGGACAGGTCCACATTCCGTTTTGCTCTCTCTGAAAAAGAGCTTTAGAGGAAAAACAGGTTAGGGTTATATAGAAAAGGTAAGAGGAACAGCTGAGAGGCCCAGAATCAACATTTGAGGTTATTTTGGTTTAGGGGGAAACGAGAAAAATGAGTATTTAGCCAACGTTTTCTAACTTGACGAAGACTAAGGAATGTCCATAGTACATACGTATGGAAGGTAAAGTTAATTGTGTGTGTCTGTGCGTTTGTATTGACCGGCAATCGTGGTCATCGGACAAAAGAATTGGAAGGCAAACAATGGGTCCACGATTGACACAACGTCCACGATTTCAACTCGTGTACAAATCCTATAGCGATCATCCGAAAATGTTAGAGTACAAACAAAAGAGGTAAGACGGTCGGACAATGCCCTGTCCACAATTGCCGGTCCATACATGACTGGGTGTGTGTGTGTGGCAAATCTGTGTCAATAGACTAGGGAGGTGCTGGCATAGGGACTGGACATGTAATCCATGTAGGATGACCTGGCCAGGGGTTTAAAAGGACTAGACATACAACTTAAAGTTGCAGACCAGTACATGTGTAATTAGGCCCCAAAATTGGGAACTCAACCCATCAAATCCCAACAGCATGTTGTGTTGGAATTATGACCTGTTAGAACAGGGACTGTTCCCGTAACTGATTGTCGTTAACACTGGGTTAAGCTTCTAGTCAAACATTACATATCTCGTGTGGACATTTCTTTGAATTTGCATAGTTTAAGAATCCTGGACTAAATTTCACCAAAATACTAATTTTTCTCACACCATACAAATTCTTTCAACCCAAATTTGTGACTGTGATACCCTAACTAAAGTGTTCCTCTTCAATTTCCCAAATTTAACCCTAACCAATTTTACCTCTTTAGCTCTTTATCAAAAAAGAGAGAAACCTTGTGTGGACCTGGCCAAGTCCACACACGGTTTTTGGTTTGTGTATTGTGTGGACATTCTTCATTTGCTATTGCTAGTCCACACAGCATTTGCAAGGTTAATGCATACCAGTACATTTCTCCAGAATCAGAGTACAGTAGTTTGTGTGTACAGTATAAATGTACATGTACCATATGGTGTTGGAATTTGCAACGATGGGTGTGGTTCCTAGTAAATTACACTAGTTAGGGAGTTGGGGTTTTGAGAGCATTTTGGCAGGCCATGAACTTGAAGGTTACAATCCATGCCTGCAGCTTGTTATTTCTGTGGAATTTACATGAAATTAGGCCCTAAAGGTAATCTACCGGTACCGTACATGTACCGGGGTATTTGCAATAGAGCGTAGGCATCATTTTTCAAAATGGTGATCATCCTTTGGATTGATTTTTCTCCGAAAAAGTTGTTAACCTTCCTGACAAATTTAAAAGCCAGCTAGTCTGGTCTCTCTCAACCTGGCAATTCCCCAAAGTCTATGCTCTGTTTCATTTGAAGTACTGTAGGGTCAGGGAACCAGACTACAACAAAAACAGCTTTCCGGCATCTACATAAAACTTTGTCATTGTAACAATAGTTTGCCATAAAATACCATCCCCACGCCATCCATTTAAACAAATGAATAAATATCGTACTACTTTTAATACAAGTGTTTGTACACAAGTGTGTAATTTTGTTGCCATTTAAGCTTTTCAACAACGTTCAATATCACTGCACCTGTTTCTAGATTGTTCACAAAGGACGTAACCTAATTAAAGAGCAACTCAACTGGCCCATGTGTCTTCATACAAAATAAATGTTACCCACCGTTGACATTTCTAGTCTCTTTAGCTTTTACATACTGTGTCTTGGGAAGTGCTTGTGGTCTGAGGCAATTTCATGGAGCTGCTAAGCACACACAAATTTGCTTAGCATAACAATTCTACCTTGGTAAAAACAATGTTACACAAACCAAATATGCAGGCGTTGTATATATTGTTTGTGATCGGTATTCAGCTGGTTTTGGCTTAGCATAAAAAACACATGGTTGCTAACCCGTTTTTGCTGTGCAAAACTTGTTTGTGCTATTAAAAGCAAATGTTTGTGCTTAGCAGCTCCATGAAATTGGCCCCTATTCAAGTGTCAGCTTCTGTAGGCTATCCTTAAAATAAATTTGATTAAAAAAAAGAATAAATTCCCTCACTACATCTAAGACGGACCAAACCGCATTCTCTTCCAACCTGGTTGTCATGGCAACCTGCATCTTCCGTCTTTTTGACGTCGTCGCGTTCCTGGGGAGAAATTTCCGTGACGACCGAGGCATTTGGGACACTGCCTAAAAAAATCGGAGCAGCCTGTGTAAATGTCAGATAATCCTTGGAGCTAAACAATTTGTTTGAAGATACAATTTGACTATGTGTACATACGGTAGTTACATTGTACGGTACACGGTTCATTAATCATTTTTCAATTAGAAATGCTTAAAGGTAGATACACCATTTGCTTTTGCTGTAATTTTTCAATATTTACAGTAAATATTGTGAAACAGACCTAATTTTTAACCCTAACATACCTAAATCCATAAAAATACATTCCCCGTTTTGGATGAGTTTGGCGGATTCAGGAGTTACGCTTATCGCTAATAGAAGGGGTTCGCCCCGGTGTTTCTGGCATGCCGTTCATCCTCCTACTAGGGTTTCTTCAGGCTTACGAGCTACAGTGCCTTGGGCGCTTTTGAGGAATCCTCGGTTTCATTGCCGAAAAGAAATAATAATAACAATAATAATAATAATAATATCTCCATATTGAACAAACGTAGAATCTGATGGATTCAGGATTTTAAGCCTAGTTGCACCGCAGGATTGTGCAGTACTGCAAAGGAAAATTTGAGGTGATGGATTTTGAAGATCTTATGGAGAAACGCTTTAAAATATTTGTATGCTAGCAGGGTAACCCATTCTGAATCCATCAAAATCAATCATACTTTTTCTGATGGATTGTTGAGAGATTCGGGATATCTCCAGAATGTATACTGGTGGACTATGATGGACTCGAGACACCAGTAGTTTTTGCTTGATAAACTTGATGGACTTTGGCGGATTCAGGACGCTTTCAAGTAAAAGCACTCAAGAGGTTAGGGTTAAAGTTTTGTGTTCATACATGCTGGAAAAACAAAGAAATTTGATAAAGCTTTTGTAGTCTGGTTCCCTGACCTCCTACAGATGAAACAGCAGTTAGGAAACCAGACTAGTTGGCTGGCACCCACTCATGGCATGTGTAAGAGTAATGCAAATAAAATGTGGACTAACAAAATTTAATAAATTGGGGATAGTGTTTTGAAAAAAGTCAGGTTTTTCCAACGATTGCCGGCAGATGCTGTGATTTTACAGGATGCTTGAGACCATTATTCACAAGTCAATTAAGGTTTTTTATAATAATTCAGTAAACTTTTTTTTTCTTTTCAAATGGACTAAATGTAGTCACTACATGTACATGTAGATTACAATACATTTTGTCAACTAGTTCTGTTTGTTTGTTTGTTGGGCAAGTGAAAACCTTAAGAAATTTGGCATTGCTTGTAAAAAAAATTATTCCATCCATTCAGGGCCAATATACAAGGCTCATTGGGGCCGAGCCCGTTTCCTTGGCAACCGCATCCTTGCCTCGGTTGCTTTTGACACTCCGCTGGGGAGCCAGTGTCCTGTTACGCGATTGTACATACAGCGAACCGGCCCTCGTAAAATCTGGGGCTGTTTGGTTGGATCAAACGCTGTTGAGGTCAATTGTCGTTGTTGAGGTCAATTGTTTTAATACTAATATAGTGCAAATTGCCTGTATCAGAAATGGCACGTTTTATCATGTTGTTTAATATACTGTGTACATGTACACTAATATAACATAATTTGCGAACATCAAAAAAAAAAACTACCAAATTATTATGAAATACCTTTCTTGGCTGTAAGTGAATAACAGTCTCAAGCATCCAGTGAAATCATGGCACCTGGTGTGCTGTTAATTTCAATAAACGTGGACATTTTGTATCAATTTCCAAAAAATGGTCAGCTGAGCATCGTTGGAAAATAATGAAGCCTGCGTTTTTATGGATTTTGGAAGGTTAGGGATTAGATCAACCTTAACGTTGAGATACTGAAGTTACATGTATTTTTTCAAATTAAAATATTTTTTATTTTCTCTGACCATTATTATTTTATAAAAAAATACATGTCAAGCTAGTAACATTTTTTTTTTTTTTGTGCTTGCAAATGTTGTACTTTTTCTTAAATTAATTAATACAAATTTAGGGATTACTGCATGGTGCAGCAAGACCTGACTGTCAACCAACTTTAAACAAATTAATTTAAAAAAAATAAAATAAAATAGGATGTCTGATTAAAAAAAAAAAATTCTATAAACAAACATTAGGTTCTGTATAATTGTATAGGTTAGTTATGGTTAATGGAAAAAAAACTGGTTTGATCCAACAAATAAACGTATGTGACCATCCACGACAAAAGGGCTGTAAAGTCGCCAGAGCTTATTTTGATAAAAGGACCATTAAAATATGTAGAAAAAATATTTAAAAAATAAGAATTTTCATATTCAGTGTTACTTATTGTAGCTAACCATAAATACCAACTATGTCTTGTACATCATTTTAAAGCTTTTTTTCTTGTAGATTTTATTTCTCAAAATATCTCAAAATGTCAAGATGCCTACTTTACAGCCCTTTCGTCGTGGACAGTCACATATTTTGTGTCTGATCCAAAAAAGAAAGAAGAAAAAAGGTGTTAATTGCCTGTTATTACAACTATCGTTTGTATACAAGAGCCTCACTAAAATTGATTATTTTCTGTATGATTGGGTAGTGTTGGCAACACATGGTCAAGGCCACTGTCAATTATAAATTGAGTTCAGGTTGTGCAGTCTGTTGTTCATAATACGAACATACGGTACATGCTTCTGTGCACAAATCCACAAATTTGTATCTCTTTGTTCCCGTGTACACAATTTTTGGGCTGTCAACAATTCACTTCAAAATGCTACTATTTCAACCACGGTTAATTTCCTGGGTTGAAATTTTGACAACATTTTTCAATTATATTATACCCTAACCTAAAACCTAACAATAACCTTATCACGAACCCTAACTTAATAACTAACGCTAGGTTATGCCAAGTTACCAGGGGCCAATTTCATAGAGCTGTTAAGCAGACAAATTTGCTTAGCATGAAAATTCTTCCTTGTCAAAAACAGGGTTACAAACCAAATTTTTAGGCAAAATATATTGTTTCTGACTTATATTCAGTTGTTTTTTGCTTAGCATGAAATGCACATGGAGTTTTGGCTGGCAACCCGTTATTTATGAGGAAGACTTTTTGGTGCTAAGCAAATTTTCGTGCTTAACAGCTCTATAAAAATTAGCCCCTGGGGTCACGGCCAAAGTCATGATACTAGCAACATAAATAGCAACATTGCAAACATTGAAAATAGCAAACAGCAAGGGTGTGTTTGGGAACCGGTAGTTTAGGAATCAGGTACCCAATTACAAAATACCCCGGGTAACCGTTAAACCTAACCCCTAACCCCAGCTCACACAGGTTCAGTAAATATAGGTTCTATGTGGCCTGGTTTCATTTTCAAAAATTCTCTCAAAAAGGACATTCCAAAACTTTCTCGTTCATCATCTGAAACGTTTCTATGTAGTTTGTCAAATTGGCTACGGATACTCGATTCCATAATCTAGAATCGGTTCCTGACATCAACGATCGGGTATTCGGGTACCCGGTTCCGATGCACAACCCTAGTGTGGGAAGATCGTTCAAAGAGGATACGGCTTTCAGATGAAAATGCCAGATAATTGAGCACCTCACAAGTACCTTAACCCTAACTCCCTCACGGCTTTTACTAGAAAGTATCCTGAATCCACCACAGTCCACCAATTTTGGTTTGCAAAAACTGCTGGTGTCCTGAGTCCATCAGACTCCACCAGTATGCATTCTGGAGTGATCCTGAGTCCATCATAATCCACCAGCAAAAGTTTGATGGACTGTGACGGATTCAGGATACCTACATGTAGGTGGCATACAAAAAATTGCAGTGCGTTTCTCCACAGAGTCCATCACAGTCCATCACCTAAATTTCTGTATCCTGAATCCATCAAACTCCTGCAGTAACGCTAGGCTTAAAATCCTCAATCCATCACACTCCTCCAGTTGTTCAATATGGAGGTATCCTGAATCCGCTAAAATCCTCCAAAACAGGAAATGGATTTTGATGTACTCAGGGTGGTTAGGGTTGAACTTCATTTTACGAACAACATATGTGACCTGTTCCAACGAAAACCGGACAAAGTCGCACAATGTGTTTTATTACAATGTACTCAAGAAGTCATGTCGAGTAGATTTTACCATTTTGAAGTTTTGTGTTTTTCTGAATTACAAACTATTAATCTATAATCTCCCTAAATTTGAACATAATCCGTCACCCAGAAGTATGTTTTTTGTCGATAAAAGTAAAACAATTGTACATAGAAATAATACGCTCTCAGAACTTCAAAGCTGTTTATCTCATAATTAGGTTGTCTGGGTTTCATCACTAAATCCTTCACCCAGAGGAGATAGGGTGGGAGTACATTATGTAAATGATACATCATTTTAAAGCTGAGAACCTAGGGAATTTGAAAAAATTGTCAACTTGTCTGGGTTTCGTTGAAGCAGGTCACATATGACCAAATAAAAAAATAATACTGCCGCTAACAGTAACACCCCTCCGCCCCCATACTCCACCCTGTATTATTAATAGAGAAACCACAAATGTCAACGGATATATATTCCGGGGCGAATGAATTATGTACGCTTGTTGAGGTCAGAGCGTGGCCAGAGCTGAGACTAGGGAGCCCTGAGCGTGCCTGAACTCTTCGATTAGAGGGTGTGCGTGTCCTCGCTTTAACCAACGTCTGCGAGTCGTGGATTTCTCCCAGTTGCCACAGACTTCCTGCTTGGCCAGAGAGGTGCAAAGTCTTGTTTGTGGAGGGGAGAGTACTCAGGTTTGCTCCCTCCTTGCCCCAATTGAAATATTTCTTATAATCATGCCCCAAACTTTCGAAATCCTCTATTATGGGGAGGTTTTGGATGTAGTTTTGTAAAGAGAGTTGGAAGAAACATTTTAAGTTAAGTTTGGATTCCATTGGATTCTGCAAAGCAAGGAAACATTTATTTATAGCAGGGATTAATTTTTTGTCCCAAAAATGGACAGAGGCTGCTGTGCAGTCATGCATATAATCCGGTGAGAATTAATACTGGCGTCAAGGGGTTAAATAGAACGGTGTGAAGGTGTTATGATTTTATCCTTTAACGATTACTTGTCTAATGGAGTACAATCTTGCAGTTGACATGAAGCAATAAAGGAAGCTTTTCCTTAACCCGACATGCCAAATGAATGCTTCCCTGCCTAATGGGATCCAGGCAACATCCATGGAGCAATCAAGGAAGCTTTTCCTTAACCTGACATTCCAAATGAATGCCTCACTGCCTAATGGGATCCAGGCAACATCCATGGAGCAATCAAGGAAGCTTTTCCTCAACCTTACAAAAGTAAATGTGCGTGCCCCTTTAATGCTTCCCTGTCTGATGGAGTCTGATGGCAACATAGAGCAATGATCAAGGAAGCTTTTTCTCGACCCAGCATGCCCCTTTAATGCTTCTTTGCCTAGCCTGATGGAGCCTAGGCAACATGGAGCAATCAAGAAGCTTTTCCTTAATGCATATGCCCCTTTAATGCTTCTTTGCCTAATGGAGTCCAGGCAACATGGAGCAATCAAGGAAGCTTTTCCTCGATGCATATGCCCCTTTAATGCTTCTTTGCCTAATGGAGTCCAGGCAACATGGAGCAATCAAGGAAGCTTTTCCTCGATGCACCCCTTTAATGCTTCTTTGCCTAATGAAGTCCAGGCAACATGAAGCAATCAAGGAAGCTTTTCCTCGATGCATATGCCCCTTTAATGCTTCTTTGCCTGATGGAGTCCAGGCAACATGGAGCAATCAAGGAAGCTTTTCCTTGATGCATATACCCCTTTAATGTTTCTTTGCCTGATGGAGTCCAGGCAACATGGAGCAATCAAGGAAGCTTTTCCTCGATGCATATGCCCCTTTAATGCTTCTTTGCCTAATGGAGTCCAGGCAACATGGAGCAATCAAGGAAGCTTTTCCTCAACCTAACATACCCCTTTAATGCTTCTTTGCCTAATGGAGTCCAGGCAACATGGAGCAATCAAGGAAGCTTTTCCTCGATGCATATGCCCCTTTAATGCTTCTTTGCCTAATGGAGTCCAGGCAACATGGAGCAATCAAGGAAGCTTTTCCTCAACCTAACATGCCCCTTTAATGCTTCTTTGTCTAATGGAGTCCAGGCAACATGGAGCAATCAAGGAAGCTTTTCCTTGATGCATATGCCTCTTTAATGCTGCCTAGCCCGATGGAGTCTAGGCAACACAGAGCAATCAAAGAAGCTTTTCCTCGATGCATATGCCCCTTTAATGCTTCTTTGCCTAATGGAGTCCAGGCAACATGGAGCAATCAAGGAAGCTTTTCCTCGATGCACCCCTTTAATGCTTCTTTGCCTAATGGAGTCCATGCAACATGGAGCAATCAAGGAAGCTTTTCCTCCTCCCACCACCTGACAGCTGGTTCCAGCTGAAGATAAAGAACAGCCAATCGAAAGCCTTGTTACTTGGGCTTTCCCTCTATGGGCAAGAAGAATAACGACTTGTTTCTCGCACTTTTTGTGGTGCACTGAAAACTGATCAATTGAAAAGGGGCTCACAGTGCCAATTTCTTGCATTTGTTATCAGAATTAAAGGTGGATACACCATTTGCAGATATCGAACATTGTTACTATCGAATTATTAAGAAATATCTTACTTATTTGAAAGTAAATAATGATTCAAGACATCCAGCAAATAAATTGCACTAGATATCTTGTAATTGTTCCGAACAATTTAATTTTATAAACAAAATAAATATATCATGGGTTTGTATCATTTGTAAAAATGGCACTATAACTCCCTGGTTGTTTTTGCTGAGGAGAGCTGTGTGTATGAAACCTTGAACATAAAAATACAATGTATTCCTTATAAATCCAATTAAAAAATGAAACTCAAAACTCTTTTATACAATTTTGTTCTCCCATGTATAAGAAGCAGAGCGAGTGATGGATTTTGGCAGATTTGGCCTTTTACTAAACAAAAGGCTGCAGTAGGGGGTTGTTAGAGGGTTAGAAATATTAGAATTTACAGTTAAGAAGGGTCATTTGTTTGTAAAGGGTTTAAAGTTATTTCTGTCCTTGAAGTACAACTTGGTACAGGCGTAAATTCCTAATGATCCTAACGGCTTGTCTTGGCATTTAGGGGCCTCCTTAGGGATAAATCAATGGTGATATGATTGAGCAGGGAACTGTGGCCTGCTGGCTGAGTGCTTAAAGGGGCAGTGCATTCCGAAGAAGGCTTAAAGGGGCATCCTTGCCGTTTTAGTGGATGTTTCACTAGACTTGTATGTGTTTGGTTGAATGAGGGCGCTGTAACTCGCAAGCCTTCGAACGATGCACGACGCACGCTAGATGAGAACGCAACCTAAACGAAGATTGTGGTCGCGATTCAAATTGTTACTCAGCAAATTTTGAATTAAAATCAAAATCCTAGAATTTTCTCGGAATAGGCAGCATTCACAGAGCAAAAATCTTCATCAGGTCGTTTGTCAAGAACCTTTCTTTATATTTTGAGCACTTTTGCTGCTTCAAATGATAACAAAGAAAAACCGACTTATGGTATAATTTTTTTCCTTTAAAGGTAGGATACACCATTGGTAATTGTTTGAATTATCATGAATGGGGGAATTTGGGGAGTTGTATTTTATAGTAAATATCGTTTAACTGACCTGTCTGAAATTTCACAATCGCGGCTGCCGAGAAAAGCAAGAAAAACGGCATTTGTTTTTAACCGGCGTCGGGCAGTAGTTCTTAAGTTGTTCCTTTCCTCGCCTTCCACCACTATGACCCGGGTTCGAATCCGGCCTGGGCCAATATGTGGATTGGGTTTTCAGTCCCTGCCTGACTCCGTGGGTTTTTCCCCAGGATATTCTTCTGGGGTTTTCCTCCCACCTCTAAAACTGTAACTTCTTCACATTAATTGTTGAATGAAATAAAAAATTGTTGAATGAAATTTGTTCCCGCCGTGAATATGGCCATTGATGCTGGTACGGCGTTAAACCCTAAAAACTCACTCACTCACTCTTAAGTTGTTCTTGTTTTTTTCGCAATCGCCGTCCAGCGATTGCGAAAACAATTTTTCCGATTTTTCGGAACAATCACTGAATATCTAGCGCAATCATTTTGCTGGATGCCTAGAATCATTATCTACTTTCAAATAAGTAAGATATTTCTTAATAATTTGGTAGTAAAATCTTTCAATATCTGCAAATGGTGTATCCTACCGTACTTTCAAAAAGAAATGATAAGCCATCGACTTTAATTCTGAGTGACTACAGGATTTTTTTTGTTTAAGTCGCTATTCAGGGAGACATTTTCGAACCTGCTGTTAGTCAGACCGCCAGCCAGGCCGAACTAATTTACGAGTCATAAGCAATTAATATTTATGGCGGACTGTAATTACAAAACGGGTCATTCCAATTTTTCAAAATGCCACTCAAAAAGTATTGGAAACAAAACTGTGTACCGGTAACTTGCACACACACACACTGTCATGTATAGACCGGCAATCGTGGACGGGGCATTGTCCAACCGTCTTCCCTCTTTTGTTTGTACTCTAACGTTTTCGGATGATCGCCATAGGATTTGTAAACGAGTTGAGATCGTGGATGTTGTGTCAATCGTGGACCCATTGTTTGCCTCCCAATTCTTTTGTCCGACGACCACGATTGCCGGTCAATACAAACGCACACCTACATTAAACAGCGCATATGGAGACTTGTGGGGAAGACCTTTGTTACCCACTCTGGGGTAAATAGATTTCTAAGGATTTTCTCTCTGGGGTAAATTTATCCTATTGTCCTATTGTGTTACCTTTCCCATAGGGCTGCGTGTATACGCTTGTTGCAATACAGATTCAGCGTACGTGTGCATTGGACAGAATTTGCAGTTTGCAGTTTCACTATGTGTTTATATGCATGACAGTGTAATTACAAATGTTTTATTCATCAAAATGCCACAGGCACGAAAGAAATTTGAAGAATGCTGGTTAATTGTAAGATTTGATCCTTGACGACTTATTACCTTTATTACAGATCATGTACGATACATGTACATGTACATATACTTTTGCTCTTAAAATTATATTTTATTTCTATAATTTAATTGAAAATTACAATCCCCCCCAAAAAAAACAACAATATTTTCAAAACCCAATGAAAAGACATTTTGCGTTTTTTTTTTTACAGCCCATGATTGCCGCATGCTTAATATTTAATGAAAAAAAAGTCTTTGTGAATTTTGCTTGCATCGTTAATATTGATATTGTGTTTCGCAACAATGCCAGAGGGCGACTGCACCGCCAATGTACATGTATCTCTCTATGCACGCTGCATGGCATGCTGCATTGTACATCCAAAGACGGCTGTATATATAACAAGCCCTGGTGAAATGTCTGCAATTCATATGTAAATTATCCATCTTGGGCCACAGGCCATCGCTCAGCTATCCTAGCAGATAAAATTAATTGGGTCCGTTCCATTTCGGCATAGAGGGGTGTTCACCCAATACCACAGATGTCATTTTTTTGTTCTGCATACACTTAACTAATTGCAGTGTGCGTTATAATTGACAAGTACACGCAAATGAGGGGCAAGATAAAATTAAATTTTAGAGGAATGTTCGTCTTAAAATATACCACGTCAGCTCTGTTTAATATTTGTCGTGTTCCATCTGTTTATAATGGCGTGATCATAATGTACATTTTATAATCATCTTTACTTGCATACAAATATACATATGTCCATTCATCATTCATGTACATTTAATATACATGTGTACAAGTACACGTACATGTACATGCTCACGGAACAAAAAACAAACTAATTTTGCTTCAATTGCTTTTTTGTTTCCATGGCGACGTTTTTTTTTTTGTTCACGTCCGATCACATTACGTATCGTTGATATCAGAGATACGGCTGCTAAAATCCACTCTGTCGGCAATGATGTTGTTGAAGGGTGAATACATTCAAATTTTATCCTTCGATAACTTTAACCTTGCTAATAAAAAAAATTAGGAATGGGAAAAAAAAATATAAAAATTCATGTCAGGATGTAGAATTCAACTGAAAGGGCCCATGTAATGTAATATTTTTTTTGTTATCAAATCTATGGAAAAAAATAAACCTTAATTTAACCCTATTTTCAATTTTTCGTTTTTGCCATTATCGAGGGTATTTTGGTGTCTTTTGTATTTTTATGCTGCTAAGAATTCCAATGAGATGTGATGTGATGTGATGTGATGCCATTCCACTAAGCAAAATCCCAATGATGCAGCTTCTTTATACCGGTAGCACCAAAAGTTGCCAGAATTTGGTTGTCAATTGTTCTTTTCTTTGTAGATTCGTTGTTGTGCATCTACATGTACATGTACCGGCAATAAGCCAATGAGCAAACCTTTCTCACCAATATTTCCAATGAGCATATAGACCGTATTTTTTAACCAGTTCGTGCTGGGATTATTTTAACATCAATATTTTATTATTATTTTTAACGAAACTCGATCCGAGGCGGGTTCAGGCCAATGTTACCTGGAAGCACACCCATACATTTCTGGCCTTGCTCGCTGCTGACAGACATTTCCGGCCTTGCTCGTGACGTGTTTATGCGTCATCAGTTTTGAATCTGGGAAAAATTTTTCGTGTACATACGTCTTCCGGCGCAGAAGCAGCAATTACCTCAACTGTAGTTCCCTCACAATTGGTTCTGTGCCCTGATTTGTTACCTGAAAAAGATTTCTATTGGTATTTCGCTCAGGATGCTTTCAAATCATACCCCGTTACCTAAAAAATAACTGTCAAACTGTCAAATTGATAAGGAAAGTGTTTTCTTTTTATGCACACTAGAAAAGCTTGCTTGTCATGTGAACATTTACTTTAAACCCTAACTCCCTACCCCATTTTTCGTACACATAATCCTGAATCCTGCAAAATTCTCCAATTCCAAAGTGTTAAAACTCCATGTAACCTGAATCTTGCAAAATCTTCTAATATTTATTACTGTATATATTTATTACTAAATATATATATTTACAACTGCCTGAATCCTGCAAAATTCTGCAGTGGGTTTACCATTGAGCTATTTAAGCAGCCGAACCGAACCGAACCGAACCAAACCAAACCGAACCGAACCAAACCGAACCGAACCGAACCGAACCGAACCGAACCGAACCGAACCGAACCGAACCGAACCGAACCGAACCGAACCGAACCGAACCGAACCGAACCGAAATGGTCGATTCAGAAGTTCTGCAAGCTTGAGAACCGAAATGGTCGATTCAGAAGTTCTGCAAGCTTGAGAACCGAAATGGTCGATTCAGAAGTTCTGCAAGCTTGAGAACCGAAATGGTCGATTCAGAAGTTCTGCAAGCTTGAGAACCGAAAAGGTCGATTCAGAAGTTCTGCAAGCTTGAGAACCGAAATGGTCGATTCAGAAGTTCTGCAAGCTTGAGAACCGAAATGGTCGATTCAGAAGTTCTGCAAGCTTGATAATTAAAATGGTCGATTCAGAAGTTCTGCAAGCTTGATAATTGAAATGGTCGATTCAGAAGTTCTGCAAGCTTGATAATTGAAATGGTCGATTCAGAAGTTCTGCAAGCTTGATAATTGAAATGGTCGATTCAGAAGTTCTGCAAGCTTGATCATTAAAATGGTCGATTCAGAAGTTCTGCAAGCTTGATCATTGAAATGGTCGATTCAGAAGTTCTGCAAGCTTGATCATTGAAATGGTCGATTCAGAAGTTCTGCAAGCTTGATCATTGAAATGGTCGATTCAGAAGTTCTGCAAGCTTGATCATTGAAATGGTCGATTTAGAAGTTCTGCAAGCTTGATAATTGAAATGGTCGATTCAGAAGTTCTGCAAGCTTGATCATTGAAATGGTCGATTCAGAAGTTCTGCAAGCTTGATCATTGAAATGGTCGATTCAGAAGTTCTGCAAGCTTGATCATTGAAATGGTCGATTCAGAAGTTCTGCAAGCTTGATCATTGAAATGGTCGCTTCAGAAGTTCTGCAAGCTTGATCATTGAAATGGTCGATTCAGAAGTTCTGCAAGCTTGATCATTGAAATGGTCGCTTCAGAAGTTCTGCAAACTTGATCATTGAAATGGTCGCTTCAGAAGTTCTGCAAGCTTGATAATTGAAATGGTCGATTCAGAAGTTCTGCAAGCTTGATCATTGAAATGGTCGATTCAGAAGTTCTGCAAGCTTGATAATTGAAATGGTCGATTCAGAAGTACTGCAAGCTTGATCATTGAAATGGTCGATTCAGAAGTTCTGCAAGCTTGATAATTGAAATGGTCGATTCAGAAGTTCTGCAAGCTTGATAATTGAAATGGTCGATTCAGAAGTTCTGCAAGCTTGATCATTGAAATGGTCGATTCAGAAGTTCTGCAAGCTTGATCATTGAAATGGTCGATTCAGAAGTTCTGCAAGCTTGATCATTGAAATGGTCGATTCAGAAGTTCTGCAAGCTTGATCATTGAAATGGTTGATTCAGAAGTTCTGCAAGCTTGATAATTGAAATGGTCGATTCAGAAGTTCTGCAAGCTTGATCATTGAAATGGTCGCTTCAGAAGTTCTGCAAGCTTGATAATTGAAATGGTCGATTCAGAAGTTCTGCAAGCTTGATAATTGAAATGGTCGATTCAGAAGTTCTGCAAGCTTGATAATTGAAATGGTCGATTCAGAAGTTCTGCAAGCTTGATCATTGAAATGGTCGATTCAGAAGTTCTGCAAGCTTGATCATTGAAATGGTCGATTCAGAAGTTCTGCAAGTTTGATCATTGAAATGGTCGATTCAGAAGTTCTGCAAGCTTGATAATTGAAATGGTCGATTCAGAAGTTCTGCAAGCTTGATCATTGAAATGGTCGATTC
This sequence comes from Crossaster papposus, assembly GCA_037893245.1. NCBI lineage: Eukaryota > Metazoa > Echinodermata > Asteroidea > Velatida > Solasteridae > Crossaster > Crossaster papposus. The sequence goes on along the minus strand of JBAIAA010000914.1, from coordinate 151,765 downwards.
AGAAGTTCTGCAAGCTTGATCATTGAAATGGTCGATTCAGAAGTTCTGCAAGCTTGATCATTGAAATGGTCGATTCAGAAGTTCTGCAAGCTTGATCATTGAAATGGTCGATTCAGAATTTCTGCAAGCTTGATCATTGAAATGGTCGATTCAGAAGTTCTGCAAGCTTGATCATTGAAATGGTCGATTAAGAAGTTCTGCAAGCTTGATAATTGAAATGGTCGATTCAGAAGTTCTGCAAGCTTGATCATTGAAATGGTCGATTCAGAAGTTCTGCAAGCTTGATCATTGAAATGGTCGATTCAGAAGTTCTGCAAGCTTGATCATTGAAATGGTCGATTCAGAAGTTCTGCAAGCTTGATAATTTAAATGGTCGATTCAGAAGTTCTGCAAGCTTGATCATTGAAATGGTCGATTCAGAAGTTCTGCAAGCTTGATAATTGCAATGGTCGATTCAGAAGTTCTGCAAGCTTGATCATTGAAATGGTCGATTAAGAAGTTCTGCAAGCTTGATAATTGAAATGGTCGCTTCAGAAGTTCTGCAAGCTTGATAATTGAAATGGTCGATTCAGTAGTTCTGCAAGCTTGATAATTGAAATGGTCGATTCAGAAGTTCTGCAAGCTTGATAATTGAAATGGTCGATTCAGAAGTTCTGCAAGCTTGATCATTGAAATGGTCGATTCAGAAGTTCTGCAAGCTTGATCATTGAAATGGTCGATTAAGAAGTTCTGCAAGCTTGATAATTGAAATGGTCGCTTCAGAAGTTCTGCAAGCTTGATAATTGAAATGGTCGATTCAGTAGTTCTGCAAGCTTGATAATTGAAATGGTCGATTCAGAAGTTCTGCAAGCTTGATAATTGAAATGGTCGATTCAGAAGTTCTGCAAGCTTGATCATTGAAATGGTCGATTCAGAAGTTCTGCAAGCTTGATCATTGAAATGGTCGATTCAGAAGTTCTGCAAGTTTGATCATTGAAATGGTCGATTCAGAAGTTCTGCAAGCTTGATCATTGAAATGGTCGATTCAGAAGTTCTGCAAGCTTGATCATTGAAATGGTCGATTCAGAAGTTCTGCAAGCTTGATAATTGAAATGGTCGATTCAGAAGTTCTGCAAGCTTGATCATTGAAATGGTCGCTTCAGAAGTTCTGCAAGCTTGATAATTGAAATGGTCGATTCAGAAGTTCTGCAAGCTTGATAATTGAAATGGTCGATTCAGAAGTTCTGCAAGCTTGATAATTGAAATGGTCGATTCAGAAGTTCTGCAAGCTTGATCATTGAAATGGTCGATTCAGAAGTTCTGCAAGCTTGATCATTGAAATGGTCGATTCAGAAGTTCTGCAAGTTTGATCATTGAAATGGTCGATTCAGAAGTTCTGCAAGCTTGATAATTGAAATGGTCGATTCAGAAGTTCTGCAAGCTTGATCATTGAAATGGTCGATTCAGAAGTTCTGCAAGCTTGATCATTGAAATGGTCGATTCAGAAGTTCTGCAAGCTTGATCATTGAAATGGTCGATTCAGAAGTTCTGCAAGCTTGATCATTGAAATGGTCGATTCAGAATTTCTGCAAGCTTGATCATTGAAATGGTCGATTCAGAAGTTCTGCAAGCTTGATCATTGAAATGGTCGATTAAGAAGTTCTGCAAGCTTGATAATTGAAATGGTCGATTCAGAAGTTCTGCAAGCTTGATCATTGAAATGGTCGATTCAGAAGTTCTGCAAGCTTGATCATTGAAATGGTCGATTCAGAAGTTCTGCAAGCTTGATCATTGAAATGGTCGATTCAGAAGTTCTGCAAGCTTGATAATTTAAATGGTCGATTCAGAAGTTCTGCAAGCTTGATCATTGAAATGGTCGATTCAGAAGTTCTGCAAGCTTGATAATTGCAATGGTCGATTCAGAAGTTCTGCAAGCTTGATCATTGAAATGGTCGATTAAGAAGTTCTGCAAGCTTGATAATTGAAATGGTCGCTTCAGAAGTTCTGCAAGCTTGATAATTGAAATGGTCGATTCAGTAGTTCTGCAAGCTTGATAATTGAAATGGTCGATTCAGAAGTTCTGCAAGCTTGATAATTGAAATGGTCGATTCAGAAGTTCTGCAAGCTTGATCATTGAAATGGTCGATTCAGAAGTTCTGCAAGCTTGATCATTGAAATGGTCGATTCAGAAGTTCTGCAAGTTTGATCATTGAAATGGTCGATTCAGAAGTTCTGCAAGCTTGATCATTGAAATGGTCGATTCAGAAGTTCTGCAAGCTTGATCATTGAAATGGTCGATTCAGAAGTTCTGCAAGCTTGATCATTGAAATGGTCGATTCAGAAGTTCTGCAAGCTTGATCATTGAAATGGTCGATTCAGAAGTTCTGCAAGCTTGATCATTGAAATGGTCGATTCAGAATTTCTGCAAGCTTGATCATTGAAATGGTCGATTCAGAAGTTCTGCAAGCTTGATCATTGAAATGGTCGATTAAGAAGTTCTGCAAGCTTGATAATTGAAATGGTCGATTCAGAAGTTCTGCAAGCTTGATCATTGAAATGGTCGATTCAGAAGTTCTGCAAGCTTGATCATTGAAATGGTCGATTCAGAAGTTCTGCAAGCTTGATCATTGAAATGGTCGATTCAGAAGTTCTGCAAGCTTGATAATTTAAATGGTCGATTCAGAAGTTCTGCAAGCTTGATCATTGAAATGGTCGATTCAGAAGTTCTGCAAGCTTGATCATTGAAATGGTCGATTAAGAAGTTCTGCAAGCTTGATAATTGAAATGGTCGATTCAGAAGTTCTGCAAGCTTGAGAACCGAAATGGTCGATTCAGAAGTTCTGCAAGCTTGATCATTGAAATGGTCGATTCAGAAGTTCTGCAAGCTTGATCATTGAAATGGTCGATTCAGAAGTTCTGCAAGCTTGATCATTGAAATGGTCGATTCAGAAGTTCTGCAAGCTTGATTATTGAAATGGTCGATTCAGAAGTTCTGCAAGCTTGATCATTGAAATGGTCGATTCAGAAGTTCTGCAAGCTTGATCATTGAAATGGTCGATTCAGAAGTTCTGCAAGCTTGATCATTGAAATGGTCGATTCAGAAGTTCTGCAAGCTTGATCATTGAAATGGTCGATTCAGAAGTTCTGCAAGCTTGATCATTGAAATGGTCGATTCAGAAGTTCTGCAAGCTTGATCATTGAAATGGTCGATTCAGAAGTTCTGCAAGCTTGATCATTGAAATGGTCGATTCAGAAGTTCTGCAAGCTTGATAATTGCAATGGTCGATTCAGAAGTTCTGCAAGCTTGATCATTGAAATGGTCGATTAAGAAGTTCTGCAAGCTTGATAATTGAAATGGTCGCTTCAGAAGTTCTGCAAGCTTGATAATTGAAATGGTCGATTCAGTAGTTCTGCAAGCTTGATAATTGAAATGGTCGATTCAGAAGTTCTGCAAGCTTGATAATTGAAATGGTCGATTCAGAAGTTCTGCAAGCTTGATCATTGAAATGGTCGATTCAGAAGTTCTGCAAGCTTGATCATTGAAATGGTCGATTCAGAAGTTCTGCAAGTTTGATCATTGAAATGGTCGATTCAGAAGTTCTGCAAGCTTGATCATTGAAATGGTCGATTCAGAAGTTCTGCAAGCTTGATCATTGAAATGGTCGATTCAGAAGTTCTGCAAGCTTGATCATTGAAATGGTCGATTCAGAAGTTCTGCAAGCTTGATCATTGAAATGGTCGATTCAGAAGTTCTGCAAGCTTGATCATTGAAATGGTCGATTCAGAATTTCTGCAAGCTTGATCATTGAAATGGTCGATTCAGAAGTTCTGCAAGCTTGATCATTGAAATGGTCGATTAAGAAGTTCTGCAAGCTTGATAATTGAAATGGTCGATTCAGAAGTTCTGCAAGCTTGATCATTGAAATGGTCGATTCAGAAGTTCTGCAAGCTTGATCATTGAAATGGTCGATTCAGAAGTTCTGCAAGCTTGATCATTGAAATGGTCGATTCAGAAGTTCTGCAAGCTTGATAATTTAAATGGTCGATTCAGAAGTTCTGCAAGCTTGATCATTGAAATGGTCGATTCAGAAGTTCTGCAAGCTGTCTTATTTTGAGCCTACAAGTGTTAACGAAATTAAGCGTGTCATCATGAACTCGCCGTCAAAATCTTGCGAACTTGACCCTATTCCAACTATGATGATAAAGCAACACATTGATGTGTTTGCTCCTTTTATTACTGAAGTGGTGAACAAATCGTTGGATTCTGGTTGCTTTCCGGACAACCTAAAGGTTTCCTACATTCGGCCACTTCTAAAGAAGTCCAGCCTGGACAAGGAGATTCTGAAAAACTACAGACCCGTCTCAAACCTGAAGTACCTGGGAAAAACCATCGAGCGTATTGTCTCATCCCGCATCTCTGACCACATTCAAGACCATGAGCTTTCGGACGTTTTCCAGTCTGCATACAAGCCATTCCACGGGACGGAAGTTGCGCTTGTTAGGGTCAGTAATGATATCCTGTCTTCGATGGATAATGGCGATATCACTGCGCTGGTTATGCTCGATTTGAGTGCAGCATTCGATACCGTTGATCATGGCATCCTCTTATCTCGACTTCAAAACTATCTCGGTATACACGACACGGCTCTCGAATGGTGCAGGTCCTATCTCTCAAATAGAACCCAGCATGTCAGCATTGGCAATGCAATATCAGATCCTGTTGTTTTAGAGTACTCTGTACCACAAGGGTCTGTGCTAGGCCCACAGTGGTTTACTCTTTACACCTTGCCAATTCGTGATATCATCTTGAAACATCATCTGAACTACCATGTCTATGCTGACGATACTCAACTCTACATATCCTTCAAGTCTTTACAGGAGCCTGCCGATTCTTCGATTGCAAGACTGGAGCAATGCATCTCTGAGATCCGATGCTGGATGAAAAACAACTTTCTAAAACTGAATGAGGAAAAAACGGAGTTTCTCTTGTTTGGATCACGCCAACAATTAAAAAAGGTGCCTGTGCCATTTATGACAATCGGTGATGCACAGATAGCCCCATCGTTGCAGGCCCGGAACTTGGGGGTTATATTTGATTCCGCAATGACATTTAAATCTCACGTTGCTAACACTGTCCGTTTGGCATCATTCCAAATTAGAAACATTGGTCGTATTCGCAAGTATTTGAATAGAAGTGCTACCGAGCACATTATCCATGCATTTGTGACTTCACGACTAGACAACGGCAATTCACTACTCTACGGACTCCCTCAGAATCAAATATACCGTCTTCAACGTCTTCAGAATACTGCTGCCCGCATCATCACCTTATCTAGGAGGAACTGTCACATAACCCCCATTTTGAAGGAACTACACTGGCTTCCTGTCTCCCAAAGGATTGTTTTCAAACTCATGCTTCTGGTCCACAAAGCTCTAAACAACAAGGCTCCCTACTACATTAAGGAACTACTACATGAATATTCTCCAGCAAGAACTCTTAGATCAAGTAACCAGCAACTTCTCAAGGAACCAATTGCTAAACGAACATGGGGCGCCAAATCTTTTTCTGTTGCAGCTCCTCGACTTTGGAATTCATTGCCACTTGAACTCAGATCATGCCATTGTACAACTAGGTTCAAATCGCTTCTTAAGACTTACTTGATGTCACAAATTTTCAAGGATTAATTTACTTACTTACTTACTTTACTTGTTGTTGTCTACAGCGCCTTGAGCACCCTGCAGGGTGGATATGTGCGCTTTACAAATCTCATTATTATTATTATTATCATTATTATTTGATCATTGAAATGGTCGATTAAGAAGTTCTGCAAGCTTGATAATTGAAATGGTCGATTCAGAAGTTCTGCAAGCTTGAGAACCGAAATGGTCGATTCAGAAGTTCTGCAAGCTTGATCATTGAAATGGTCGATTCAGAAGTTCTGCAAGCTTGATCATTGAAATGGTCGATTCAGAAGTTCTGCAAGCTTGATCATTGAAATGGTCGATTCAGAAGTTCTGCAAGCTTGATTATTGAAATGGTCGATTCAGAAGTTCTGCAAGCTTGATCATTGAAATGGTCGATTCAGAAGTTCTGCAAGCTTGATCATTGAAATGGTCGATTCAGAAGTTCTGCAAGCTTGATAATTTAAATGGTCGATTCAGAAGTTCTGCAAGCTTGATCATTGAAATGGTCGATTCAGAAGTTCTGCAAGCTGTCTTATTTTGAGCCTACAAGTGTTAACGAAATTAAGCGTGTCATCATGAACTCGCCGTCAAAATCTTGCGAACTTGACCCTATTCCAACTATGATGATAAAGCAACACATTGATGTGTTTGCTCCTTTTATTACTGAAGTGGTGAACAAATCGTTGGATTCTGGTTGCTTTCCGGACAACCTAAAGGTTTCCTACATTCGGCCACTTCTAAAGAAGTCCAGCCTGGACAAGGAGATTCTGAAAAACTACAGACCCGTCTCAAACCTGAAGTACCTGGGAAAAACCATCGAGCGTATTGTCTCATCCCGCATCTCTGACCACATTCAAGACCATGAGCTTTCGGACGTTTTCCAGTCTGCATACAAGCCATTCCACGGGACGGAAGTTGCGCTTGTTAGGGTCAGTAATGATATCCTGTCTTCGATGGATAATGGCGATATCACTGCGCTGGTTATGCTCGATTTGAGTGCAGCATTCGATACCGTTGATCATGGCATCCTCTTATCTCGACTTCAAAACTATCTCGGTATACACGACACGGCTCTCGAATGGTGCAGGTCCTATCTCTCAAATAGAACCCAGCATGTCAGCATTGGCAATGCAATATCAGATCCTGTTGTTTTAGAGTACTCTGTACCACAAGGGTCTGTGCTAGGCCCACAGTGGTTTACTCTTTACACCTTGCCAATTCGTGATATCATCTTGAAACATCATCTGAACTACCATGTCTATGCTGACGATACTCAACTCTACATATCCTTCAAGTCTTTACAGGAGCCTGCCGATTCTTCGATTGCAAGACTGGAGCAATGCATCTCTGAGATCCGATGCTGGATGAAAAACAACTTTCTAAAACTGAATGAGGAAAAAACGGAGTTTCTCTTGTTTGGATCACGCCAACAATTAAAAAAGGTGCCTGTGCCATTTATGACAATCGGTGATGCACAGATAGCCCCATCGTTGCAGGCCCGGAACTTGGGGGTTATATTTGATTCCGCAATGACATTTAAATCTCACGTTGCTAACACTGTCCGTTTGGCATCATTCCAAATTAGAAACATTGGTCGTATTCGCAAGTATTTGAATAGAAGTGCTACCGAGCACATTATCCATGCATTTGTGACTTCACGACTAGACAACGGCAATTCACTACTCTACGGACTCCCTCAGAATCAAATATACCGTCTTCAACGTCTTCAGAATACTGCTGCCCGCATCATCACCTTATCTAGGAGGAACTGTCACATAACCCCCATTTTGAAGGAACTACACTGGCTTCCTGTCTCCCAAAGGATTGTTTTCAAACTCATGCTTCTGGTCCACAAAGCTCTAAACAACAAGGCTCCCTACTACATTAAGGAACTACTACATGAATATTCTCCAGCAAGAACTCTTAGATCAAGTAACCAGCAACTTCTCAAGGAACCAATTGCTAAACGAACATGGGGCGCCAAATCTTTTTCTGTTGCAGCTCCTCGACTTTGGAATTCATTGCCACTTGAACTCAGATCATGCCATTGTACAACTAGGTTCAAATCGCTTCTTAAGACTTACTTGATGTCACAAATTTTCAAGGATTAATTTACTTACTTACTTACTTTACTTGTTGTTGTCTACAGCGCCTTGAGCACCCTGCAGGGTGGATATGTGCGCTTTACAAATCTCATTATTATTATTATTATCATTATTATTTGATCATTGAAATGGTCGATTAAGAAGTTCTGCAAGCTTGATAATTGAAATGGTCGATTCAGAAGTTCTGCAAGCTTGAGAACCGAAATGGTCGATTCAGAAGTTCTGCAAGCTTGATCATTGAAATGGTCGATTCAGAAGTTCTGCAAGCTTGATCATTGAAATGGTCGATTCAGAAGTTCTGCAAGCTTGATCATTGAAATGGTCGATTCAGAAGTTCTGCAAGCTTGATTATTGAAATGGTCGATTCAGAAGTTCTGCAAGCTTGATCATTGAAATGGTCGATTCAGAAGTTCTGCAAGCTTGATCATTGAAATGGTCGATTCAGAAGTTCTGCAAGCTTGATCATTGAAATGGTCGATTCAGAAGTTCTGCAAGCTTGATCATTGAAATGGTCGATTCAGAAGTTCTGCAAGCTTGATCATTGAAATGGTCGATTCAGAAGTTCTGCAAGCTTGATCATTGAAATAGTCGATTCAGAAGTTCTGCAAGCTTGATCATTGAAATGGTCGATTCAGAAGTTCTGCAAGCTTGATAATTGAAATGGTCGATTCAGAAGTTCTGCAAGCTTGATCATTGAAATGGTCGATTAAGAAGTTCTGCAAGCTTGATAATTGAAATGGTCGATTCAGAAGTTCTGCAAGCTTGATCATTGAAATGGTCGATTCAGAAGTTCTGCAAGCTTGATCATTGAAATGGTCGATTCAGAAGTTCTGCAAGCTTGATTATTGAAATGGTCGATTCAGAAGTTCTGCAAGCTTGATCATTGAAATGGTCGATTCAGAAGTTCTGCAAGCTTGATCATTGAAATGGTCGATTAAGAAGTTCTGCAAGCTTGATAATTGAAATGGTCGATTCAGAAGTTCTGCAAGCTTGATCATTGAAATGGTCGATTCAGAAGTTCTGCAAGCTTGATCATTGAAATGGTCGATTCAGAAGTTCTGCAAGCTTGATAATTTAAATGGTCGATTCAGAAGTTCTGCAAGCTTGATCATTGAAATGGTCGATTCAGAAGTTCTGCAAGCTTGATCATTGAAATGGTCGATTCAGAAGTTCTGCAAGCTTGATCATTGAAATGGTCGATTCAGAAGTTCTGCAAGCTTGATAATTTAAATGGTCGATTCAGAAGTTCTGCAAGCTTGATCATTGAAATGGTCGATTCAGAAGTTCTGCAAGCTTGATCATTGAAATGGTCGATTAAGAAGTTCTGCAAGCTTGATAATTGAAATGGTCGATTCAGAAGTTCTGCAAGCTTGAGAACCGAAATGGTCGATTCAGAAGTTCTGCAAGCTTGATCATTGAAATGGTCGATTCAGAAGTTCTGCAAGCTTGATCATTGAAATGGTCGATTCAGAAGTTCTGCAAGCTTGATCATTGAAATGGTCGATTCAGAAGTTCTGCAAGCTTGATTATTGAAATGGTCGATTCAGAAGTTCTGCAAGCTTGATCATTGAAATGGTCGATTCAGAAGTTCTGCAAGCTTGATCATTGAAATGGTCGATTCAGAAGTTCTGCAAGCTTGATCATTGAAATGGTCGATTCAGAAGTTCTGCAAGCTTGATCATTGAAATGGTCGATTCAGAAGTTCTGCAAGCTTGATCATTGAAATGGTCGATTCAGAAGTTCTGCAAGCTTGATCATTGAAATGGTCGATTCAGAAGTTCTGCAAGCTTGATCATTGAAATGGTCGATTCAGAAGTTCTGCAAGCTTGATAATTGAAATGGTCGATTCAGAAGTTCTGCAAGCTTGATCATTGAAATGGTCGATTAAGAAGTTCTGCAAGCTTGATAATTGAAATGGTCGATTCAGAAGTTCTGCAAGCTTGATCATTGAAATGGTCGATTCAGAAGTTCTGCAAGCTTGATCATTGAAATGGTCGATTCAGAAGTTCTGCAAGCTTGATCATTGAAATGGTCGATTCAGAAGTTCTGCAAGCTTGATAATTTAAATGGTCGATTCAGAAGTTCTGCAAGCTTGATCATTGAAATGGTCGATTCAGAAGTTCTGCAAGCTTGATCATTGAAATGGTCGATTAAGAAGTTCTGCAAGCTTGATAATTGAAATGGTCGATTCAGAAGTTCTGCAAGCTTGAGAACCGAAATGGTCGATTCAGAAGTTCTGCAAGCTTGATCATTGAAATGGTCGATTCAGAAGTTCTGCAAGCTTGATCATTGAAATGGTCGATTCAGAAGTTCTGCAAGCTTGATCATTGAAATGGTCGATTCAGAAGTTCTGCAAGCTTGATTATTGAAATGGTCGATTCAGAAGTTCTGCAAGCTTGATCATTGAAATGGTCGATTCAGAAGTTCTGCAAGCTTGATCATTGAAATGGTCGATTCAGAAGTTCTGCAAGCTTGATTATTGAAATGGTCGATTCAGAAGTTCTGCAAGCTTGATCATTGAAATGGTCGATTCAGAAGTTCTGCAAGCTTGATCATTGAAATGGTCGATTCAGAAGTTCTGCAAGCTTGATCATTGAAATGGTCGATTCAGAAGTTCTGCAAGCTTGATCATTGAAATGGTCGATTCAGAAGTTCTGCAAGCTTGATCATTGAAATGGTCGATTCAGAAGTTCTGCAAGCTTGATCATTGAAATGGTCGATTCAGAAGTTCTGCAAGCTTGATCATTGAAATGGTCGATTCAGAAGTTCTGCAAGCTTGATCATTGAAATGGTCGATTAAGAAGTTCTGCAAGCTTGATAATTGAAATGGTCGATTCAGAAGTTCTGCAAGCTTGATCATTGAAATGGTCGATTCAGAAGTTCTGCAAGCTTGATCATTAAAATGGTCGATTCAGAAGATTGGACTACAACTGCATGTGCGGAAAGGGTAAAATATCACCCACGGATAATTGAATTTATGAGTTGATAAGTCGCTGCCTTTATTAAAGCAGGTTTGGTTGGCTAGTTACATGTAGGTCAGGCTAGAGCACGGTTTGGAAAACATTTGTGTATTCTTCCAAATAATCAGGAGAAAAATAACCAGTTAAAACTAGTGGTTTTGGGGAAATCAGAGATTTCGAAATCCGGTTATCCTAATTTTTTTAACAACTGAATACCGATTATTTGATTTCACCGGAAGTTCTCATCCAGCTCACAATCATACCAGCAAAAAGTAATGAGTGAGGTGCCACATGAAATGCCCTTTAAATGACTGGTTATAGTGGGGAGGATTCAGTGACCACTGTGGGGAGAAATGAATGGAAACTCACAAATAAGTCAAATGGGCAGGCTAATAATGAAACCACTAGTACAATCGGAGACCATGGAGCAAATTGGAAGATGTTACAATTGTCTTCTTTGCGCCTGTGTCACACAAAAATGGAAGACTAAACTTTTGGGGGTTGGTTTTGAAGATTCGGTTTTCTAAATCGAAACCAAATAGTGGAATTAAAACCGAATATTAAACAAATTCGGATTTAAATCCCAGCACTAGTTAAAGGGATCGTATACGTTTGGTAATTACTCCAAAAATTAATGGCAATAAAAACTTACTTGGTAAGAAGTACAGCAGCTTTGGATAGTATATTGCATTTTTAGAAAATTTTCACTTCGAAGTACTGCGGTTATGGAAAAACATATCACTTTTTATCCCTAAAAATTTGAATCTGAGAAACGTTACTGCAGTGACGTTTGTCAGACTGTGTATTCCAATGCAGATTATTCGTCCTGCGTGGACATAACCGCTCTAGATTTTTTAGCAATATCTCAAAATCGCTACCACCTTTTGAAATGAAATGTTTACAGGTTAGTTTTATGGTATATATCTATAACTATATAGGATTGAAACAAACAGTGGGATCCAATTACCAAACGTATACAGGCCCGTACGCAGGATTTTTTATGGGGGGGTGCGAATTTGTACTGATGGGACCAAAAATGAAACCAAAAGTTTTCTGGCCAGTATCGTTATTTTTACATCAAAATACCATTATTTACCCCGGAAAATGTGGACCTTTTGGTAATTTGGGGGGCGAATTTGTACTGATGGGACCAAAAATGGGACCAAATTTTTCGTGTGCCTGCAGTACAGTTATTTCTACATCAAAATACCATTATTTATCCGGAAAATGTGGACCTTTTAGTAATTTGGGGGGGTGCGTACGCACCCTTCGCACCCCCCCTGCGTACGGGCCTGGTATACGATCCCTTTAAAACAGACAACAGGTATCTTCGTTTTGTGGTCTAAGAAATTAAAACTTTGCAATAACCTATTTGTGAATTTGCCAGTCTATATCTAGACAGTGCTGTGAATACCGTGCTCCTGTGTTCTACACTTTATGCATGATAAAAGACGATGGACGGTAACATTTCCATACTGTAGATTGGTAATGTTTGCACCTGTCACAGCGAAATTAAGTGCTCCATGATTGATGACCGGTGGGACATGCTGAAAAGGGCTGGATTGCCGGGATACGAGAAACAACCAAATGATTGCCCGAGAATCAAAATAAAAAAGGGGAGGGGAAGGGGACAGGAGAAGGTTTGAAAGCCAGTATTAACAAATAGGTCCAGATAAATATTTGAAAAAAACTTGTGCAATTTTTTGGAAAGATCTGTGGTGAATAATGATCTTGACAATATTTGGAAAATACATTTGTGTTTGTGTAATGAGAAAATAAAAGGGAATGCAAGTCTAAACAAAATGTTTGTTCTAATAAATCCCAAAAATTTGCCCTTTAAAAAACATATCCTAGCTTTGGTAATATATACACTGTATTCTTTGCATCAGGAACGACAAGTGGTGCACGCCTTTCTGGAAAAAAAGAGAGCGGTTTTTGACCAAAACAAACCGAGAAACTTGTTTTTTCTTCTTAGCCTCAAATGTGCATACATGTTCATGCACATCAATTATTTTTTGAGAAATTTAAAATGCACTGCCTGAATTTTCAGCCATGTTAACCTGAAACCGTCTGTGCCCACGAATTTCTCCGCCGTGAACCCCTTTGATTGACAGTAGCGGCAGGTTCCGAGACAACCGTTTGTGCAATTTTTGTCCAGCCTTTGAGGCTTTCAAAGTGTTAATTTCCCACCTGTGTCCTACGCTTAGGAGTAGGGGGGGTGGGGGTAGGGGGTAGGGGGTAGGGGGTGGAGTGGAGAATCGAAGCGGGGTGAACAAATCCCGCAGAAAAAGAAAAAAATAGACTTGGAGATAGCGCAGTTAAACCTTTTGTGGAATTGCAATTAAAACGGTTTGGGAAATAGAATACATATGGCCCCTGGCTATCCATGGGTTTTAGTGATTTCCACGTCAATCGCACGGCAATTACAATAACGATTACGGAATAAGACGGAATTTAGTCTTGAAGAGTAGCAGTGGGAATTGTACACAGTGATGTGATTTGTATGTTTTAAACCCACTGCAATATGCACGTGAGGGTGTTGTAACGACATCACGTTCTGGGTACACACTGTACAAAATCTTATTTAGTAACAAAAGGTAGTACCCGTACCCAAATCTTGAATTACCGTAAATAAAAATATTGCATTTACCGGTAAAAAAACGATAGCAGCCCAGGCACCCAAAAATCACTTTGAGATAATCAAGTTTAAAGGGTTTAATTTTTATACTGCCATTTCTAAATAAAAAATTCCATAAGTTTTGACTTTTGAATTTTGTGAATAATTATCAAAATATTACTTAATTTTATTTGAAAATATTACTGTTTTATGGGGTTAATTAAATGTTTATGCTAACAACCTTTTTCCGGGAATTCTTCCAGCCTTTAACAATCGTTATTAAAAGCAGCCCGTCAAATAAATCATAAAGGCATTTTTGCTAGAAACAAACTTCGCTCCAAGTGCGTGAACGTTCTACTAAAGTGGGGAAGTGAACACTAGTTGCAAATGTTTGGTTATTTTGTATTACACGATAAACGTCCTTATGTCGGTCCCAATTTCTTTTCAAATAGAAACTCCCTGTAGTCAATATTTATTCTGTTAATTACATCAGAATGACGTGCTCTTTAACCAGTTCGCACCGGGATTATTTTAACATCACCGAGCCAACGTGCAGGATTATTTTTAACGCAACTCGATCTGAAGCAGGTTCAGGCTGATAGTACTGGGAAGTACACTCACGCATTTCTGGCCTTGCTCGCTGCTGACAGAAATTTTCGGCCTTGCACGTGGCGTGTTTATGCGTCATCCGTTTTGAACCTGGGAAAAACTTTGCATGTATATACGTCCTCCGCACGAACTGGTTAATTACATCAGAATTACGTAGCTCCTTGAGGCAAAATACAAAACCAAATGAAATATATATTCACGCTCTATCAATTTTTCCCCAAAAAAATGAATTTGACCTTTTGACCCATTTTATGCTCGGACGACCTTCCGGGCACCCAACGATGTGAAGCAAACTTACGTCCATAGCTGTACACTGGATACCGGTACACGACGAATTATAACTCCAAATGTTAGGACGCCCTCATCCAAGAAGGAAAATGGCCTGTTAGTACTTACAGTGAAAATAAAATGGATTTTCTGCAATATTCCGGCAATAACTGGTTAATTGGAGTTAATTGCCGGAACAAAATAGGCGTGCCTACAAAACAAGATTTAATTTCTTTATGGCCTCACAAGTATTTTTTAACCAATACATAAAATATTGGTACATGTAACCAGTACAGTACTTGCTGCATATTTGCTTAATTGCAAATGCACTTTCTCTAACCCCCCCCCCCCCCCCCCCCCTCCCCCTCCACCCCCAATGTCACATCCTTACTGGAAATGCACACATCCTCACCTCCCAGCCCCAGAATGAGTGGCAGGCGCACAGTGCCATCTTGGCAGGTAATTTAAGACGTCCCCCAAGATATAAATCAATAGTTGAAATTGTGCAGTGGGCCCACATTTGTTTTATCTTTCAAGAGGGTCTTATATATTTTTTGATAATGATTTTTTCTTCTTTTTGCATAATTTATAAGTATCAACCAGAAACTGTCAGAGTACCAGTACATGTACTGTATGGTACTCAAAGGATACCAGTACACCATTTGCGGATATCGATAATTTGGGCTACCGGACGGCGATCGCAAAAAAATCCAAGAACAACTGCCCGACGCCGGTTGAAAATGAATGCTGGTTGAAAACGAATGCTATTTTTCTGGCCTATTTTCTTCAGCATCCATGATTGTAAAACTTCAGACAGGCCAGTTAAACGATATTTACTATAAAATACAACCCCCTGAAATCCACCAATTCCTGATAATTCAAGCAATTACCGATGTTGTATCCTACCTTGAAAGGTTTTATATTTGCTTTTGATGTTAAATGCTAATGTTTAATAACAGTAACATCCTGCCTTTACAGTACAATTTTCTTCTTGTACTTTGCACAAAAGGCTGTGACAAAGTAACCTTAACAATTTCACATATTTTGCCACTAAAACCAGTTAGCAGACTAAGAGGCTTCCCCATTGGCTGACAATTTGATGTAACATAGGTTCTCACTGGTTCAAACCCTCCAATCTGATTGGCTAAAACTACCTGCATATATTAGCACTGGATCCTATTTAGAATCCTGGTTTTTTTACAAAAAAAGTAAAATGCCATTTTTGTCATGAAATCCTAACCAAACTTTATACGAATATGTATGGCCAGAAAGCTGTTAAAGAGCTCTGTATAGACATGAACAAATTTCCCACCTAAGGAGCTGATGCTGTGCAGAATCATCAATGTTCTACCCAATTTTTAATGCCATTAGTTTAAGAGAAGCCCATATTTTTTTTAGCAAAGCTAAATTCACACAATAAAGATACAGGTTTTTCTTAGGTGACAAATCGCCATGTCTCTTTGCAAAGTACATACATGTACCACACATGTACCACACATGTACCACACATGTACCACACATGTACCACACATGTACCACACATGTACCACACATGTACCACACATGTACCACACATGTACCACACATGTACCACACATGTACCACACATGTACCACACATGTACCACACATGTACCACACATGTACCACACATGTACCACACATGTACAAGCCTACATAATACTGAAATCTGGTAATGCATATTCATTAGAAAGTTTGCCAACCTCGCAGCTGATTGGCTGCTCATGGTCAGCTCAGGATCCTGTGTTGCCTCAAAGTTTGCAATGGCATTTTGTGCAGTAATTCTTACACATGGATACAGAAGGCATGCACAGTGTGTAAATAGCATAATTATACAATGGGACTATATTAATTTATTATTTATTCAGCCAAATTGCAAACACACAAGCAATCCACCTAATGAACTGAATTAACTAAACAAAACAACCCAATTTAAGCTGGCCAGGATTGACAAAAGTATACAACAACAAAATGTGACTCAAAAGCCTGTCATCAATTCTTACTCGAATGATAACATATACAAGAATATAACCCAGATAAATAGTGTAAAGGAATTACAACTTAAAATTAAAGCTACAAATAACATGAAAGTTTGATTCAATGATATTAAGAGTGAACATACATGTATTGACAAATTTTCAGATATTGACATTGTTTACTACAGAATTATAAATAAATATCTTACTTTTTGGAAAGTAAATATTTATTCTAGGCATCCTGCAAAATGATTGCACTAAAAACCCTATAATTGTTCTTAAAAATAGAAATTAATAAAACAAATAATCGATTGTCGGATGGTAATTGCGTTATTGGGATTATTTCACACATGAGTAAAATTAAATCACTAACAGAGAAATACTGAGAATAAAGCATTTGATCACTTAATGGTAACAAATGTGACCCACCAGGCCAAAACCAGGCGGAAGTCGGCAAATGCCATTTTGAGATATGGCATTGTACAAAAAAAAATGTGTTGCCCGTTAATTGGTTTTTTTTCCATAAATCGTTAGTAAAAACTCTAATTTATAGGCTGTTCATGTTTAAACCTTTTAAAAAATCCCTGAAAGTGATAATATCGGCCTTCTCCTGATTTTTGTTGTCGTTGCTATTACTCAAATTGAGCAAACTTGTTGCCACGAACGGCAACAAAATGTCACTTTTTGAAGCGTCGTTACTTTTCATTCCATAGCGGTACTGGTGCATGTGATGTATCATTTTAAAGCTTAAAACGCTAGCAATCCAATGGTATAAAAATCTCTCATATGACAAATTTTGACTTTAGCCTGGTTTGGGGTGGTGGGTCACAAATGTCTTAATAACAGTAACATCTTGCCTCAGTAACATTTTTATGTTGTCAGTTTTGCAACACGTACAAGTACACGTTTACTTTGCACAGTCACGTTTGACCAGGATCGATATTTACAAATACCTCTTCCTACTTTAAAACCGTGATTGTATAAAACCGCAATTTGAGTGATTATTGGGTTTAGTTTTTGATCGGGTTTGAGCTAGTCATCCCAACCTGACACATAATGTGTGACTCATTAATATCCATGTTTGTGATGTTTGTGTGTGACTCATTATTAGGTGAAATGTCAGGGGATGGTACGTGTGAAGATTTAATCTGCTAAAACGCCACTTCTATGAAAAATGATTTTAATAATGATAAGTGAAAGCTGGGTTAGTCCATATAAGTAACATTTGTTGGTGTCCCGGTTTTGCCTGATCTTTGTAAGCTGCTTTCCGACTAACGTTTCAGTAGTTATACACAGCCTGTATTAGAAACGAGCGTAAGGCCTTTTTTTTTTCGATTATAAAAATGTGACAGATTTATTGGAACATTTTCTTAAGGTCGACTTCAGGTCAACTCATCTTTAGAGTTTGTAAACCCAGAGGGCGCCTTTTAACAAAAACACAAGGAATTTTCTTTCTCTTTATATTTTTAAGGGCAAGTGTTTATTGCACTTTGTCTGGGTAATGTGTTATTAAAGGTAGGATACACGATCGGTAATTGCTTGAATTATCAGGAATGGGTGGATTTTTGGGGGGTTGTATTGTATGGGAAAAATCTGTTTGTGTGCATCGTTCTGTTAAACCTTTGTGAACAATTTCAGTGTCGTGAAATTAAGTCCCAAATTATAAAGCGGTGGCGTCCAGAAATCAAGCACAAAATCAGCCGAGTGTTCTCTAATGTGGCGCACTTGAATACATATCGGGAGAATCACAAGTTAACATTTAAGAATTTCTTTAGAATTAACCAATTCTGATATACCATTACTACCTCCACTCACATTCCCAACTAAAAGTTTGTCAGAAATATATTTTCTTATTTTTTGATGCATTTTTAATGATTACATAAACAGTTTTTAAAATTACTGTGATATTCTTACTCACATGGCATTCTGTCCATTCACATTCTCCAATTAGTTGTTCAGCACTAATCTTTTCATTTAACTGTTCACAGGATTGGTTGCCAAGGGGAGGAGCTTGAGCGCCCAGTCACCAATCCCATCACTGGACCCGATGATCATGGATTGCGAATCAGCCAACCAGCACATTGTTGGCAATGGCAAAATGGACCCGGCTGTTACTATCTCCGGCGCCCTTCCCTCTGTGAGCGTGGCTAATGTCATAACAGGCACCCAGGTTAGATTAATTTCTCTAAAAAGAAAAAGAAAAAAGGTTTTTATTTTCCTGCACTGAATTCAAGGATTTCAGGCTTTTCATTATTCCTACCTCACTTACTTTTTTCTTTTTTACCTTGCTCCTACAATGTCCTTTTTTTACTTTTATTTTTGAAATCCCTACTATTTTTTTGTTTTTCATCCCACAAAACTCCCGAAAAAAACCCAACCTTTTATGCCATTGAAAATTAAAAAACACTACAAGGTTTTGTAAAGATAGGAATTTTCTTGTTTTGTTTGTGTTAATTACAAGTTGCATGCTTTTGTTATACTTATCGTACATAGATGTACTGTCAATGTAGTTGAGAATGGAGCACAGGGGTAGAGTACAAAATATGGCAAATATAGTTGATGTTGTGGACATTGGCAAGTATCAACAAGAACTATGTTTGAAAGCAAAAGTCCTTCTTTTATTCTGATGTTGTTCCCCACTAATTACTTTTGTCCTACTTTTATTTTTTTATTTTTTTTATTTTTTATAAATCTAATCATCTTTTTATTTTATTTTTTATTTTTTTTTCTTGTTAGGATCCTATGGTCTCCGGCCAGATGACGCTGAAGGCCTCTAACATCAAGCCCCAGAGCGCGTCAGACCAGCTCCTACTAGCCATGCAGAGCGCCACTGGAGGCCAGGGTATTCGCAGTGGTATGGTCATCAACCCCACCAAGCAAATGTACCAAACCTCCGGGTTGAAAGGTTAACCCCCCCCCTCCTCCTCCCTATATGCGATTGCAAAATTTGATGACTAGTTGTAGCAACAAAATGTGAGGGGTTCTGGCAAAATGAGACGGAACTGGGCAGAGGTTGAAACGAGAGTTCTCATATATTAGAAGAGAGGATACAATTCTCCTTACAATGCTGTTTGTTGCACTTCAATCGGACATTCCATTAACAAGTTATGGCTGTTTAAAGTTCGCATTTATCGACATTTCGCAAAAGTAATATGTTGAGAAAAGGGCCTTTGAAGTTTTTGAGTTTTGTACATGTGATATGGAAAAATGCTAATTGTCTTTCTATAAAAACACTTTTTACACTACTTCTATACTATTTCTGTCCAAAATATAGTTGCCAAAGACTACAAATATCAATTAATCTGAAAATTTGAAACATCTTCCATTTTTGTTATTAATTTGCAGTTTTCTACACTATGCCCTGTGCCCAGTTCCGTCTCATTTTGCCATAACGCTTCACAAATATGCAATATAACATGCAAAATATAACAATAATATATATTTAATACAGTAGACTGTAACTTTATTGTGTCGTATTCCTTTTGATTCTTCTTGACAGGACTTGGGACGACGATTCCCTCGTCGTTAGGCAACTCCACCTCCACCCAGCAACTCCTGCTGTCCCCACCTATACAGACGCTGCAGTCACAACAGCAAGTCCTAAATAACCAGGTTAGCTACAAACCAGGTTTAATCGGTTTGGGGGAGATAAGCCGTGTTCTCATTGGACTTTTGGGGGTTAACGTACATGTACCACAACTTTTCTGTAGAAAGACAAAATTCAATTCAATGGCAACGAGCGGTAGACTAACGTACCTGTTGACGTACCGCGGCGGTGATGTAAAACTACAAGGCCGAAACTGGCCGCTCGGCCACGGTAAGTTATCGGGGATGCTGTAAAGTCCAATGGGAACAGCCTCACCCTGTACAAGTACAACGGTCTCGAGGTCAAATGTGACTGCGCACAGCGCCCACAATATGTGACTTTCTGCCAGTCTTGCACGGAGAATAAAACATTAGGTTCGGTATAAAAGTTCAAGTGGGAATGCACGGTAGAATTACACAAAGGAATGTTCAAGGAAGAAAAAATTCTTGTGATGCTGCGCCTGTCCTTTCACTGTCAATGTCGAAATTTTGTGTGGAAAGGAATAATTTATTTATTTAACGTCCTGATGTTAACTTTTAAGTATTCTTACTTTTGTACCTTTTCTAGTTTTCTCTTGCTCCTACTTTTCCCTCCTTCAGAGGGTCAGAAGTTCGAATCCAGCTGCTGGTCATATGTTGTGACCTTGGGCAAGCCACTTCACTCCCACTTGCCTCTCTCCAACCAGGAGTATAAGTAGGTCCAGGCATTAGGTACCGGGGATAGAACAAATTGTTCTCAGTCATTTTATGCTACTCAAACCGGAGTTAAATACAGGCCTGATGAGCCATATTGGCTCGTGACAGACTTTGATTGCTTGCAACCCGACTCCCAAAGTTGAAAAAAAACTTCTTGCTTTTGTTTTCCTGAATCAGTTGTCCGGAGCCCAACAGATCTTCACCATCCCGTCCAACAACGCCGCGGGCCAGCAGCAAGTCTTGACCCTGCCCATCACCAACGCGGCAGGGCAGCAGCAGATCCTGACCATTCCCGTCAGCCTGGCCCAGAGCTCCGGGGGCATCCAGTTCCTGATCCCCACCACGGGAGGCCAGCTGCTAGCTGCTAACATCGGCGGGGTCATGCCTACTATGGCTTCCTCCTCCAACTCTGCCACCTTGCCGGCGATTGGCCAGACCAATGTCACGTCGGTCCTTTCTGGTGAGGCTGGTCGCAAGTTTTGATTGATTCAGTTTTGTTCTGTCCAGTGTTGTTAACTCGAGTCGCTGACTCGGACTTGAGTCTGACTCAAGGTCTTGGCCTTTCTGTTTTCCGTAACTGCACCTCCTGTGTTACGGCTGGCCAACCTTATTTCCTTCCCTGATTTGGAACTTCTAGAGATCCTTTCACATTAGACAAATCTTGGGGTTGACGCAAGGTTGATTACATGCAGCTTCTCACTTGAACATTTATAATCCTGCATCAACCTCGATATCGATTTCAACTCGAGTTGAACTCAACCCTGCTCCAGACCAGTGTCGAGATTTTCAACAGGGGTTGAAACTCCCGCCCTGGATTCCAAATGGTAGTATCTGATCAAAAAAAGCTCAGTTTGCACGAAGCAAGTCTGAAAAGATACTGACAATAAACCGCCAACTTAAGGCAAGATAGCTCAGTTGGTGAAGCGCCAGTCCAGGATTCCGGAGGTCACTGGTTCGAGTCCCATCTGCCAGTTTCTTTGTTCACTTTGAAATTTTGGCAAATTTACCTAGTCAGTTTCCGTTGTAGTTTGTTTGTGTAAGTATAGAACAACACAGGGTTGAATGGGGTTAAAAAACCACGGTTGTTGAAAAACCTGGGTTGAGTTTAACCCGGGTTGAGTTTAACCCGGGTTAAGAATTGTGAAAAGGGCTCATCGATTCTTTCCATTCCCTAGGTCTGACGCAAACCACCGCAATCAACAAGCAGTACACCACTCAGGCCACAGCGGCCGCGGTGGCAGCAGCTAACACTACGGCAGCCACAATGCCGCTACCCTCCATGTCAGTCCTGGCCAGCCAGACGGGACTGGGTCAGCTGCCACTACCCCAGATGCTCATGAATGCCACAGGTAAGTGAGGCTTTAACCCTAACCCCCTAGGCCTTACTTTGGGCTAAAGAACTGCGTACTACAGAATACTACTTAGTAATTTGTAGCACTGGGTCTCTCCGTGACTGATGATTGGGTGTGTACTGACAGAGTACAGATACTGCCAACTACAAAATACTAATAGTGGCAATACAGGTCAGTAATACTTACCTGGCAAAAGAATGCAGTAGTCCAGCCTTGACCCATTGCTGTGTCCCAAGTGACAATTTTTACTGTAGAGTTTAGAACACGGCATACATGGGCCATGCACACTCAGCAAGCAGAGGGACCCAATGCTAAAAAGTACTACGAGTGAAATTAGGGGTGAAGTACCAAATACTAAAAATTACTACAGGCATTGCACACAAGTAGGTGAGAGTACTGCATACTACTTTTTACTACTAGTACATGTAGTAAAAAGTAGCATTAGGTAGGGTTAAAGGGACGAAAGACCATTTTATCTTTCTCATGACATTCTCCGACAGTGTGCCAAATTTCAAGCTTTTATCATCAATTGAACAATTATATCATATTTTGCTCCAACCAGCCTGACTAATATTATTGGCTAGGTTCAGTTTGTTAATACGTTGTATTTTTTTCTGTTGATATCTATGTTCTTTTTAGGCTTGAATTCCTCAGCGCGAGCCTTGGCCGCAGCGGGGCTTGCCACAATGGTCAGCGCCCCGCCCCTGACCCAGGTCCAGCAGCAGACCACGGCCCCGCCTGTGCTGACCACCACGCAACGAGTGGTTGCCCCACCCCCGGCGGCCACCACAACGGTGGGTAACCAAGCTCTGGCCACCCAGCAGATGGTGGCCGCCCACGGGCTCACCAGCCAGCTGACTTCCACGGGCCAACTCCTGACGAGCCACGGCCTGCAGAAGCAGCTCATCACCACGCAGAGCCCTGTCATCATTGGCGGCCAGGGCCAAACCATTTCCCAGCCAACCGGCGTCCAGCAGCTCATGGTGACCCAGGCCGTCGTGGGTGGCACGCTGGCCACCAACCAGACGGTCAGCGGTGGTCAGGTGACGGCCACGCAGGTGAAAGCGCCCCCCTCGCCCACAAATAACACGGCCACGGTGGCGGGTAGTTCATCAGGTAAAGGTACTGTGAGGCAATCTTCCAATATTTGGGCTGGTTTGGAGGCGCGG
Organism: Crossaster papposus; assembly: GCA_037893245.1. Classification (NCBI taxonomy): domain Eukaryota; kingdom Metazoa; phylum Echinodermata; class Asteroidea; order Velatida; family Solasteridae; genus Crossaster; species Crossaster papposus. The sequence continues at coordinate 128,745 of JBAIAA010000914.1, read as the reverse complement.
ACGAGCGGTCCATGGGTGTTATGGTACATAAAACACAGAAGCCCGTAAATTGTCAAATGCAGGAAAATGTAATTTATTGCCCTGTTGAAACTGTCTTGGCGAAATACTTGCGTTTAATCAGGAACTTGACTAACAGGCCCCAATATCCTAATTTAGAAGCATTTACCAAAATGTTGACAAGAGAAGCTGAACTATTTTTTTTTAATACCATAACCGCTGCATTTGATACAATGGCTATAGATCATAAGTACGTCATAAGTCCAGTCGTAAGTAAATCATAAAGCAATTCATACAGCGGATTAGTGCAGTCCTATGTGTACATGTACGTTTTACAAGATGTTAAAGGATTGCATTTGTTGCAGATTTACTTCTTTTTTTGACGTGCGCCGGGATATCTTGTTATGGACTTGTGATTACTTGTGATTACTTGTGATTACTTATGATTACTTATTATTACTTATGATTACTTATGATTGCTTATGATTGCTTATGATCACTATATGATCCATCATGTGTGTCTCAGCTACAACTCTGATTCTGCTATTTACCACCGAGACCAGTCATAGTTGGTATACGCAACCCTATCCAAAAAACTGGGGAGATTGTAAATTAAATGCATTTCTGCTCTTCAAGCAATACATTTTTTGTTCCTAAATTAAAAAAATCAAAAACTAACAACTTTATTTACATTTTGGACATTTGCAACCCTCCGAAAAAGAACTTTAGTTTTTCATCACAAATTAAATCGCCCTGCCAGAGCCTAATTTTTTGTCCTGCAGTTGATAACTTGAATTTAGTCAGGAACCAAAAAATCAATAACTAAATGTTGGTTTGGTTTTTTATTTGTATTTGTTTATGATTAATTCAAAAGTGAATAACTTTCAGAATAATATGGCAAATAGCAATTTGAAAAAAAAACCAGTCTATTTTTTAAGTGAAACTCAAAAATAGTAAAAAGAACCCATCTTTAATTTTCAGATTTTTTCAAAAGCTTGCGTCCCAATTTATGCCAAGTGTACGTATGCATAATTGGGCCAATAGAAATCTTCCCTTGCGTCTGTACCGTACCTATGGGTCGCTGTACCATACCTATGGGCCGCTGTACCGCGTTGCACTGGGCATGTCACTGGCTTTTAGCATGCTGCAGTCATCCAAAACCAAATGGCATGGAAGGTTTGGCCTGCAGATAACTCACCCTAATTAACTAACTTTAATTAACTCATTGTTTATTGTGCTAAGTAGCTAACTTTTGTTAGGAAGAGTGGACCATTTGTCTATTGTGAAGAAAAAAAATTGTTGGAAGCAACAAAAAGTGCTCTTAATCTAAAGAAAGATCCTTGACAACTAACCTTATGAGGTTTTAGCTCTGCGAACGCTGTAAATGCCGGGGAAACAATATTCTAAGATCTCAGATTAAGTTCAAAATTTGCCGAGTCGTATTTTCAATTGACCATAACATCAGCGTTCGGGGTATGAACTCATTCCACAGTTAACAGCTACGTGATGTCTCACATAGTCTTGTTTGCAAGACAACCTAATCGCGATATGCAGCGCGCATAGGCCACCGATGCGGGCGTCCTCTAACGTACGCCGGAGACCTACGTAATGACATTTCGATAAGATCGTCTTGTATATCTCCTCTCATCGCTCGGAAAATTCCGAGCAAGACTGTGTCGCATTTGCATGCGCGTGTGATGTTGCATGTATAATTGGGTAACATGTATAATTGCGTGACGTAACATGTATTATAGCGTGACGTAACATGTATAATTGGGTGACGTAACATGTATAATTGCGTGACGTAACATGTATAATTGCGTGACGTAACCTGTATAATCGCTGACTCATTGTCAAGTTTTTGTTAAATCACGTAATTATACACGCAACGTCACAGGCGCATGCAAATGCAACACAGTTTTGCTTAGCGGAGATATACAAGACGATCTTATCGAAGGTCATTGCGTGGGGTCTCCGCTGCATACCGCATTAGGTCGTCTTGCAAAGAAGACTATGTCTCGAACTGAAAACGATGAATAACGTCACGTCAATGCATGCATGCACCATTTACAGATTACAAAACAAACTACCGGTACTAATGAAAATCTTAAAAAACGTTAACAAAATCTAAAAATGACAGCATGCAAGAAGGAATATTTTTACAGGGAGTTTAATGTCATTTGATCTTTAATAGTATCATTATAGTTAGGTTGATTACTTTTTGGATATCTGTAAATGGTATACTCTACTTTTAAAGTAGGGTTAACATTTAGCCAACCTGATATTACTCATAACACAGCATTAATTTAGCAGTTACGATAACATTTTATTATTTGTTCATTGACATAAACTCGCATATTTTTTTGATTTTAACTTGAAATGCACTGACAAATTAACAGCAATTAAAACAAGATACCTCAGCTTCATTAATGTTTCATTTTCATGACCATTAACCAAAAAGTTAATTGAAAAAGTTAATTGAAAAAGTAACACAAGATATTTTAACATTACTGTTTGAACTAAAAAGTCCTATTGGATGGTACGTCTTTGTGTTGGCAATGCTTTCTAATGTCTCTCCAGTGGTCTCCAAAACTTCACTCTTTCTTTCGGTACTTGTGTGGGAAGTCCACACATAATGTTTCTGTTGAGTGGGCAAAATAATGTTGAAATCACCAGTTGCCTTTGAAAGTGCATTTAGGATGAGGAAACTGTAAAATGAGCTGCTTCCGGGAAAATAAAATATATATATTCCTCAACTTTTGGGGGATAATTTTGGTGATTGTGTACTTACGAGCCCCGTTGCATTTCTCTTAGAAAACAAAATCTACTTTGAAATTATTGGATTTGCCAAACTAGTTTGCGACATTATAAAAACCAACTGTCATAAATAGTCGGCAGGGTTTTGTTTTGTTTTTGTTTGTTGGGGTTTTTTTTTTAGGAGGATTTTGGGGTGCTACGACTACGACAAAACACACCGCGAAAAATAAAGATTTGTGACCCCCACGACACACCGTGAACATGCAAAACCGTGTTGATTCGCAAACAAAGCAACCAAAAAAACAGGCAAAAACACATTTTTTACTGCAAGATACTTTTTAAAATTACAAAACTTTGTGTCATTAGAATTTAGGGAATTGTAATTTATAGGTTGATAAAGTCATTTTAAATTGATAAAAAAAAAATCCTGACTGTAATTTGATAAAAAAATTGAGAGGGGCCCGTAACTACACAATCTCAATAATTCTTTAGTCGTACCCCAATTTAGTTTTGCAACCGTACTTACTTCCGCCCCCTTATAATTTCCTCCCTTCCCCCACCAATCCCTGGTTCCCTGTTTTGCGGTTGGTTCCCCCAGCAGTTAGCAGTCTAGGCAACACGACGGAGGTGGACGGCATCAACTTAGAAGAGATCAAGGAGTTCGCCAAGGCCTTTAAGATCCGACGGTTATCCCTGGGGCTGACCCAGACCCAAGTGGGGCAAGCGCTCAGCGCCACGGAGGGGCCAGCCTACAGCCAGTCGGCTATCTGCAGGTGAGGGGGAGGGGAAGGTGGGGGGGGGGGGGGGGGGGGGGGGGTGGCGGGTGGCGAAATGTTAATGTGCATAGTCTTTAGAAAAGTGTACTGTCGTGTGCATGGCTGGAGGTGACTCCCAGAAATGGCCTCTAATTTTGTTTGTCGGATTAGTCTATAGCAACTTTGAGTCGTTTCTTTTTAAAGGGATCGTATACGTTTGGTAATTACTCCAAAAAAAATTGGCAATGAAAACTTACTTGGTAAGAAGTACAGCAGCTTTGGATAGTATAATTCATTTTTAGAAACTTTTCACTTTTGAATTGAATCTGAGAAGCGTTACTGCAGTGAAGTTTCTCAGACTGTGTATTCCAATGCAGATTATTCTTTCTGCGTGAACATAACCGCTCCAGATTTTTCGGCAATATCTCGAAATCGCTACCACCTTTTGAAATGATATTTTTACAGGTTAGTTTTATGGTACATGTATCTATAACTATATAGAATTGAAACAAACAGTGGGTTCCAATTACCAAACGTTTACGATCCCTTTAAGAGAAGGCTAGTTGACGTTTTATTGTCTCTTGTTTGCGTCCAGGTTCGAGAAGTTGGACATCACCCCTAAGAGTGCCCAGAAGATCAAGCCAGTCCTGGAGCGGTGGATGCAAGAGGCCGAGGAGAGACACAAAAACGGCTTGAGCCAGCTCTCCGACTACATTGGCAGGTTGGACAATCAATATGGGTTCGTGTTCTTGGGCAAGCCACTTAAGTATAATTGCCTCTCTCCGCGTTGGAGTGAATGTATACATGGGGAATGGGTAACTGTCATGGTAGAGGCACTGTGGTCCAGTGATTATAGAGTTTATCTGTGCCATACTACATGGGTTCCAGGGGAGCATTGTGCTTGTGTTCTTGAGCAAGACACTTAACTACAATTGCCCCTCGCCACTTGAAAGTGTGCATGTGTAAATGGGTATTACTGTGAGGCTAGAGACCAGATAGACACTAGTTTAGCAGTAGTACAGAGTTCAACTGTGCGTTGGTATGGGTTTCAACCCTGCTAGAGAACACGATGCTTGTGTTCTTGGGCAAAACACTTTGCTACAATTGCTCTCTCCACTTTAAGAGTACATCTGGGTATAATGCTAAGCACATTTGTTTGCTTACATGTTTTATGAAATTGCATATGAAGCACGATATGTGGCAGAGAAAAACCCCTCTCTTTTGTGTTGACCATTTTGTTCTCAGAATCTCAGGAATTCTTTTTAGGTTTTTGTGTTTGCAATAGTGTGTAGTTTGTATAGGGTATAGGGATAAGAGGGGGTACCTTTCTGCGACATATCGTGCTGGGTATATCAAATTGGCTTTAGGCCTCACTAGTCGGGTGCCTTGACTTGACTGTCGTGGTGTGGTTGTTTATATTTACAGCAGTGAGCCCACCAAGAAGCGCAAGCGCCGGACCTCCTTCACCCCGCAGGCCCTGGAGTACCTGAGCGTGCAGTTTGACAAGAACACGCACCCGTCGGGGGCCGAGATGACGGCCATGTCCGCAGAGATCAACTACGAGCGGGAGGTGATCAGGGTCTGGTTCTGCAACAAACGGCAGGCGCTCAAGAACACCATCAAGAAGCTGAAGGCAGTCAACGACGCTGGTAGCCCTCAGGAGGCGGACATCAGTGAAGCCGTGGTTGTCAAGACGGAAGTCACGTACGCCTAGGGTCTTCTGGTGCCCTGGCTCTTTCTCCCCCTCCCTCCTTCAAACCATGCGGACAACTCAGCACTGTCTTGTAAACTCAGTGCAGTTGATACTTCACCCGAACGCAAACGCGAAGCAACATTTACGTCCCAAAACATTTGCTGCGAAATTCCCAAGAGTTGAAATGTGTTCAACTTTTGTGAATTTGCAGTGCGTAAAGAATAACCCCGACGTCACCATGTCAGTGGCGGATAGGGAAAAGGTTTGGGGGAGGGGGGTTGCAGAGGGTGGGGTTTGCGAAAAAGGATTGCAAACCCTACCCCCTCCCCCTCCCCCCCCCCCCCCCCCCCCCCCCCCCCCCTCTTTCGGGTAATTTCAGAGGAAAGTGGCCAGAAATCACCTTAGATTGCACCAAAGAGCATCTAGAATCCACAATTTTTCGGATCCCTTAAGCGGACCCACAGCGGACCCACACCGTAATTGGCCTTGTGCTACAGGCTCGCTGGAGTCAAGTTTGGTAGGTGAATGGTACAATCCCCCCCTTCCCCCAAAATGAAAAGCTAGATCCGCCCCTGCGTGTTGTATTTATTGCGTCCCGAAAATGGGACAATTCGAAACAGTATTATTAAAAACAATTACAAATACCGTATTTGCGCTATTTTCTTAAACCACTCTTCTAAATAATATTCCAGTTTGACAAAACTTTTATCTTGTGTAGATATTTTCATTTGCGCCTTTCCAAAATATTTATGTTGTTTATTTATTCCAAAACGTCCCTCTACATTTTTAAACGTATTTAACGGTTTGCTGAACACGAACAACTCTTAAAGTGTTTACGAATTTTTAGAAAGTATCCGTTAATACCATAAAGAATTTATATTTATTATGAACTTGTATTTTTAAGCAAAATGTATTTATTGTTGCCCTTATTTTGTTTAAAGTACTAGGGTTTAGTATAAGTGATTTATAGTGAGCCTAACAGAATGACAGTCAGAAATATTGGTAATTATTCATCCATTTTAAAATTGTTTACCGAAAAATTCAGTAAACTAAAGATTTACCAATTTCAGAATCTCAAACTTTTTAGGTTGGTTGCTATGGTGATAAAAGTTTCTCTTGTAAATATGACCAAAAATTTGGTATCTTTTATTATGGCTGCCTTATTTATTTAAAAGTTAGCACTTTTTATTTTCTATTCTCTGGATAGTTTACCCAATTTTGTTTGTCACTCATGTTCATTTATTACTTATTACTCGAGCTTTACTTTTTTAAACTTAAAAGAAAGAAAAAACACGTTCAGAATGATGTTTTACAAAGTGCGTGTAAATGATTACATGTAGAAAACTTGTGTACATGTACACGGAACTATGGCTGTCGTTCATACGTTGCCATAGAAATATGTAAATAGTTATCTGCGTATATTTATGACAATTAATTCACTTTTCCTGTTTTGTAATGAAAATGTACATGTTTCTTGGAATGTGATGTGATGTCTGTTAGACTAGTGTTCATGTACATGTAAGACAGATTTTGTGAATTGTCTCGGTGTTTAAAGGTAGTATACACACCATTTGCAAACATAAAAATAACTAAAAAACTACTGAATTATTATGAAATATCTTACTTGACTGTAAGTGAATAACGGTCTCAAGCATCCTGTGAAATCACGGAACCTGGTGTGATGTAGTTTTCAAGAATTTTAAACGTTTGCCAGCCGGCAATCGTTGTAAAAACCCAACTATTTGCAAACACTGCCTCCAATTTATTTAATTCCTCTAAAAGAAGTCAAGGAACCAGACTGCAAGAACTGGGGCCAATTTCATAGAGCTGCTAAGCACAAAAATTTGCTTAGCATGACAATTTGTCCTTGGCAAAAACAAGGTTACAGACCAAATTTTTACCTGATCTTTATTGTTCTGGATTGATAATCAGCTGGTTTTTTGCTTAGCATGAAAAATATGTATAATTTTGGCTGGTAACCTGTTTTTAATGAGCTAGACTTTTTGTGCTAAGCAATTTTGTTTGCTTAGCAGCTCTATGAAATTGGGCCCAGCACTTTTTTTCTGGGTTTTTCCAGCTTCTATGAACACAAAACTTTAAACAAGTCAGCGTCACACTATTTACAATAAAAAATGAATCCCCTCCCCATCCATTTTCGAAAAGCAAATGGTGTATACTACCTTTAATTTCAATATTTGAATACAACTGAAATTATGTAACAACAGTAATTATAAAGAGGGGTAGACTGTGAAAGTATGCAAAAATTCAATTGGCCCCACCTTCAAGGCAGTAGATGAGCTCTCATTGGCTGATTAAAAAAACACCACCTAGTTACTAATGTATTCATTGAGGGCAGGGCATAGTGGGACAAACACTTATGAAACATGTTTCCTGATTGGTCAATTGTTTTTTGTATTTATTAACTTGCAGTTGAGCCAAGCCCAGTAAACAAAACTGGACACATTTTAAAGAACAATCCCACTATTAAGGCAATAATTGTATGGCAAACCACAAAAAAAAAACACGTTAAATACCCAAATCATATATCTAAAAACTTTGTGTGCTATTTGAACTTTGACCTTTAAGATTTATCCTAATGGAGGATACCAATACTCAACTTTAAAAAAGGAGGCTTCAATGCCCAATGATCAATAATGCCTATTTTGGAACAATCTTTTCTCACTTCTCTTTGACTTTGGGCCGAGGGCAACTTAAACTGAATTTTCTTTAATAGGTAATTTCTTGCCCAATTGATCACAGATGCCCAACTTATGAAGTACTGGGCACTGTGTTAGAAGGTTTTATGCAAAGAAAAAAAATAACCTGCTTCGTTCATTGCCCAATTGACAAGTAATACCCATTTAGGAAGCATCGATCATGAAATAATGTTCTTCAATCCGTAGTGCGAGTTGTGTGTCGTCTGTACAGTCAATGTTTTTTTATTTTCTAGATATTTAAAAACAAAAGTTGTCAACTTTGAACATATGATTCTATATGTTTCAAAGCAGGTTTGTAAAAAAATCTGACAATTGACAACGTTTACTGCATTTGGTGCTTAGCTGTGAACGTGTTTACTACTAGAATCTGCTTAAGATAGAGAACAATTTAGTAGGAAAGACATTGTTTATAAATGTGGTCTCTTGTGTCTAAGTAAACGTTTTGTTTTCTGTGAAATTATATATTTGAATTTACACAAGGCGGTGCAATTTGTTGTTAAGGGATAAAGCATGGTTCACCCTAACGATCCCCATCCAGCCAAACTTCAAGGGTTTGGCGGAGTCCAGCTTTTTAGTGCACAGTTTAACAACACAGGGTATTGGGATTTGCAAGGATAAAGAAGGTTCCTAGTAAATCACCAAAAGAAGTTAGGAGACTTTTAAAAAATGTTCTTGAAAATGTACTCCGATTATTAATTACCTGGACTTTATTTTCAACAAAGCAAACTTTGTTTTCTCTAACGTTTAACACAAATGGTTTTATCGAAATTGCCCATCGGAAAAGTGATTACTGCAGTGTTATGCATTGAAGAGATTGACGCATTACAAATGAATATAAACTCTTTACTTTAGTTTTTTCATTGTGTTGTTTCCTTTTCAACTCAAAAGCAACATTTCTGAATTCCGTCATTTAATAAAAACAAATGTTTTAGGGTGATTTAACCTTCTGAGCACTGCTGTACTCTGAACTAAGATGTACCAAACTCGGTTCAAAAACAAAATTGGCAAACTTTTGAAAACTTGTTTCCTTTAGAGAGGGGTTGTACTTAAAAATGAAATATTTTGTATCCATTGTTTTGTGTCTTACAGTGTATTTGTATTACGGTTGTTAAAATGTATTGTCTTTAAGATTTTCATCAGGGTTGGGCTTTAAAAAGGGTGGGGCTCTGAAAAGGGTGGGGTTTTGAAAAGGCTTAAAAGGGATGGAGAAAATGGCAAAAGTTTCACCTTTCTTGTTGGGTCCTCAGCTGTGTTCTGAAATGTCAACTTTTACTCAGTAGATCTTCCAATTTTAGATTTTAAAAGTATCCACGCCTATTTTGTAGATATAAAGCAGTAGATTGTATTCGTAACAAATCCGATTAGAAATAATAATGAATCTTGTTTTATTTATGGTAACATAAATGCCTGTAATATATGCGTACGATGTGCATGTGAATTGTATGCACAAATCTGTATAGTTTGTTAACTTTGAAAATTGTTTGCATCTCTCATCTTTTAAGTTTTACCCTTTTTGGGGGGTACCTTTTTCCTTTTTCTTAAAATTTGTCACCCACCAGGTTTTTGCAAAAAAACCATATTTTGTCTGTTTGTTATATTAAGATGAGAGTACTTTTATCCTACCCTTCTCCCTGGATATTAAAATGTGGAAGATGTTAACAAGCATATAATGAGCAAAATGAAATAAATTTTCAAAAAAGGTCAAAATCCACTGAAAAAGCTTTACAAGCATTAGGAAACAAAGGAGAAAAATAAATCGTTGCCGATTTAAATATTTTTATTTTTTATTTTTTCTATATTTATTTAATTGTTGCTGTTGTCTGTGTAAGAAGATCACATTCAAGAGTGAATTATGTAAAAATGAAACAAACAATTGACTCATTTTTTTTAAACAATGCTAGAATTGGACCAATAGTGTAGGCCGTATTTGTAGTTCTTGTGACTGGTAAAATGTGGTTGTGTTGTGGATTTTGTCCTTTTCAACAAAAAGCTCAAAACAATGTAACATAAATGTGTGTCACTGTCACTATTGTAGAATCATGCAGCATTGTAACAAATGTGGGACCTTTTAATAATTAAGGTGTACATTTATTGTATTAACTATACCACCTGTGCATTTGAAGCAGGGTTGTAGTCGAGTCCCTGCAAGTCCTTTCACAAGTCCTTTCGTGAAGCCAGTAACAAGTCCCTTCATAAAGGCAGTCACAAGTAACTGGATGAACAATGACAAAGGAATGCTTTTGTCAAAGCTGATTTGAATAGCTTGTGTTTTGAATTGGAACTGAAGGACTTGTGACGGACTTGCAGGGACTTGTGATGGACTCGACTACATCCCTGATTTGAAGTGCCCTCTATGTTTTTAACATTGGCAGGAAAACCTACAAAATAATGCGAGGATTGATTTATTAATTATCCAAGCATAATTTTCTTTTGGGTCGATCTATAGCAGCAGGGGTTGTTTTTCATTAAGTTAAAAAGTGTAATTAATTTGTAAATTTTGAAGTTTGCACACTTACCACAGCAAGCTGTACTATTTATGTATTGTATAACGGGAATGCAATTTCTGTTGTGCGCAGCCTCGAGATCCCAATAAGGTGACGTTTCATAAATTTGGCATCAACACTCGAAGCTAAAAGGCAAGATGTTGCCATAAAAAAGGGGTGGAGTATTAAGTCTTTCCCCACCTATTTAAAATTAAGCCACACCTACTGCACACGTGGACAAAACACGCCCCTTTTTTATTGCCAAACAGTAATCACCTCTGTGGTTGGTCAGTACAGCATTTTAAAAGAGATTTGACCGAAGACTCGATGAACTTTGTTCAATAACTCACCGTTTTAACAACTTTGAATTTTATACATGAAAGTGCAACAGTTAACTTATTTATTTATTCTTACTCCAAGAAATGGGATAACAAATATTTGAAGTTTGCCATTAAAGCATTCGATATTTTCATTGTAACATTGTTTCAAGTGCAACTTAAAAGAAAATGAAAATTTTTATCAGTATTTTTACATTGAAAAAGGGCCCCCATGTTAACAAAAACAACTCACAAAATGCATTAGGGTTAAGGAATTTTTTTTTTTTTAAATGGTCCAAAAATAGTGCTGTAACACGCCACCTGCCTTGCCAACTAAAAGTAAGCGATTAAAATGTAATGATTAAAATGAACTTCAGTGAAATGTTTATTAACAAGGGACAGGGTTTATTATTTTGGAAGTTCCAAAGTCTAAACAAGCAAAGAATACTGTTGTTTAACGGCCGTAAGAAGAAAAAATGGAGCATTAGAAAAAAATCATGAGAACTATTAATTGCATTGTTGTAACTTTAATTGATCACTGTCAACTCTATAGGTGTGTATAAAAACAAAACAAATTGGAGCGCTTTTCCATACAGAATATTTGTGATTTGTCTTGTGAATGTCAGAAAACTGTATTTTATCGTAAATGATGATTTAGGGAATTACAGCCACTGTAATGTAAATATTCAATGTGATAATTTTAATAAAATGTGCAAAAAACATGGAAGAAAATATTTTTAAAAGAACTGTTTTATTTACAATCATGCTTTTAAAGGGATCGTACACGTTGGGTAATTTCAATCCTATATAGTTATAGATATATACCATAAAACTAACCTGTGAAAATTTCATTTCAAAATGTGGTAGCTATTTTGAGATATTGCCAAAAATCTGAAGCGGTTATGTCCACGCAGGAAGAATAATCTGCATTGGAATACACAGTCTGAGAAACGTCACTGCAGTAACGCTTCTCAGATTCAAATTTTTGGGGATAAAAAGTGATATCTTTTTCCATAACCGCAGTACTTTGAAGTGAAAAGTTACTAAAAATGTATTATACTATCCAAAGCTGATGTACTTTTTACCAAGTAAGTTTTTATTGCCATTAATTTTTGGAGTAATTACCAAACGTATACGATCCCTTTAAGCGAAATCTTTTAAGTAATATTTGCTCTAAATCAACAGGGGCCAATATATATAATAATATACTACTATAAACTGCTGTGTACAAAACGTGTGCATCTCCGGTCTAGCGTGCAATAGATCAAAATAGATGCACGGCCATGACGTAGGCCATGCAATGATTTGACTAATGAATGCCACGTGACCTACAATCCTCCAATCAAATGACAAGGATCTACCTTGGGAGTTATTTAATTTATATAATATTTTTTAGTTTTACTCAGCTTTTCTACACTGCCAGCAGCGAGTAGAAAAACTAAATCATCTCGTAAATCTTTATAGCAGAAAATTTCACGTAGGTTCAGAAGTAGAAAAAAAAGAACATTTTACACATGAATTGTCCATCACTACAATAAATATATGCAGTTTTGTATGGTTTGTTGCCATTATTTCAATCATGAGAAATAGCTGTGTATAGTGACAGACCTGCAGGTATACAAACAAACAAAAAAACAGTTATACAAAATGTGACCTGGCACCACGAAATGGGTGGAAAGTCGCAAAATATCAAAATTGACATTATTACATTTCTAGAAAGAAGAAGTCCTAAGCTTTCAAATGATGTATTGTGTGTTGCTGTAGCTTATTCCTAGCCGCCGCTATACTCTTTTGAAATTGCTGAAGTCAGGCTCCCTTGTTTTGAGAAAACAGAGCTCCAAGTCCATGAATCGTGCCAACTATACTATCACTCCGTGCAATTCAGCCACCAAAAAAACACACTTTAGAGTTTTAATTGAGCTATAAAATGTTGGGATATGATAGAGAAGTTTTTTTTTGTATATAAAAATGTTAACAACTCGAAACCGACCTTCCACTTGAAAAATTGACGTTTCGGCCAATAACTCGTTTTGGCCATGTGCGACTTTCCGCTCATTTCGTGGTGCCAGGGGCCAATTTCATAGAGCTGCTAAGCACAAAAATTTGCTTAGCATGAAAATTTGTCCTTGGCAAATTTTCACGTGATCTTTATTGTTTTGGATTAATAATCAGCTGTTTTTTTGCTTAGCATGAAAAACACGTAGAATTTTGTCTGGTAACCTGTTTTTAATGAGCAAGACTTTTTTTGTGCTAAGCAAATTTTTGTGCTTAGCAGCTCTATGAAATTGGCCCCAGGTCAGAAATCATTACACAAGAGTTAATAGCAATGCTTTTTACATGTAGCTCTCTAAACACCTTGCATGCGTGGGAAGTCACTATAAACATGGAGGAAGGAAAACTGTTTTCCTTCCTCCATGCTATAAACTATCTCGTGTAGCAGTTCTTCTTGTATTATTCAAGGAACTTAGTTAACCTAACCGGTTTTCCCATCAGCCTTGCTCTATGGTTAGAACAACCCACAAGAACATTTGGCGAAGAAAAAGATAAACGTTAACAATAGTCGGATTCGAACCACAGACTTTTTGATCCATAGCTCACCTCTCTACCAACTAGTATTGGCGAGTTGGTTGAGGACAGCTGTTTTTTTACAGTTCTTTATTGTATCTGAGTTGCCTTTGTTCGTTATCATGAATATACATTTACGCACAACCCAGCTGCTGAAGAAAACAAATCGCGAACCGCTGCACAGGTTAGTATTAACCAGTTCGTGCGGGATTATTTTTAACGAAACTTGATCTGAAGCAGGTTCAGGCCGCCAGTACCGGAAAGCAAACCCACGCATTTCAGGCCTTGCTCGCTGCTGACAGACATTTCCGGCCTTGCTCGTGGCGTGTTTATTATGCGTCATCCGTTTTGAATCTGGGGAAAACTTTGCGTTTATATTCGTCATCCGGCGCGAACTGGTTAAGTGCCTTCCGCACGTGTCGACCAATAGACGACATTATAGAATAAACAGTACATCCGTGTAACTAACAAATTATGTACAAAGTTTTGTAACAAATTTAGATAATATATAGATTCTATAATATACCATCTTTAGGTATTACCACATTATTTAAGAATTGTAAAGCTCTTGTAATACACAATTTAAAAAAATGCTTCCGATTGTGGCCCCTAAAAAGTAAGTCACTACCAAATTAAAACCTATTTAAACCTTACTTTCAAAGGAATTTAAATGATAAGAACTTGTTTTACGTTTGAAATATCATTCCGTGACAGATGGAATGTTATATTCTACACGGCTTCGCCTCGTGGAATGGAAAATCAATCTGTCACCTCATCAAATTATTCTTACCATTTCACTCACAAACATTAATTATTAATCAAATTCAGAGCATGCTGGTATTGTGGGAATACTGCTGAAAATTCTGCTATATGATACTTTTTTAATATACATATTGTACCATCTTAACACATAAATCGATAACCGGTATTGTTATACCACTTTCTTTGATACTGTATTTGTATTGGTCTTGAACGATCACATGTCCATTGTATAACATGTGAAAACATGCAAATGTGACCTGCTCCCACGAAATCAGAGTAAAGTTGACATTGATTCTTTTAGATATTGGTATTTCCAGATTCCTTGAATTCTTAGCTTTAAAATGATATATAATTGATTGGGTAGGGTATTTAATGCCGCGGTTTTTTTATGTGAAAATACGATCAATTTATCACGATATTTTTTATATTTTCATTAATTTTGCTACATTTTACTTATTGGGTACACTCAGTATAATCAAATTTAGATTTGTTTCTGCTAATATTTTGCAAAAAAATACTTGATAGTTCGAAAGAAAAAACATATGTGGGATTTGTATCATGCCAAAACCTCTAAAACGATTTCCCGCTGTCAAATTGGCTATTTTCAATCATAACTCAATATAGCATAGCGGACTTTACACCGTTTTTGTGGGAGCATCGCAGCACGTCACAAATATTGAGGGCTTTATTTTGCTTAATAGTAGGGTAGTAAGAAATATAGCGTTGTGGTATTGTTATATTATGCTGAGTGTTTTGTGTTATAATAACCAACCCGTTCCTCTGCGGGTTCCGTTTCTACACAGGTAACCCTTCCAATCGGCCGCCTGGTAGGACGCGATCCCGATCCGTTGAATGTCCAGAGGGGTGGGGGACGGGTCCTGCCATTCCATGAATGGTACCTGACTCCCCCCACTGCCCACTCGGACCAGCCCGCGGCGGCCGTCATAGGTGACCCAGAAGCGTCGGTACTTGGTCGCAGAGATCAGTTTGGGCACTATGATGGTGACGTAGTGGGGTCTGTGTTGCGACTTGCGCTGGACGCCTTCCCTGATGAAGGACTTGCTTCTTGCCAGACCTTCAAAGAAACGGGGCCAATTTAAATCAGGATTTTTGCGATGAGAATGAGGTGGGAAATCAACATTTTTGGTTGCGATGCTAGGAAAGGGCATGATATGTCATTTTGCATTCGAAGCGGACACAATCATTAACCAGTTTGTGCCGGAGGACGTTTATACACATAAATTTTTCCCCAGATTTAAAATGGATGACGCATAAACACGTTACGAGCAAGGCCGGAAACGTTTGTCAGCAGCGAGCAAGGCCGCAAATGCGTTGGTGTGCTTCCCGGTACCATCGGCTTGAACCCACCTCGGATCAAGTTTCGTTAAAAATAATCCCACGCCTCAGCTCGGGAATGTTAAAATAATCCCAGCGCAAACTGGTTAACAGGATATGCCGGATATAACAGGATATGTCGCTGCTGACAAACATTTCTGGCCTTGCTGGTGACGTGTTTATGCGTCATCCGTTTTAAAACTTGTGAAAACTTTGCGTGTATATACGTCCTCCGGCGCGAACTGGTTAAAATTTATCCTACCTATCTCGTAGACATCAGTACTCGGCCCAGCCTCGGCTAAGGCCATGAAGACGGTTCCTGTCGAACGAACGGCAAAATCAAATCGTAGAGGCGTTGGCGAGTCGTCAGTGGTCGACGGCCGGGCGATGGGGAAGGGAAAGCGATACTTGTAGTTGTTCCTCATGGCGGGAGTGGAGAGGGATAAATTGCATCTTGCTGCTAGGTCAAACAAAGGTGAAATGTCACTGAAGTGAGGAAAAAAAAGCAATTGGCTCTTGAACAGGAGCCAATTTCATAGAGCTGCTACACCCAAAAATTTGCTTAGCATGACAATTCGTCCTTGGCAAAAACAAGGTTACAGACCAAATTGTTTTGGTTTGATAATCAATTCTTTATTGGATCACTGGGGTACACGGTCATGTTGGGATTAGAGGTCATATGCTTCAAATGTTTCATAGGCCGTTTTCTAAAAAAACTGCTAAACGAAGACGGACAGATCTGAAGCTGGACGTGGTTTAGAAAACTGCCTTTGTCTATAGAACTTTGATAGATTTTAATTGAAACTTGGATGAATTGATTCTGGGGTGGGGGTTTATCACAACTCTTCCGACATTGAAGATCAAATGCCATGTTTGGGTTATTTTGGGTAATTTTTTGGTTTTTTTAAGAATACAAAACAGAGGGATCGACCGTGGGAAAAAGTTGACATGCTGATCACTTTCTTTAATTTGATTCAGTCATCCAGAAAAAAAGTTTCTCACCTTCGACGATCACCGTAAACTGGCATTTTGAGGTGAGACCCACGGAATCCAGGGCTACATAGGTGACGTTGGTCTCGCCAGCGGGGAAGCTGTCACCCGAATCCCAGTCGGACTCGAAGCTGACCAGCTGACCGTTGTCCATAGCGAGGGGCAGGATCCAGATGGCGTGACCGGTGGCCGTGCGGGGGTCGATAGATACGGTCATGTCGGTAGGGCAGTCTGTGATAAGTGGCGGAGTACAGTCTGCAAAGAGATGGAGAATTAATGTAAGTAAAAAGAGTAATATATGTGACCTGTCATCACAAAATGAACGTAAAGTCGCACGGAGTGATTTCCCAGTACGGCCAGTCAAAGTCAAAATGTGAAGGGGTGGTTGATTTTGAGATTATATGGTTTTTTTAAAGACTAAATCCCCCAACAATCGATTCCCAATTTTTCAGGAGAAACCAAAATTAATTTTTGAGACAATTTTGACTATGCCTTTCTTTGCGCGCTCACACAATTTCTCGCAAGAAATGCCTGTTTTCTCATAATCTCTGTATTAAGACTCCAGACAAAAAAATAAAAATAAAAAAAATATTGAGTATCAAACCTCCAAGTATATACCATTGGAAAGCCCTGTTTCCACAGAATTTAGAAATACCCATATCTCAATTTTTGATTTTGCAGACTTTACGCTCATTTTGTGATGACAGGTCACATATACCATTTACCATGTGGTAATTCTTGTTGGTGAGATGTGTGTTCTCCAATCTCATCTAAATTAGGGTCCAAAGTGTGACATTTCCCTGTTCCTGTTACCGTAGGAACTTTGAAACTTCCCATCCCGGAAATCATAAAGAATTACTTCAATTCACAAGCTATTCAAATGAAATACGACAAAAGGCTTCTGTTAATGTAGAGAAATCAGCTCTATGTTGAGTACGGCAAAGAGGCGCGAGAATACTTCGTGCGAAGTATGGAGGGAATCGGAGTAACAAACCACGAAGACTAAAATGAGTCACTGTTCAGACAAATTCTCTTTGCGAAATCTGAGTCTAACGCAACGGTCCAACGTTAAACTTTATTCATCTCCCAACACATAATATACACCCTTCCTCCTCCACCGCCCAAAACCAACTCCTTTTCTCTTCATTCGAACACAAAGGTAAACCTGAAGCATCATTCGAATTCTTTTCCATAATATTATTTTAGAATGGCTAACGCATGCACGCACGTGCGCACCCACGCAGCTATGTTTTGACCGGCAATCGTAGACGGGGTATTGTCCGACCGTCTTCCCTCTTTTGTTTATACTCTAACGTTTTCGGATGATCGCCATAGGATTTGTACACGGGAAAAGATCGTGGACGTTGTGTCAATCGTGGACCCATTGTTTGCCTCCCAATTCTTTTGTCCGACGACCACGATTGCCGGTCAATACAAACGCATGTACGCACGTACGCGCGGACGCAACTGTTCATGGCACATTTATAATCATAGTTAACTTTCACATCACTACATTAACTTGTGACCGAGACTTGTGACGACCTCACCCTTACTCTCACCTTTCACGGTCACAAAGAATCTACAGGACGCCGTGTTCCCGGCCTGATCCGTGGCCAAATACTCGATGGGCGTAGCCTCCTCGAGAGGAAACATGTGATAGATTGAGATGGCCGTGATGCCGGGGGAGACTCCAGAGTTGTCCACAGCGTGGGGATAGGGCCAGGTTGGATAGTTGAACTTGCCGGCCACGTTGGTCTCTTTGAGGATATCCTGAGGGCAGGAGTCAAATACGGGGGCCTCGGTATCTGGAAGAGAATTATGACATTAAGAACCAATTATTAACTGCATCTTGTAGTATGGGGTGATAATCGGGATGAAAACCAAAATCCAACCCAGGGGTGATGCATTGGGTCATTTGGGAGATATTTTGCACAGGAAGTGGGTATCTAGCATGAAAATAACCCCCTACCCCGGCCAAACGGAACCTGTATTATACGCAATGGATTATACAAAATCCATATTACAAGCTCAGTCGGTTATAAAGTGCTAAATTTGAATGACTTGAAAGGGCTAAACAAGTCATTCAATAGTACATACCAACTCATGAGCGCGTGTGCATATAATACAGATTTTGTTTTGGGGCTGGGGTGGGGGTTTATAGTACTACTAGATATGCACTTCCTGTGCCAAATATCTCCCAAATTACCCAGTGCATCACCTTCTAAGTGGACGTAATAATATTCCAAAATTTTGGTTTTCATCCTGATTATCACTCCATACTACACGTAGTCAGTTTCCCCTGCGGTTCAATAAAAAAAACAATGTAATCTCTTTGAGTGATTCCCGTTTGTCATTTCCTAGGTTAACGCAACATTGCTAATGTTGCTAGTATCGTGACTTTGGGCATGATCCTTGGCCACATGGTTTGTGGCTTCTGAAAAGCGCCCCTCTCCCCCCTGACTTATTATGGGGACAGAAGTTTTTCTGTTGCAGCCCCTCGTCTATGGAATAGTCTACCAAAAGTCCTGAGGTCACAACCAGATGTTGACTCTTTCAAAACCCATCTCAAAACTCACCTTTTCAGTCATGTATATCAGTAGTTTTTCTCAGACCCCAGCGCAGTGAATAGATTTTCTAGATACCAGCGCTATACAAGTTTTTATTATTATTATTATTATTATTTAGAAAAAAAGCCAACATGGGGCTAAATAGCTCAGTTGGTAGAGCACTGGAACAGCAATCCGGAAGTCGCTGGTTCAAGTCCCGCTAGTCAGTTTACCTTCTAGTTCTGTTGAAATGTTTGAAACTGGTTGGTGTTTTTATCGGACATTTAAAACTACCTATGTGATGGACTTTTGATCGATAGCAATGGGTAAACTGTCTCAAGTATTTATGAATAATAAAACAATCCTACATCACCCTATATTCTCACCCTCTACAGTTACAGTAAACCGACACCTATCTCTCAGACCAGCAGCATCCATCGCAATGTAAACCACCTTCGTCTTGCCCAGAGGGAAGCTCTCCCCAGGACTCAGATTGGAGGTCAGGCGAGTGTACCCGCTGTTATCTTTGGCCGTGGGCTCCGCCCAGATAACGCGGGCCGTGGGTAGGTGGGGGTCGGTGGGCAGGGTGATGTCGAGAGGGCACTCGGAGAGAACCGGCCGGGTAGCATCTGGAGAGGAAATTTGTGAGTCGTTCTGGCAAATTTGCGACACAACTGGGCAGAGGTCGAAATGATAATAAAGGGTATTTATAAAGCGCACGTATCTATTAACAAATTCGCGCCGGAGGACGTTTATACACGCAAAGTTTTCCCCAGATTCAAAACGGATGACGCATAAACATGTCACGAGCAAGGCCGGAAATGTCTGTCAGCAGCGAGCAAGGCTGAAAAAGCGTGGGTGCAGCTTCCCGGTACCATCGGCTTAAACCCGCCTCGGATCGAGTTTCATTAAAAATAATCCTGCGCCTTGACTCGGTTAAGTTAAAATAATCCCGGCGCGAACTGGTTAAGACTGTTACTCAAGGCTGTCCCCCCAAAAAACTACCTATTATTAGATCGAGGATCTTTCTAGAAGAAAAAGAATGCCATGATATCTTGATTTGGGCCAGCAGTTTCTTACTCAGAAATTGTTGTACCTGTAGCTGTGGTGGCTGTTCGAACTTACCTGAGATAGTAACAAAAAATATACACGTGGCTTTGTTGTCGTCAGGGTCTGTTGCTGTATACTCTATCGGCGTCGTCATGCCGAGCTCAAACGGAGCAAAATCAAACGTGGTGCTGACTTCTACCTGGCCGGAGTTGTCGAACGCTTTGGGAGTCTCCCATACCGCCATGTCGTACATGCCTTCGCCGTCGGTAGTCCTCTCAATGTCTAGCGGGCATTGCGTGAAGACTGGATCCTCAGTGTCTGTTGACCAAAACAATTAGCGAAAGAAAAAACTGATTAGGACGTATATACTGCTTACGAACCAATTACATATGTGACCTGTCATCACAAAATGAGCGTAAAGTCGGCAAAATCAAAAATTGAGATATGGGTATTTCTAAATTCTGTGGAAACAGAGCTTTCTAATGGTATATAACACTTGGATGTTTGTTTTATTGTTTAGTCTGGAGTCTTAATACAAAGATTATAAGAAAACTGGCATTTTTTTCAAGAAATTGTGTGAACGCGCAAAGAAAGGCATAATCAAAATAGTCTCACAAACTAATTTTGTTTTATCTGATCGTCCTGAAAAATTGGGAATTGATTGTTGGAGATTTAGTCTTTAAAAAAACCATATAATCTCAAAATCGACCACCCCTTCAAATTTTGACTTTGACTGGCCGTACTGGGAAATCACTCCGTGCGACTTTACGCTCATTTTGTGATGACAGGCCGAAGGAAGAAGGAAATGAGCTATACAGTTTTCACTGAGTTTTCCTGCAGGTCACTAGTTTGAAAAGGGTCACACACACTACCATACTACGCTCATCTCCTGAAACAGCTACAGGAAGCTGCCAAGAAGGGTGCTCTTTCACCAGGACAATTAATGCTCCAGCCAACATGCAGCAGACACGGCTACTATCCAGAAATGTCGAGGCGAACTGGTTGAACCGCCCCTGTTCTCCTGGTTTTGCACCCTCTGACTACTACCTCTTTCCCAAGTTAAAGGAGCTCAGTGGTTGCCATTTGGCCTCGGATGCCAACGTCATTGATGCCGTGGACCACTTCCTGGGGTTCCAAGACGGAAGGGATTCGTATGCTGCAAGACTTGTGATGGACTCGACTACGTCACTTATATTCCATTGTGATGTGGTTAATGCCACCACAAGTCAGGGATGTTCATTTCAAGCCCCTGTAAGTCTCTACAAGTCTTCCAGTTTCAATTCAAATCACAAGCTATTCAAATGAGCTTTGGCAAAAGCGTTCCTTTGTCATTGTTCAACCAGTTACTTATGACTGGCTTTATGGCTGGCTTTATGGCTGGCTTTATGGCTGGCTTTATGGCTGGACTCGTGACTGGACTCGTGACTGGACTCGTGACTGGACTCGTGACTGGACTCGTGACTGGACTCGTGACTGGACTCGTGACTGGACTCGTGACTGGACTCGTGACTGGACTCGTGACTGGACTCGTGACTGGACTCGTGACTGGACTCGTGACTGGACTCGTGACTGGACTCGTGACTGGACTCGTGACTGGACTCGTGACTGGACTCGTGACTGGACTCGTGACTGGACTCGTGACTGGACTCGTGACTGGACTCGTGACTGGACTCGTGACTGGACTCGTGACTGGACTCGTGCAAGGACTCGTGACTGGACTCGTGACTGGACTCGTGCAAGGACTCGTGCAAGGACTCGTGACTGGACTCGTGCAAGGACTCGTGCAAGGACTCGTGCAAGGACTCGTGCAAGGACTCGTGCAAGGACTCGTGCAAGGACTCGTGCAAGGACTCGTGCAAGGACTCGTGCAAGGACTCGTGCAAGGACTCGTGCAAGGACTCGTGCAAGGACTCGTGCAAGGACTCGTGCAAGGACTCGTGCAAGGACTCGTGCAAGGACTCGTGCAAGGACTCGTGCAAGGACTCGTGCAAGGACTCGTGCAAGGACTCGTGCAAGGACTCGTGCAAGGACTCGTGCAAGGACTCGTGCAAGGACTCGTGCAAGGACTCGTGCAAGGACTCGTGCAAGGACTCGTGCAAGGACTCGTGCAAGGACTCGTGCAAGGACTCGTGCAAGGACTCGTGCAAGGACTCGTGCAAGGACTCGTGCAAGGACTCGTGCAAGGACTCGTGCAAGGACTCGTGCAAGGACTCGTGCAAGGACTCGTGCAAGGACTCGTGCAAGGACTCGTGCAAGGACTCGTGCAAGGACTCGTGCAAGGACTCGTGCAAGGACTCGTGCAAGGACTTGTATAAGAACTTGTATAAGGACTTGTATAAGAACTCGAATACAACTCTGCCACAAGTTAACCAAAGGTGTCCAGTAAGAATTAATTCACTAGTCCAGCGAATGAATAGTTAAAACATGAAGAGAAGATCTTTCTTTTTGTCACAAAACATTTGAATAGCTTGGAATCGGAGGTGTCTTAGGATAAGATAATTTGGGATTGATTTGTGATCCATTACAACTACCTCTTATCAGCTTACCGATCACCGTCACCGTAAAGTGGCATTTCGTGGTCAGTCCCGAGGGGTCCGCCGCGGTGAAAGTTACCACGGTGCTCCCCAGCGGGAACAGGTCGTCGTTCGTCTGGTCAGACGTCAGGTTCACGCTGCGGCTGTTGTCCGAGACCGTGGGCAGGGACCAGTTGACTCGGCTGGTGGAGGTGTTGGGGTCCGTGGACAGGGTGATATCATCGGGGCAGTTGCGCATTTCGGGAGGAGTCCCATCTGGAGCGAGGAGTCACATGGTCAAAGCAACTTATCATTCATTGGGAATTTGTTGGGACAATTCTTAAAGGTAAAGTAATTATATACCATTTGCAGCAATTCAAAAGGGCTCCAGAATGCGAGGCCACTAGTGGGGCAGATAGGAAAAATATTTGGGGGAATTGTACCTTTGACGATACATGCATGAAATATGGCAAAAAGTCTGAAATGTTGAGTTCCCTTCAGAACCACACATCTCACTAAAGAGTATTACCGTTGTGTTACCGCAAACTACTTATCTTATTGCCTTTCCGCCATGCAAACCTTCAAATCTCATCTTACCTGTGACTGTAATATGGAAGACGCACGTGGCGTTGTTTCCCGAGGCATCGGTCGCAGTGTACTTGATGCGTGTCCGTGAGTTCAGCTCGTACATCTGAACCCTGTGTGTCGTGGTGATCTCCGGAGGGTTGCCTGAATTGTCCTCGGCCTCTGGGGTCTGCCAGATTGGGTAAGCGTAGTTGCCCGATTCGTCTGTGGTCCGGAAAATGTCCGCAGGGCAGTAGGTGAAAACTGGAACATCATTGTCTGGAAAACAAGCACAAGTATATCATTAAGGCAAAAGAGAGTTTTGGGTTATTGTAAGGGTTATTTTTGTTTAATTTATAAACATTAGGACCTATAAACATTGGTTGAAAGGGCTATAAGCACCAAACATTAACCAGTTCGTGTCGGATGCTGTATATACACACAACGTTTTTCTGGAATTTAAAACAGATGATGGATAAACACGTCACGAGCAAGGCCGAAAATATCTGTCAGAGACTGGCTCGCAGTGAGCGAGACTGGAAATATCAGGGTGTGCTACCCACAGATGCCGGCCTTAACCCGTCTCGGATTTAGGTTTGCAAAAAACAATCCCGCGCCTGGGCTGTGGTGCGTACTGGTAAATGTTATTTGGTATTACTGCCTTGAAAATTATATTCTTAAATTTTTGGTATTAATAATAATAATCGCTAGCACGTAAAGGCGCCTATGGCAGCCGGCCACATCGACTTATATATGACTACGGAGCACAGCCTGAGATCGAAAGTGTTTGATTTTTCAGGAGGGAGGAAAACCGGATGACCTGGAGAAAAACCCTCGTGGCACAGGAGAGAACCAACGCACAACTCTACTCACATATGGTCCGGGCTGGGAATCGAACCTGGGCCACATTGGTGAGAGGCAAGTGCTTTACACACAAGCCACCCATGCCACCCAAAATGGTATTCTCCCAATGTCATGAGCTTATTTAGAGCTGGAGTTACTCAAACTATAGTGTATAATTACCTTGAACAGTCACAGTGAAATGACAATTTGTCGTCAGCCCGGCATTGTCCACAGCAGTGTACGTCACCCTCGTCCGACCGATGCGGAACCCATCGCCTGGGTTTGCGTTTGACGTCAGTGTGACCCGGTCTCCATTGTCAGTGGCTGTAGGCGCGGTCCAGTTGCCACGCCCAGTCGGGGAGTGACGGTCGGTGGTGATGGTTATGTCCAAAGGGCATTCGCTCAACATTGGTGGGGTCGCATCTAAGATGAAAACAAAATGTATTTTGCTCATAAAATTCAGGCATGAAAAGACTGTTGCAATCTGACGCTGTTTTTTATTCTTCATATGTGACCTGTTCCCACAATGTACTCGTGGAGTCATTTGTGGTTGATTTCACCATTTTGAGATTTTGGGTTTTCCTGAATCACAAACTATTAATCTACAATCTCCTCAAATTTGAACACCCAGAAGTGTTTTTATTTGTTATTTTGTAAAACAATTGTGTATAGAAACAATACACTTTTATGAACTTCAAAGCTGTTTATCTCATAATTAGGTTGTCAGGGTTTTATCACTAAAATCCTTTCCCCTGGGGAGATGATACATCAATTTAAAGCTGATAACCTAGAAAATTGGAAAATAGCAAAATCTAACAAGCAAGAATTGTCAACTTTGTCTGGGTTTTGTTGGAGAAGGTCACATATATTAATCTCAATGAAGGTCAATCAGTGCAAATTAATTTAAAAAAACATAAATCTTGGAATGAGAAACATTTTTATTTTGTTAGAAAATATAGAAAATGTTCTCCGTAGACTTTATACTAAACCGCTACAGCGTCGCGATACTACGTTCTTTCCAATCTCTTTTCAGTACTAAATGCCTTCAACATTTTCTCTGTTAAATTGGAATTTTCATAACAAGTTAAGGCTTTTTGATGGCAGGATAGGTTACTGCAGGGAAAAATTTGTGATGTCCGTGTATAGAATTCTTCCCAACTTGGGAACCTGCCAGGGAATGCTGTGAAAGTACCAGGGAATGCAAAAAGGTGTATTAAGTCGTGCTGTGCACTATCATGTAATGGCCCACTCAAACTTTTATCAAAATGTGATTTTTTGTGTGTATTTGTTATGAATGACATCCTTAACACCTACAATTTCTGGTTACATTCAAAGAAATGTTGATTTTGATGAATAAAGTGAAAACAAATACTATTTTGTGTGCATCGTTCTGTTGTAGTATGTACAACAGAGCCAGCTATTTCAAAGCCTGTTTTCTCAGTTGTGTAATTTGAACTCCAAGGAAGTAATCAATATGTGAACATGTCATATCTCAAAAATGAGAGGGGCTATGGAGCTCTATTATATACCAAATGGAAGCTTATGGTGTGGGATTTTCAACCATGTATATAACTTAATTTTATAATTTTGACATAATACACCTTTTTGTAGAGCCGGTCACATATTTCATGAAGACCCTAGTCTAGAACCACACCAAACATCCACTGTGTCCCTCTCTGCCACGCCCTGCCACACCCACCTAATTGACACATCGCTTACCTATTACTATTACATAAAACAGGCACGTTGCGTTATTTCCGGATGCATCTGTAGCTGTGTACCGGACAGGGGTTTTTACCCCAAGCAGAAACTCTCCGAACTTGTAAGTTGTGGTGACTTGCGGCGGCCCGTTGTTGTCGGTCGCTATGGGAACCGGCCAGGTGGGAGGGTCAAAATTGCCATCTTGGTCTGTATTCTTTTCGATGTTTGGAGGGCAGAAATTGAATTTGGGTGCTTCAAGATCTGTTAGAGTAATCGCATGGTTAGAAGATTAGTTGTTAGAAAAGTGAACAATTACAATTTCTAGTTCCAAAAAAAAGGATGGATTTGTATGGCCATATTGGCATATCTGACTCAACAAATTCGAAAAAAAATTCCTTTTTAAAATGGAGTGAAATCCCCATATATATCTTTTTCGAAATTTATAGAAGTAATAGGATCATTTATTCTCCAAAAAAGTCAACCCATATTATTCACTCTTTCTAGAACTGGGTTAAAAAACTTGTCACTTTTTCTGACCACTTTCGTCAAGAGATGTCAAAATACATCACTAAAAAACAAATTGAATTTCATGTAACACTTTGTTATGTAGTGTTGACACCCGATCTCAGTTAAACCATTTTTCTAAACCATCTTCTCAAAAAAAAATCAGAAAATGGTTGTCTTCCATTTTTAAATATATATTTAGGTCTAGTATGCTGGTAACCACAGCATATAACCAGTTCTTCCTCCCAAGAACTACTTGGCCACGCCCATTGTGATAACACCACAATGTTTTTCAAAGAATCACCTTTTATTGTAACAGTGAAACTGCATACACTATTTAATCCTGCCGAATCCACTGCAGTATACACGACTGTTGTGGCGCCCGGTGAAAAAACATCCCCGGGGAGTTTATTGCTGTCGAAATCCACCAAATCTCCGTTGTCCCTTGCCGTAGGCGGGCTCCAGTAGACATGAGCAGTGGGCGTTCCTCTATCAGATGGCTGTGTGATATCGGGAGGGCAACCAATGATGGTTGGCGGGGTGCCATCTGCAGAAGAAAAAACAATATTTTAGAAAGACAGAACAAAATTAACACAAAACTTTATTTCAGTAATGTCGTCAGTAATAAATTGCCTGTCATAACATCTGGAGCCAATTTCATAAAACATGTAAGCACAAAAATGTGCTTAGCACAAAAAAGTCTTGCTCAGTAAAAACAGGTTATTGGCCCAAACTCCATGTGTTTTTTTCATTCAAAGCAAAAAAGAGCAGAATACCAGTCACAAACAATAAACATCAACTGAAATTTTGGTTTGTAACCCTGTTTTTTACAGGGAAGAATTTTCATGCTAAGCAAATTTTGGTGCTTACACGTTTTATGAAATTGGCCCCTGGTTGGGATACGGTGTTTGACATTTTTGACACGGTGTCCATGTTACGTCCACACTACTATTCTTACTAGTTTTGCTATATTTGAACCCTGGCTACTAAAACAAAAGTGTTTTTGTGCTAGATAGTGCATTTTTTTTATAAGTTCATATTTTGTATAAGTACATATAGTGAGTTCTACATATTTTTGTATTAAAGTGTTGAAAAACACACAGAGAAAGTGGGCATCACATTGACACGGTGTCAATATTACACACGAACATGTCCCAAATGACACATTTTTGTATCATATTTTTATTTAATAATAATTTACATGATTTTAAACCTTCCAAAAGATTCCACACCCAAATATGGGTTTTTTATAAAATAACTGAATCAAATGCAATGATATTTTTAAAGATATGGATATATAGCACACTGTATCCCAACCTGACTATTATTACCCATTAAGCACTATACTGGCAACAGTGTACGATTGATTGCAAGTTGGCGGCGCCCAGCAAACTTCCACTGGCCATTCACGAGTCACTATTTCACTTGCAAAACAAATCAGACAACTTCCACCTGGTTGGCGTAAGCGCCCAATCACTGCCAAGAGAACAGGTGGGAGTGTCTACGCTGATTGGTCAATTGTTTTCTCCGTTGCGGTGGATGGACACAAAGACGTGCGTGATAAGTAATAAAGTAGATCCATCTTTTTTTCTTTAAAGTGAATCAGTATGTCAATGATTGATGGTGTGTTGTTGTAAAAGGTAAAGCAATCTCGATTTAATATATTCGTTTATAGAAACACGAACTTTATTTAGCTTACATTTACAATGCTCAAATAAAAAAGCAGAATTTATACCGGTACACGTAGCCAATTTTTTTGATTAACCAACCTGGACAGCGTACTGTCTATTTTACTCGTATGCACGCACTGAAATAAGGCGAGGAACAAGACGGGCGCCTTCATGCTGCCGTTTTCCATAAACAATGTGAGCTGTGGTCTTCATTTTTTCCAAGTGAAAATTAGTCGAATTTTATGCGGAAATGCGACAGCTTCCGCCTTGAGTCGTGGCAAAATATAAGCCACGAAAGACGGTACACTGGAATATAGTTGAATGCATTTGCTTCGGAGAAACTTACTGGAACAAAATAGCTTGAATTTGAGGTCGGTCTGTAAGTTATACAGTGCCGTGGATAAGCCTACAACGTGCAATCCAACCTACAACGTGCAACGTCACCCGTTTAGAAAAGTGGCATATTTTGCGAAGGAGTCTAGAGGATTGAATCCAGGTATGTTGATGCGCTCTTCTTTTGCGCCTAAAAAAATAATCCCAGTGCTTTAAAGTGCATTGTAGGTTATACCGGCATTAGTTATTTTGTAAAACATATTTTTTTACTATCGTTCCTGGCGATTGTGTAGTTCATGGAGGAAGGAAAACCAGTTCAAAAACAAAATACACTTTAAGTTATTGGGCTTTCCAAACAAACTTGCGACACTAAAAACTAAAAAACACGTATGTTGTACATGGAGAAAATAGTTTTGATTTTTTTGTGGAAAATTTGGAGGTAAAAATAATAATGGGGAAGACGACAAAACGCAACACGAAATAAAACTCCGCGCGACGCACATTGTAAACGCGCAAAACCGCGTTGATTTGCTAGACGCCAACTGCAAAACGCCTAAAAAATTGCATTTTCTACCACAAAATGTTCTACCACAATTGTGGCAGTAGTTTACTTTAAGTTTATAAACTGCTTTGAATATAAAACAAAACCATCCTTGACTCGAATTGGACTACAATTAAGCTCGTAACTATAATGATCGCCATAACAAATGCCAATATTCAGATATTTAAAAAAAAAAAATATTATATCAGTGTGTGGCATTTACTTGCTTTGTGTTAATCTGTGAACGAGCGTATCGTTAATTAGTTATTTTTTTAATTAATCAAATTCCGAAACAAAATCCGTCTGGCAATATAATAATAATATAAGGTCGCGTTTTGACGATTCCGTTTAAAACCATATCTGATACCCCTTGCAGCCTTTCCTACTTTTTGCGTTGAAAAGAGGCACACAATCTGGCGGCAAAGTAAAACGTAGGCATTGACATACTGTAAATAATATTGTAAATAAAATAGATAGGCATGTTTATAAACAATGTAGCCTGTTCGAGTTGCGGTAAAGAAATCATGTCCAATTATTCTTGGTTGCAAGACGTCCTAATCGCGATATGCAGCTTGCGTAGGCCACCGATGCGGGCGCCCTCTGATGTACGCCGTGTAATTATATACGCCATAGATTGTCATGGCTAACTCACATATCATACTCGCTTGAAAAATTCCGAGCAGAATTGTGTCGCATAAATGAATAATCACATGACCTACATGTAAACCTGCATAATCGCTTATACGCCACGTAATTATGCACGCGCCATCACAGATTGTCTGTTTCAAGGAGATATCTTGGTTTTGCTTTCCCAGCCCCTACTTTGGTAAAATGTGGCCACACCCCCAAAAGAGGCAACATTTTGGATTTCTTTCTCTAATGGTGCAGCATCCGGGTCAAACTATCCAAATTGATGAGAAAACTAAAATTATCAACATTTGTTTTTGTACATGAACCCCCCCCCATTTTTAATGCCATGGCCCCCGGTAAAAAAGTGGTTTTGAATTTGTTGTATCCATGTGTGATTCTAAAAGTTTAATGCCATGGCCCCCGGTAAAAAAGTGGTTTTGAATTTGTTGTATCCATGTGTGATTCTAAAAGTTTCACAGAATGTACCCCAAAATACATATGGGCCCGCAAGCCCACTGACTAATATGCCAAAAGATAATGAACATTACTCACCTTTCACCGTCACATAAAAGCTACACTTCGCATTATTGCCAGACAAATCGGTGGCCACATATACAATTTCGGTGGCCCGTCCGAGTTGGAACTCCTCCCCACCGTGATTCGTGGTGATCCGAGGGGTGCCAGAGCCATCGGTCGCCGTCGGGGTCTGCCAGGTGGGGGCCTTAAACAACCCGTGTTTCTCGGTCGTGACCGTAATGTTTGTTGGGCAGTTGGTGAAAAATGGAGCTTCCATATCTTAAAAACAATTCAATGTTTTGAATTTTGAATTTGAACATTATTTAATTTCAACGTTGTTATTATTATTATGTATAAAATCTTGTAGATTATGTTTATATTGATTGATCGCTCTACACTGTAAAAAAAACAGTCTGTCGTGCAGCGATATGCCAACTTTCGACTGGAGTTTTATTTACTGATAAACCTTATTTTTGTACGGTTTATCAGTAAATACTATGGTCCGCCGTAACAAAACAAAAAGGTAGAAAGATGGCACCTTGCTATAGACCATGTTCCCTCTGTTTACATCTGTATTCAAAATGTGCCCGGCAGTATGCGCACGCATCATGTTTTACATAAATTTGGTTAAGAGATGACATCAGAGGTCTCATAATAAGCCATTTGCGCGTGACCCCGAGTTAAATTTGAATAACATCTGGTACACTGACTTGCTCACACAGCTTGGCACAGTTTAACTTTAAATTCTCCAGACCAAAGACGCTGTTGCTATATCACGTGATTCGGGGCAAGCCTTACGCGTCATACGCTAGCAACCCCCAGCTCTGGAATGGTCTGGTGTCTTTTTGCCATTCTCACCCATTGTAAACAATGTATTGGTGCTGAGCGTCTCTTACGTAACTATGCAAAAGCTTAGTTTTTACCTTAAATTTTAGCTTAGCTTAAATTTAACTCGGGGTCACGCGCAAATGGCTTATTCAAAGGCAATCTGACCTGCGACGTCACTCTTTAAGCAAATTGTATGTAAAACACGATGTGTGCTCATACTGCCGGGCACATTTGAATACAGATGTAAACACGTGACGTCAGAGGGCGCATCGTCTTTACTACTTTTGACCGTAAAATGTATTATAAATGTTTACTGTGTGGGACCTATTCTCACCTACGACTGCAACAACAAAACTGCATTCGGCTTTCAATCCCACCAAATCTTCGGCCACGTACGTAACCCTAGTCCGGCCTCGTGGGAAGATATCCCCTAATGTCCAATCAGAATCGAAACTGACCAGCTGCCCGTTGTCCACTGCGGTCGGTGGTCTCCACTCGGGTCGTCCCGTACCCGTGGTGTCGGTCAGGTCTTCTGGACAACCAAGAATCATCGGCGGCGTACCATCTATAGTAGCGGATACCAACATAATATTTTGTTTTCTCTTTAAAGACCTTTCATCAGAAACAAATGCAACTTGCAGACATACTCGTATCACGAATCACGAGCTGAATTGTATATGTACGACTGCATGATGCCACCGCACTGTCCCTGCGTTAGTAAGGCATTCGTGATCTACCACAAACTGTTTGAAGATAATGCCGTTTAATATGTTTGTGTGTTCAAACTGGTCTCCAATTCGACGATCCATCAGTATACCGGTACTATTGTTCAAGATAATCTAATTTAAGTAATATCAGCCACAGTATTTTTAAAATGGTTTTTTAAAAAGTACAAACGCACAAAGTGCATGTTCAAAAGATTGTCAAAGTGGACAACTTGGTTCGGGAAACCTGCATTTGGAAAATAGGTCGCGGCAGTTCAGAGTAAAATTAATGCAAAGTTGTTATATAGATTAGTAAATTTAGTATAAGAATTAGGCCTACATTTTTGGCGCATCGCCAGAACCAAATACATGTTATTAATAACAAAAATGGGTAATACGCCTCTTTGAACACCGAAGTTCCCAAACCAATGGGAACGCACAGCAACGTTCTGTTTTTGCTCAGCCCCTTAAAGCAAATTTATTCAAGTTTATCCCAATTTATTTTATATATTGTCGTAAGTGGCCCCCTTTTCTTAGTCTATTGGGTTTTATAGTGCAGTCCCCTCACTGCAATAAAGAAGAAGATTCTTTGTAAATTTACACAATGGTGTTTTTGTATTGAATCACTTGACAGATGCCAAAGTGGTTATTTTCAGACTATGGGTTAAAAAAACCCGCCTCTTACCTATGATTGTGACTTCGAATACGCATCTGGCGACGTTTCTGGCAGCATCGGTTGCCGTGTACCGAATCACCGTGGTACCGAGTTCCAACGGTCCGCTCCCGCCGTGGTTTATCGCGATTCTCGGCGGGCCGGCGTTGTCCGTCGCCTTGGGCGTGTCCCAAGTTTGTTCGGGGAAACTTCCGTCACTTTCGTCTGTAACAATCTTTATATTTTTGGGGCAGCTGATAAACATCGGTCTTTCTTTATCTATTGAGGACGAAGAAAAGTAATTAAACGTGCTTATACAGTCCAAAACCTCCGATTTTTCACGCATCGATAAATAGGGGCTAATAAATAGCCCCTATATGAGAGTTGAAATAATAAGTGTTAGTTTATCTTTAAAAAGAAGAGCTGTCTGGTTTGCCAATGTATTTCTTGTCACACGTCTTCGATTCTGCGTCTTCCTCAGATTGGTTTTGTCTGTCGGAGAGAGGATGGGTAAAGTTGTGTCTTTGAAACCAGTTCGCGCCAGGATTATGTTGACATTGACTGGACCTAGGCACGGGGTTATTTTTCACAAACCTCAATCCGAGACGGGTTCAGGCCGGCATAATGGGTAGCACACCCTGATTTTTCCATCATCCTTTTTGAATTTTAGAAAAAGAATGTGCGTGTATATACGTCCTCCGACGCGAACTGGATTTATCGTCCTTTGAAAGAATTCAAATTTCAGTTGTTCTTCGAAAATATTTGGGAACTTTGCTGAAACGGCATCCAATGAATGCCACTTTTATTTAACCAAATACCGATTTTATTGGAAGCGAAGGTTTAAACTTTTGTATTAAAATGAGCTAAAAGTTCTTTATGAAATAGCGACCTGTTCTGTTTCCTACCTCTGATTTTCACTTTAAAGGAACAGGTCTCTTGATTGTTCTCAGGGTCTGTCACAGTATAAACGACTTCGTGGTCCCCGATCACGAAGGACGTGTTGGGCTCGTAGTTACTCTCGAATGTCACGGCGGACGCGTTGACGTCACTCGATACCGTCTGAAGCTCCGGTTTCTCCCATGAAACTACAGCGTGTCGTCCGCCTGGCACCGTTCTCGCGACAATATCACTCGGACATTTTATATTTAGGTTGAGAGCTGCCAGTTAGTGGAGAGAATACCAGTAAATTCGTTTGTAATTTCATGTCCAACAAGTAAAAATAAAATGTATTTATCAACTAGATTCACATATTTAAATGGTGTTATTCATTATTTAAATTGTAACAAATAGTTAATTTGCTTACCACCCACTGTTACTGTTTCTTCTACAGCATCTATAATTATGATAAAATTACACTTCAATTAAAACACAATTAAAATCTCAAAATATATTCAACAATTCTAGTAATAAATGTTTTTAAGATACTCAATCAGAATAATGGCTTTTTAAGTAATTGTTGAATTGAAGTTGGAGTAATTCGTTTCCCTGCAATCCTGCCAGTTTAAGATTGACTAGAGTATAGACGATGTGCCCTCTGTTTACATCTGTATTCAAATGTGCCCGTCAATATGCGCACGCATCATGTTTTACATAAATTTGGTTAAGAGATGACATCAGAGGTCACATAATTCAAAGGCGATCTGACCTGCGACGTCACTCTTTAATCAAATTTTATGAATACATAACAATACATACATTTGAATACATATGTAAACACGTGACGTCAGAGGGCACATCGTCTATAGCTGGGGCGCGTTTTGGTGGTCCTAACTAAGTACTGTTTCGGTTGTCGGTCTAACAAAAGAAATAAAACCGGTGCACTATAACAATAAACATCCACTGTTACCTATGGCATTTCACTTTGGCATTTCACTTCACTAAATTCATTTTCACTTGTTCACGTGGTCACTGATCAAGGATCGCAAAAACGTACTCCAAAAGTAGCAGTTTTCCCTGCTACAGAACCACCGTCAACTTCCCCCCGCCAAGGGCTCTATTTGATATTGAAATATGTCGTGTGCACTAATTAAAGGGAAATTCCAGGCTAAAAAATATTTTACCTAGTCTAAAAGAAAATATGGTAACATACTGACTCCGCAGAGAATTTGTTTTGACTTGTTATCGAGAACGACACGCGCGCCTATTATATTCACGATTTCTTGCCATTCAGGAGTACAAGGGCGCGGCCATATTGTTCAAATTTCCCGCCTCGCCCGGAAAATTATGACGTAGTGTCTGCACCTCAATGCACATCGCTTTATTGCCTCTTGTTCGCACTGGTATCCCACCTTGACGCGGCCAACTACATTATGCAGACGTATGTTGTACGGCGCCCGACTATTGCGAGTACATGTATTGCATTTCTGTGCCGAATATCGACTTGACGCGCCACAAACTATCGTTTATTTTTGTATTTTTTGAAAAGAATAGAAAATCTGTGAGCTAGTAATTATTGCATCAGGTCTTTCTCCGTATGATTTTGAGCCCACTTTTACATGTACAGTACACATTATGTATACACCGTGCACAAAATGGTTCTCTTGCATTCCTTGGGCTTCGAGTACTGATGGTGCAGACACTACGTCACATATCTCGGATGTACCGATAAACCAGAACAAAATGGCGGCTTGCATGACGATAAGCACAGTGCGAGAAAATCTCTGTTTTATATGATTACCGAAACCGATAAAAATGAAATAAAAATCAAGTCACAATGGCAATTGACACTCTTTAACATTATGCAATTATAAACTATGGATGGAGTTTCCCTTTAATAAATCACTCAATCAATAATTAAACTACGCCAAAATAGATAACAAGGTAAAGCTTGCCTAATTTGACGACTGTCAGTAGTATGCCGCCCACGATTGACGCGCCAATCAGCAGCATGACCAACGTCGATCCACACGCTAATAGGATGCGGTTGCAGGTTTTTTCGGTCATGTCCACCGGGTGTTTCGCGTCGTCTTGGTTCTTGTAGGTAGTGCCGAACTGGGCAGGCGGTCGTCTCTGCATGTTTAGTATTTTGTGGCCCACAATATTTGAAATGTACCTGGGAGTAAATAAAAACAAAAACAAAAATCCGAAAAACGAACCAACTGTGTTTATAGGACGTCTTCACAGGGTTATAATTATGGCAAATTTGGTGTAATTTTAATTTTCACAATGGGGTAATCGAAATATTTTGATGGCCTACAAAGCGACTGCTTAAAGGAATGTATTCGTATGAAAAAAAGCAGATTAGGGAACAATATATTCCTCTCAACTAACGCAAGAAGCTCGGTCCTTTTTATTATTTTAGATGATGACCTTAAATGTTGTTTTTAGAGACGTAATTCCATGTTTTTGGACCATGATTACCAGATTTCCTTTTTCCTTTTCGTTTTTATAACCCTCTGGAAATGGTTTTAGTGTTTAACATAATTTTGATTAATTTTCGCCTTATCTTTTTACTTTTTGAAAAAAATGTATGGTTGTAAATCTTATTCAAAACTTTAATTGTCTTTATATTAAATTAGTTGGTATATGCAATGTAATAAACGGACCCACTGGATTCCACTTTCACACAAAAAAGAGCCATGCCTTAAAGGTAGGATACACCATTGGTAATTGCTTGAATTATCATGAATGGATGGATTTGGGGGGTTGTATTTTATAGTAAATATCATTTAACTAACCTGTCTGACGTTTTACAATTTTGAAAACCGGCGTCGAGCAGTTATTCTTACATGTTATTTGTGTTTTTTCTTGATCGCCGTCCGGCGATCGCGAATTTTTCTTTATACAATTATATTTTTCAGAATAATTAAAGGATATAGCGCAATCATTTTGCTGGATGCCTAGAATCATTATTTACTTTCGAATGAGTAGGATATTTCTTAATAATTCGGTAGTATATTCTTTCGATATCTGCAAATGGTGTATTCTACCTTTAAGTAGGATGAAAGGGGCGTCGGGAGTACATATGGCACGCAGATTAATTATGGTGTCAGTCAGTATGTTTTGTGCACACCCTGTTAGAACGCTTAACTTCACATATAGGCCTACGGTACAATATGTTAAAGGAAAGTACACCATTTGCAGATATCGACAGAATATCGAAATTAATAGGAAATATTTTACTTATTTGAAAGTAAACAATGATTCTAGGCATCCAGCAAAATGATTGCGCTAGATATCCAGTATTTGTTCCGAAAAATCGAATTGAAAAGAAAAAATTCACGATCGCCAGACGGCGATCGCGAAAAAAACAAGAACAACATAAGAACCGCTGCCCGGCCCGGGTTGAAAACGAACGCTGTTTTTCTTGCTTTTCTCAGCATCCATGATTTTAAAACTTTGGACTGGTCAGTTAAACGACATTTACTATAAAATACAAGCCTTCAGATCACCCATTCATGATTATTCAAACAATTACCAAATGGTGTATCCTAACTTCAATTGACACAACCGGCTTTACTCCTATACT
This sequence comes from Crossaster papposus, assembly GCA_037893245.1. Taxonomy (NCBI): domain Eukaryota; kingdom Metazoa; phylum Echinodermata; class Asteroidea; order Velatida; family Solasteridae; genus Crossaster; species Crossaster papposus. The sequence continues at coordinate 92,311 of JBAIAA010000914.1, read as the reverse complement.
AATCCACGTGTGTTTGTTAATTCCTGTTCTAAAATGAACTTCAAAAGAAACTCGATTTCCGAGGAACAATTATAGTTGCAACAAAATGAACATTTATATTGCATGTATTATTATCATCCACAGCTAGCAGCCATGACAGTGGAACTCACTTTCAAGTCACAGAAAAGAAGAAAACACACTTGCAGGTTTTTAAATGTAAGTTGAACAAAACATTTCTTCTTACTGAAACTTTTTGAAAGTAGGCTAACTGTATATATTTTTTTCTGTATTTAAGAATGGTAGTACGTGTCCTAATTTTTTCTTTCTTGCTAATTGTTGTATTTTTACTTTTGAGTTGAATTTCTAAAGCAAAAAAAGTTGTTAAAGGTAAGATACACCATTTGCAGACATCGACAATGTTTATTACCGAATTATTAAGAAATATCTTACTCTTTTGAAAGTAGTCCGGCGAAAAAACAAAGATAACATAAGAATAACGGCTCGAGCCCGGTTGAAAACAAACGCTGTTTTGTGCTTTTCTTGGCATCTATGATTGTAAAACTTCAGACAAGTCAGTTAAACGATATTTACTTTGAAATACAACCCCCCAAATCTACCCATTCATGATAAATCAAGCAATTACCAATGGTGTATCCTACCTTTAAAGTCTACTCGTTATGCGCTTTTGAATATTCGTATCAATGAAAACAGCGCAATATACATTTTAAATATTGATATTAGGTCAACATAATATAACATATAACATCACATACCTTTGAATTTGTGAACCTTTTTCTACCATTGGATGGACTTGCTTAGGTTGCGGGGAACTTGGTCTCTGTGAATATAGGGAAAAAATATAAATATTTGTTGGGTAAAACTTTACGGCGTCACAATAGCAACTGCCCCTTATCTCTAAAAATACAACATAATGTATAACACAGATATCAACTAAAACACGGTGTATATAACATGTATCAAATGAAGTAAGGAAACGAAACCTCATCATTGTAATTATCACTAATTTCCTGCACATCCTATTATTGATCAAGCACAGCCTCAATGTGTAAACCGGTCTATTCTCCACCTCAAACAAAATACCAACAATTCCATGACCAGCCATGAACTCACATATTCTGTTTCATAAACTGCGGCTTTGCGACTCAAAAATACCCACCTAAAGAGAAAACCAGATTCGCTGCATATCTCATTTCGTATGTATCGGTGTAATCATAGGTATAACAACTCTCTATACGCAAGATTACTCTGTTCAAAGTGAGTATATTGGACGGGTCATATAACAAAGTGTGCAAGCAACCACAATGGTTCATATGAGATGTTTAAGTAAATACAATTAACAATACCAATGTTTAATATAAAATGTTAACCCTCCTATGGTTTCACCTTTCAAAACCTTTCAAAATCTGCTTACTGGGCAAAATGGATATAAAAAAGTATGAACCTTTCAAAACGCTCTAGAATTTGTTGCTACTGCACTACCACACCTTTCAATACCTTTTGAAAGGAATTGAAAGGTAGACAAACTGGGCTATGGTATACCCTATGATAAAGGTATGGGAATTCTATCAGAAAACGGCCAGACCTTCCAAAACCTTGCGAAAAAAAATGAAAGGTGGAGCTATTGCTCAACCAAATATCAGTACAGTTGCTATGCATACATGGTTTGACCTTTCAAAACCTTTTGAAATGTTTTGAAAGGTAGAATTACTCCCCAGCACATTATATAGAATATCTCTCACAGAAAACAGCTAAACATTTCAAAACATTTCAACTTTTATTTGGTATGGTATGCCCCTATGATAAAGGTATGGGAAGTCTATCAGAAAACGGCCAGACTTTCCAAAACCTCACACCAGTTTGTTCAGAGAGTTGTTTTACCTTCAAAATCTTTCATAGGTTTCTTTTGTCAGACAGCTTTCTCACCTTTCAAAACCCTTTAGTCCAGGAAACTTGAAAGGTTTTGAAAGGTCTGACAGCTCTATGGTAACTGCACGGTATATAAGTGTTAAATAGAAAATATTAAATAACTGAAAAATATATCAGTTATTAAGCACTGTACAGAGACCTTGTTTTATCACCGATTATTCGTATCTTTAATTAAAGGGGTGTTGGGCCTAATATTAGGTTTGGCCAATTTTAAACTGACCAGCTCAGAGTGTGACCTTTAATATCACCGTCACATGAAAGTTTCCATATTTGCATTATTTTTAAAATGAGACCAATTTTACAATTTAAGCCTATTTTAGAACTTGACCTCAAATGACCTTGGTGCTCAACCTTTGACACAATCATGATATGAAGTACAATATTGCACCAATGACCAAAGTTTGATTGTAATTAGACTTCAACTTTGCATGTAAGACCAATTTTTCGACACTATAACTTCGATCAGGCAAGACAAAATAGTTAATTTCCCCTGTCTGTATCCTGCACATTTCTCCTATTAATACTTCTTTGTTAGTTCTTTCTTTGATCCTATCCACACTGACCTTTCCCTTTAACCTCTCAGCCAAATCCTCCTTTTGTTGTTCCACTGGACTCTGTACATGCTTTTTCTTTTGTGTTTCTCCCGCCAGCCAAGATGCGCATCATGCTATTATGTTGCCCTATATATTATGTTTGTTTCTTGTACACAGCCATTATGTCTCTGAAGAAGAACTATAGTTAAGATCGAAATATTACAGAGTTTTTTGGGGAAAATACTTTGAAGGACATCGAAACCTACCATACAAGATATTTTAATATCTAGTATGGTAGATTCTCCACTGTTATATCAGATTTGATCGAATATTCGGAACTCTGAGTGCATTGTGCTAATAAAATTATACTTTGATGGGCAACAATTTATATTAAAATGTCACACTGTACGTAGAGTGAACATTTTAGAATGTTCACAAGTTTGGTATTCATAATCTCATCTGGTTTTAATAATATTCCTCGCGTCTACACATACAGGACAGTTTATGATCTGTTATATGTATTAATGAAATCATGCACAACCACATCAACAATGGCTTTATTAACATCGTTTGCATCCAGTACATGGTTGTTTAAGGTTGAGTGGGCGCGAACGTAACAATATTGGATATATCGTCCCAAGTTGATCATCGTCTTCATCATAAATGACCGTGGAGAATTTATTTTTGTTTGACAAGCGAGAAACACATTGAACCGATTGTTTCTCATTCCAGCACTTCCAGTGTACACAAACACACAAGAAATATTGTTTTAACCCTCCTATGGTTTTACCTTTCAAAACCTTTCAAAATCTGCTTAGGCCTACTTGACAAAATGGCTGTAAATAAGTATGAACCTTTCAAAACGCTCCAGAATTTGTTGCTACTGCACTACTACACCTTTTAAAACCTTTTGAAAGGTATTATTTTTTCTCACACCAGTTTGATCAGAAAGTTGTTTTATACCTTTCGAAATCTTTCATAGGTTTCTTTTGTCAGACAGTTTTCTCGCCTTTCAAAACATTTTCAGTCCAAGAAACTTGAAAGGTATTTTTTTGTTTTACACCAGTTTGTTCAGAGAGTTGTTTTACCTTTCAAAATCTTTCATAGGTCCCTTTTGTCAGACAGTTTTCTCACCTTTCAAAACCTTTCAGTCCAGGAAACTTGAAAGGTTTTGAAAGGTCAGACAATTCTACGGCAACTGCCCTATAGATAAGTCGCACAAAGACATCGATTTGCGAAAAATACTGAAAATAAAGAAAACTGAGGGAAAAAATAAACAACAGTACATTTCACATTCTGATCCAGAATAATAACACTGCGATACACCTCTATACGCACCTGGTAATTCGCTACAGTCATAGCACAATAATCAACGATTCAGAAGGTCACAATAAAAACCAAGTAATATTGCATTGTATCGCTACTGACGCCAAAATGTACATGTACATGTACATGCTGTATAAACATGTGTTTTGGAAAATGTGGACAATTTGTTTGTTCGCTACTGCATGCCCCCAGTATAATGTTTAAGTATTTCCACACCTTTCGTTTATAAGAATAACTGACATTGATATATAACAATGTGTGTTAAGATACCTCCAAATAGGCACTTAGGGAGACAATCCCATATAGATGTACACAAACTTAAAACAGTCCTAACTTGTTTACCCTAACCCTTTTCTCTAAGATCTTCGAGATTTATGCTATTTAGACCAAAATCTGTCCTAGGGCAAAAATAACTCCCAAATATTGTAGGACAAATCTTTTGCAGATATCGAACATTATGTTTTACTACCGAATTATTAAGAAATATCTTACTTATTGGACAGTAAATAATGAATGTAGGCATCCAGCACAATTATTGCGCTAGATATCCTATAATTGTTTTTAAAAAATTAATTTTATAAAAAATCACGATCGCCGGAAGGCGATCGCGAAATAACAAGAACAACATAGGAACCACTGCCCGACGCCGGTTGAAAACGATCGCCGTTTTTCTTGTTTTTCTCAGCATCCCTGATTGTAAAACTTCGAACAGGTCATGCTGTTAAACGACATTTACTATAAAATACAACCCCCCAAATCTACCCATTCATAATAAATCAAACAATTACTAATGGTGTATCCTATACCTTTAAGCAACAAATATTCCAAAGCATACCAAAGCAGTCCATACAGCGTTGTTTCTTGGTTAACTTGTACAACATCAAACATTGTCATTAATTTGTGTCACAGCTCATGTCAAATTTTGCTCACTAGGTCGCAGCTTGTCAAACCACAATAGCATCTCTACAAAGTGTGTTAAACTGTAAACCATGAACAGAACTGTGAAACGTCATAGCCTGATTAACAGTTCCAATTCCGACAACATCTTATTGAATAAAATCGCTATCAGTACGGTGTTAATATTACCATCTTATAAGTTCCTAATCTCAAGAGTTTGATTATATACGCAATTTGCTTACCGCAGCGAATTGTTGTCTGCTGCCAATTGCTTAGTCGAGAAAACTTGTAACATTGTGCTTTTACGGTCATTCCAATACAGAAACATGTATTAATCTGGTACAACTTACCTTGTCCATGTTGCTGTATGTTACTCCCGCTTGTAGCACTTCATCATATTCCTCTAGTCTATACGGTCTCTGCTTGTAATATGAGACACGGAACACTGGATTGCATCTTGCTACTTGGGAGGGGAGGCAGAACGGTAAGACGGTTGGTCAACCGCGCGTGGTGCACTTCTGGTAAAACGCAGACAAATGGGGTTTGCTAAACAACGGCTCCGTATGTGACTCGGCTCTGTCGGATTTAATATAAGCCTTTTGCGCTCGAACAAATTTGAAATACTCAACCAAAAATTGAACGTTTGCTCCTTGTCATTGCGTTTATGTTTGTGGAGCACGGTACATGTACTCATATTGTGTTGGCGTCCTCGAAGTCAGGGTTAACATAAAGCTGGGAGTTGAAGCCGAAGTTGGAACTCGACCGCGTTTTTTTGTAAATCCAAGTGTTGTTGATGGGAAGAAGATTTAGGGCGTGGGCGGGGTGGAAGAATTCCCGCAAAGACATAGCGGTTGGCGTCATGACTTACGCAGTTTGAAATCATGGCGCGTGAAAACACATCCATGTGGTCGTGTTAGCTTGATTCAGACCGGATGGGAATCATTATACTTATCACTTATTGTAATCGTACCACTAGGCCTACGATAGGATGCTACAAAGGCCTACGATAGAATGCTACAAAGGCCTACGATAGGATGCTACAAAGGCCTACGATAGGATGCTACAAAGGCCTACGATAGAATGCTACAAAGGCCTACGATAAGATGCCTCAAAGGCCTACGATAGGATTCTACAAAGGCCTACGATAGGATGCTACAAAGGCCTACGATAGGATGCTACAAAGGCCCACGATAGGATGCCTCAAAGGCCTACGATAGGATGCTACAAAGGCCTACGATAGGATGCTACAAAGGCCTACGATAAGATGCTACACAAAATGTAACCAAATTCAAATCACACGATTCCTTGAGTTGTCTAAGATGTCTGGGATTCGTTTAAGTACACTGTAACAACAAGTGGGCAGGTTGGTATTTTGCCCAATGTTGGTCAAAACACCAACTGCCTAGAATCTTTGGCTAATTCTTCCGAAAACTTCAATTTTTTGGTAAATTTTTTCCCGAATTACTAGCCAACAATACAGTAACTTTTTACCAATGTTGGGAATATTGCCCCGCTTTTGTGTACCTAACTGGTTTTTTTAACTTGTATAATCTCTAGTACAGACCATATGGTATTTCCAAATTAAATTCTATATCAGTTTCAAAAGTATTATTAACATCATTAGCTTGAAAACCCCTTTAATCTTCTCAGCTTATTATACATAGTTAATTATAATAGCGCTCTGCTCGCACCATGTGGAATGTAACCAGACACACCGACGAGCGACAGGCGAGGTCACCACGGAGCGTGGCCTATATCTTCCCGCTACTTGCCTCTGTGTTCTGCTAATTGTGGTAATCTCAAAACAGAGATGTTTTTTTGTTCTTTAGTCGGTAGTTTTTGTGTGTGACGTAAGACTGCGCGGCGTCATTTCTGAAGTTTCCCAACGCTTTCGGCGAACTATAAGTGTCTTGTATTGTACCTTGGTATACCCGACTAGCCAGAATACCTGACACGCAGATTTACAGGAAATGGTTCCACATTTGGTTTCGCCTGCGAACGGATACGGTTAGTTTAACGGATACGTCATCAATTTTCGCGGACTTATGACGTCACAGTTTCTCACTATCCGCTAACCGTGTACGAGGCACGGATATCTCGCTCGCTATACGTAAGTATACAAACGCGTACGGATAGCTAAACGTACGCGTACGCGTATCCGTTCGTATGCGAAACCTCTCTATTATTCCTCATGGTATCAAGGCACGGATATCTCGCTCGCGCGCCGCGCTATACGTAAGTATACAAACGCGTACGGACAGCTAAACGTACGCGTACGCGTATCCGTTCGTATGCGAAACCTCTCTATTACGTGACCGGATACCCGAACGAATAGGGCGCTGTACAAACGGCATTTGGAATATAGGCCTAAAATTAGCTCTTCAAAATGTCAAATTTACACAAACCAACAATTTACCATGTAAGCATGCTGGTGGTACATGTATTAGAGTATCACTACATTAAAAAGGAAAACACAATTAATGCAACATTTTTTGCTATTAAACGGAATCACGGCAAACGTAACGTTAGGTGTGGTTTGTCCAAATGGCGCTTAAAGCTGGAGACCAGGGGCCAATTTCATAGAGCTGCTAAGCACAAAAATGTGCTTAGCACCAAAAAGTCTTGCTCATTAAAAACAGGTTACCAGCCACAATTCTACAGGTTTTTAATGCTAAGCCAAAATCCAGCTGATTATCAATCGAAAACAATAAAGATCACATGAAATTTTGGTCCGTAACCTTGTTTTTGCCAAGGACAACTGTTCATGCTAAGCAAATTTTTGTGCTTAGCAGCTCTATGAAATTGGCCCCTCGTTACAGCCACGGGATGATTGAGTTAGTCTTGCATACGCACTGTGGACCTCCGAACATTAATAGGTCCACACGATGCGGGAAGAGGTTACGATTTGTGGACTTGACTTGGCCAGGTCCACAATCTGTTTTTCAGTCTCCAAAAAAGAGCGCTAGAGAAAAAACGGGTCAGGGTTAGATATAGAAAAGGTAAGAGGAACAGCTGAGAGGCCCAGAATCAACATTTGAGGTTAAATTTGTTTTGGGGAAGCGAGAAAAATGAGTATTTAGTCAACGTTTTTTAACTACATGAAGACAAAGGAATTTCCACAGTCCATATGAGAGGTAATTGTGTGCACGCGTGTATAATCGTATGCTGCCACATTATTTTACCGTTTAGTTCAATACTTTGGACGGCCACCAAATTAAAACATTTCAGTGTAATGTATCGATTAAATAGTAGACATCGGCACAGTTTTATAGGCCTATTAAAAAAACTGCGCAAAATTCGAACATTATTTAAGATCGTAGAACCAAATTATAATTAGGTATGAAATGCCAGTACATGTTAATTCCAATGAAATGGATCGAAATAATGGATATTGTAGTTAAAGGGATCGTATACGTTTGGTAATTACTCAAAAAATTAATGGCAATAAAAACTTACTTGCGGTGGGAAGTACAGCAGCTTTGGATATTATAATGCATTTTTATAAACTTTTCACTTTGAAGTACTGCGGTTATGGAAAAAGATATTACTTCTTATCTCCAAAAATCTGAGAAGCGTTACTGCAGTGACGTTTCTCAGACTGTGTATTCCAATGCAGATTATTTTTCCGGCGTGGACATAACCGCTCCAGATTTTCGGCAATTTCTCAAAATCGCTACCACCTTTTGAAATGAGATTTTTACAGGTTAGTTTTATGGTATATATCTATAACTATATAGGATTGAAACAAACAATGGGTTCCAATTACCAAACGTGTACGATCCCTTTAATGATTTTTTTTCTTTTTCTAAGTATTCATCATGATGCATGAGCGACCTTGCTTGTTTTAGTCGGAAGCCATACTTGTCGGCCTCGGCCTGGTATCACCAGACCGTTTCGTGGCCGTGGTATATGGTAAGCCAGCGCGTTGAGCTGGGACCACAGAAAACTCCCCATTGCATCTCCCCAGCCGATTACTGCGTGTCAATGTACACAACGATCTATCATCCGCAAGTTAATAAGTTATTAGTTGGTTGGTTACAATATTAAAGATGGACGCGGACAGTTGTGAAGCATTATTTCGAATCCCAAAGGAGGCCACTTAATTGCAAGGCGGAAGTTTTATACCAATACAAATATGATCGAATAATATTATAATAATAATTTATTCTTAATAATAGCGTTTTACACACTAACGCTAAACAAACATTGGTTATTTGGTTAATTCTTCCAAATAGGCACTTGGGGAGACAAATTAGCGTAAGTTTTTAGGTAATAAGGAGACAGTGGCACTTAGGGAGACATTTCAGTGTCTCCCTAACCTAAGTGTCTAGCTACCCGAAACACGATATTTGGGAGTTATTTTGTCCTAGAACGACAGATTTTGGTCTAAATATCATAAATCTCGAAGATCTTAGAGAAAAGGGTTAGGGTAAACAAGTTAGGACTGTTTTAAGTTTGTGTACATCTCTATGGGATTGTCTCTCTATGAGTGCCTATTTGGAGGTATTTAAAAAATAAGTTATGAAAGTTATGAAAATTATACTAGAAGTTATAGACACAACTAGAATAAGACGTCAAGACGTCAAGACGTCAAGGTTAATATACGAAACCAATTCCTATCACAACCGAATATAGCAAGAAATAGAGCGTTAAATTTTTTGCACAACGAACATTTGACTTGAAAATACGAATTGTCCAACCTTTGTATCGAAAGTCGACAGAGTCCCAAAAGTGGTCCAAAATATGAGCAGGCCCTTCTCAACCATCCATTAAAAGAAAAATATATAAATATGCACAAAAAGAAATCTTTTAATCGGTCACGCATAAGCAACGCCACAATTATGAACAAGCGAGAAGTCCTTTGCGCCACAACTGTCACCGCGACCTTGATAAGTGATGATCCGTGTTCCTACAAAAACACGTCCAATACCTACAACAGTACAGGGGCCAATTTCATAAAACATATAAGCACAAACATTTTGCTTAGTATGAAAATTCTTTCTTGGCAAAAAAAAAACCCAGGACAACAAACCAAATTGCCAGGTGATGTTTATTGTTTGTGAGTGGTATTCAGCTGGTTTTTGCTTAGCATGGAAATAACATGTAGTTTCAGCTGGTAACCTGTTTTTAACGAGCAAGACCTTTTTTGTGTTAAGCAAATTGTTGTGCTTACATGTTTTATGAAACTGGCCCCACAACGTCATTAAATTACACTCTCCTTTGATGAAACAAACATTTTTTGCTTGAAGGATTTCGAAGGCCAATTGATATGCTCTTTAATACTTTATAATTATAATATTAACACCAAATTTAGGTATGGGTCCATCGTTTCCTAAACGCCGTGCGCCTTGCTATACCATTTCTTTACTTCATTTATCGGTGATAAGTCCCGATACATTTACTTGAAATATAAATATTATTAAACAAAATTACTTAGCAAAATCAGGCTTATATGAATTTCTTCTGTTAGCGGACAATTTAGTGCCCAATATTTATGCAGATTTTGTTTTCGTCGTTTTGGATTACATTTGGTGTGTATAGCGTATACCATTTGCAGCCATCTAAAACCAAAATATTGTTGAAAAGCTTACTCGTTTTAAAGGTATTAATGGCACAAAACTTCACACTCTAAAAAACTGTGTTTATCGAGTAAACTCTTTTTTTTTGGTTATCCATTTGTAAACATGTTTAGAAGCTAAACTGCGCACGTGTCCAATTCCCAAACATCATGCTAAACATGTTGAGCATGTAGGCATGTTTACAAACTGACAGCAAGGAAGGGTTTAGAAAAGTGTTTGCGCTCGCTAAATACAGGTTGTTAATGCATGTAAATTCTTTCTGTCATATTGAAGAAAACAAATAAAATGTGTCTCAAAAACATTTTTGAAATATTTTTGAAATATTTCTTGAAATGTATATTGAAATATTTCTTGAAATATATGTGACTCAGCACGAGTAAATGAGACACTTTGAGGAAAAAATGAAAATTGAGATTTTGATTTCATCATTTAAAGCTAAACAAGCTTTAAATGATGAAATCAAAATCTCAATTTTTATTTTTGCCTCAAAGTGTCTCATTTACTCGTGCTGGGTCACATATATTGAAATATATCTTGAAAAATATATTGAAATATTTCTTGAAATATATATTGAAATATATTGAAATATTTATTATATAATGTGCGCAATTCGTTAACATGACCTGCGCGCGTACTAATTGCTACTATTTGTCAGTTCAGCACATGGCATGTGGCATATTGCGTACCCGCTATTAGCAAAATAATTGCTGATTTTTGGGCACCATTCAAAATGTGACTCAGCCAAATGTTGAACTAAAATCCAAATCTTAAAGTATAGTTTTCTCGGAATTTTCATCACTCAAACTTCATCAGGTTACTTGTTAAAGGTAGGATACATCATTGGTAATTGCTTGAATTATCATCAATGGGTAGATTTAGGGGGCTGTATTTCATAGTAAATATCGTTTAACTGACCTGTCCGAAGTTTTACAATCATGGATGCCGAGAAAAGCACGAAAAACAGCGTTTGTTTTCAACCGGCGTTGGGCAGTTATTCCTGTTATCTTTGTTTTTTCGCGATCGCCGTCCGGCGGAATAATTACAGGATATCTAGCGCAATCATTTTACTGGATGCCTAGAATCATTATTTACTTTCAAATGAGTAAGATGTTTCTTAATAATTCGGTAGTAAATATTTTCGATAACTGCAAATGGTGTATACTCCCTTTAAATTCGTGTTCTTAGATTTTGAGCAATGTTGCTGTTTCAAACGGAAAGGGGGAAAATAGTATACTTTCTCTTCATGGAAAATTACCCGCACGTCCATCGAGTCAATTTAAGATCCAAAACAATGATACATCTAGTGCGGTACATCTGGTACATCCAATCATCATCTCTCTTATAGAATTACGCACGTTGATACAGAATGGTTTTGTACCATATGCCTAAAACTGTTTTGCTGTTTGCTCTTGTGGAACAATTCAAAGAAAAAATATTATTTTTGTTGACCACTGGGAAATAACACAGCATGTGAAAAAGATATTAGGGTATACTAACGGCTGTATAACTGGTAATACGCTGAGGTATATAGGGTACTATCAACAATCAAGGGATTAGACTACATTACTAGACCAATGCGGGACAGTTGATTTTCAACCGGTTTAATTGTATTCATTGGAACAAGCCTATTTTACTATTAGATGACATGATAAGGATAGATGCAATGAGGAAAAATATGCAATAAGGCCAAAAGCGAATTCTGTTCATTGAAAATGTTTTTTTTTACATTGTTTACAAGGATTTTTCACAGTAATGTATTACCATAGAGCAAGGAACAGACAGCATTCAAAAACCGTTAAATACAGTCTGTCCTGTTAAAATTGTCCAGCGTTTTTTTTTTAACAAGACAGTCCTGGCGTCCAGACTGCAGGAATTTCCAGTAAAATTATGATTATATTTGTTTGCAGTGTATCTGTGACATTTATTAGTGAAAAGGCTTATTTGGTGGGCGGTGATGTAGAGACAAATCGCTCATGCGATGGGGAATGCGATCTGAAACGGTTGAAGGCGCAGTTGTTGGAGAACAGTCGTAAGGTTGCAAGCTTCAGACTACATTGACTACAGACTATATAGTTACGTAACATTAAAACAAATTGAATATAAAATTCAGACGATCACAGGCTCTTTTGTTAGCTGATTTATTTTTTAGTAAATTCTTGAATACCAAACTTTTACGCGGAATAACGTATGTATAGCAACAAGCGGATTCCCCGATAGGTTATGATAAGTTTGCTTCATAGTAGTTGTCTAGAATATAACCCTATGGTATATACGTAATGGCTGGTAACATTACGTACATCAGAACGACACACGATAATAATAATAATAATAATATCTTGGATTTATATAGCGCTTTTCACACCCGAAGGGCATCTCAAAGCGCTTCCAATATTATTACCCCTGGTCACTGGGCCATTTTCAATTCTTAAACCATCTCAGCTCCCTGGGGAGTATACAGCCTGTGCTGCAATATATGCGTTACTAGGCTAAATCAATCACAGTAACCATCTCTGCCCTTACAGGTACCCATTTTACCCCTGGGTGGAGAGAAGCAATTATAGTTAAGTGTCTTGCTCGGGGACACAAGTGTCACGACCGGGACTCGAACACAGAAACACCAGAGCTTGAGTTCGGTGTTCTTATCCACTCGGCCACGACACCCTACGTGATGGGGGCATCATTGCAATTTGGGGGCTCCATCGCAATTTCATTTGCTTCATGTGTGATGTCATGTTAATGAACTATTCACGAATGGGTTGAGGCAGTAAATTTGGTTTATCAAGCACACAACATTTGATTAGCAGTATTACAGCTGTGCAGACTGTTAGCCAAAGTTATAAACACTGCATTGTTATTTCAGGCTTATCGATACAAAAAGTTTAGCTGAAAAATATTCCCCTTAGCAGCTCGATCTAACTGGGTTATGTTACAAAGCTAGCTTGGACCTGCCGACATCAGATACGCAACAATTACGGTCAACAATGTCCACCTGTTTTGTTCTTCAATAACTATGTGCGCCGTGCGTTGGCACTTGATGTATATGATACTATCAGACAGGCTTTTTTTTTCTCACCTGTTTCAATTAACGACAGCAATCACGACACTCTATCATCTCATTTTCTCCTCGTCAACACCACTGCCTCAGTTCCTAAAGAGCACGACTGGTGTTGAATTAACGACTGTTGTTGATTTGGTAGGCTGGGATGTATATAGAGACAAATCGCTCATGCGATGGGGAATGCGATCTTTAACGGTTGAAGGCGCAGTTTTTGAGAACAGTCGTAAGATTGCAGGCTTCCGACTACATTGACTCCAGACTATATTGTTACGTAACATTACCAACAAAAATGAATATAACATTCAGACGATCAGGCTCTTTTAGTAAATCCTTGAATACCTAACTTGTACGCGGCGTATGTAGCAACAAGCGGATTCCCCGATAGATGATGAGAGGTTGCTTCCTTTCAAAGTATTTGTCTAGAATATAACCCTATACCTTTGCTGGTAATGGCTGGCAACCTAGCCAAACCGTAGCCTAAGTATACGCTGCTTGGTGCAGAACAGGGATGTAGTCGAGTCCATCAAAAGTCCCTGCAAGTCCCTGTAAGTCACTGTAAGTCCTCCACAAGTCCTTCAGTTCACAAGTCCTTCAGTCCTTCTAATTCAAATCACAAGCTATTCAAATCAGCTTTGACAAAAGCATTTCTTTATCATTGTTCATCCAGTTACTTGTGACTGCCTTTATGAAGGGACTTGTGACTTGTAACTCAAGTCAACTACATAACTGCCAAATATGTTTTATTATTTTCACCAGGTTGATCATTGGTGATATCGACTGATGATAAATTCAATGCCAATGAACAAAACCAGATAAATTACGCACTTGGAATCCTCACTTTTCCACTCTAACGAGTGCATACCTACAACTGCTATTTGTTTGTGCTTCATTTTTGTTTTCGACCGACGGACCCTATTTCAGAGGCAGTGGTATTATTGGTGGAGTGAAGGGATATTCACCACAACAGGGCTGTAAAGTCAAATTTTTCACTTTTGGAGGTTGATGTAAAATTAAAAAGGGTACGACATCAGCTTTAAAATGATACCAAAACTAATAGTTTCCGACATTTCTATTCAACTTTATAGTTTATCAAAGTTGCCAAACCATCATCATAGAACATTATATAAAAAAATTGGCGGTTTGGGTCTCTCCTGCAAAATTAACACGCGACTTTACAGCCCGTTCGTGGTGGACGGTCACATTTGTAATACATGTATTTATTTTACCGAACTTTAATACACAGGTACTATATCCTTACAGCCGCATGAGGGCGCCTTACCACTTTCGCTGCCACCCAACGTTTTGGCATACCTCCTCGACTTCAGGGTAAGTAGACATTTCAGTTTTTGTTTTAACGGACTTGTTCCGAGTGTTAACAAAACTGTGTTGATGTGTAATGGACATAATCTATTCAGCTATTGTACGTCATTGTTCCAATGCTTTAGATTATGTACCGGTGTTACACCATTAATTTATTAATCTCTGTTAAACAAAATCGGTTGCTATTGTCAACACGTACTTTTCGTTTTATTTGGAAGTAAATTTAACTTTATGAAAAATGAAAAAGGCGCGCATTATCGGGCACTTCTTTTCCTATTGACGACTTGTGCACGTGCATAACGCCATCACTATCACATTACATCACATCACATCACACACAGCATCCTACGGTATGCGTAAAAAGAACAAGGACCAACAAGAATTGGTTGGTGGGTAAGTGCGTTTGTTTTTGATTGAAATAGGGGACGTATGACAAAGGGAACAATGGGGTCCCCTATTCCGCAAAGGTCCCCGATTCAGACTCGTGTGCAAATCCTATGGCGATCATCCCAAAACGTTAGAGTACAAACAAAAGAGGGAAGACGGTCGGACAATGCCCCGTCCCCTATTGACGGCATTTACCCACTTGCGTGCGTGGGGCGGGGCCGGCCGAGAACACGTTTCAGTTTTAAAGTAGGATATCCATTCATAAAGAGCAAATTGTAAAATTTTATAAGTTTTTAATACAACTTCAATAGGTTCTTTCACGTGAATGTGGTATATTGGGATTTAAGGTTCAAGTATAAATACTAATGGCTGAGCACCACGACTCCTGGGTATAGTGGCACTTTGAGTACTTTGGTCACTAAGATGTGCTGATAAAAAGTAGTGCGAAATTTGCATTCACCAGTAGTCTTAGGACACATTTAGGGCGGATGTGGCGGGCACTGTGACGGTGCCAGAACAGAACCCGTTTATTGAAGCAATTTGGTTACTTAAATCTAAAAAATAAGCATTGACCAAGAAAATGTGATTCTGAGCTGTAGGAAAATCTGCCGTTAATTATCTTCGATTCGGTTAAACCGCCACATGCCGTAGTTACAGCGCCCTCTTTATTCGGGCTCAATTTTATGAAGCTAGCTGCTGAGCTGAGCATGACAAACCTAATGAGATACTTTTGAGACGCTTGGTGGCAGCAAACATACCGGTCCCGTTTCTGTGCGCATGCTAAAAATGATACAAACGATTATGACAGGAAAGGCCACAGGGGTGCACCACCCTAATTGAAAGGAGAATTTCTATGCGAGCTCATCTGCATGAAATGTGCCCCCACAATTTCTTTTGAAAAAGGATGCCGTTTGGTGAACGAAATGGTGGGATTGTGTAAATATAGCATAGGATCAACTCCCTGGTTTTTGAGCTCCAATCTGAGGGCAGACTTGACAAAATTACGGTTGAAAAATGGGTTCTAATTGCCCTAGAACGTGGAGGGATGCCATTTGTAAAATGGCTGCTTGCAGGCTCGGGAAGTATCACTTTTCGGGAGATGAGTTTCTTTTAGTGTGAATATTAAAAAATGTAATTGGCTAACCTACTAAAAATTGAAAAGAAATGGAAAGATAAAGACCAAGACAATAATCTGATTGTTGTTTGAGAAACCCCAGTGATGTCGGTGTGCATGAAACTTGGTCGTGAACAGTTGATTTTACACTGTTTTCAATGGGACTTGAATTAGGCTGGTGCACCCACAGGGATCAAAAGGGAAAGGCCCAGGTACTTGTTTGCTGCCACCAAGCGTTTCAAAAATCTATCATTGCTCTGGACCGGTTTTGTAAAGTAAACATTAGCCGAGACCCAGCACAAGCCAATGGCAATGTGGCTGATGTGATAACCTGTTATTGCTTACGCGATTTGCTTTGAACATTTGTATATGCTGAAGATCTCCATCCAATTGAACTTAGAACATATCTGGCATAATGTTTAATGGTTCGGTGTTCAAAGCACGAGCTCAAATTCTGGTTATTCAAAGTATATACTCAACACGGTCTTAGTGCTTACACTAGATTCGATCTGAGGGCCTACTATTATGTTTCACAATACAGCAAAACAATTCGAGCGATTCACAATACCTAGAAGCTGCCGTTGGAGGCGCAAATCCTGCTATACCCGCAGTGCATCATGGGAAAAGGTCGGCATCGGTTTCAAAAACGGTATTCATTTTGCATGAACTCATCAGTTTTTACGTCTTTTTGGACGCGCACGATTAAAGTTTTTTTTTCTTTCTGCAAATAACAAGGTTTTAATTAACGACGCTGCCGGATACATTTTCGTTTGTGTTAAACCTCGCGTAAACAATGAAGAATAGATATTTCACTACAGTATGATATACGGAAGAAGTCGACCGCAAAGTTTAAAAGTGGCTCATTTGAGTCGAACGCTTGGTGGCGCACTGCATTGTGAATCGCCCGAATTAACCAGTGTTATTTTTTTCATAATCGTCCTGCAAAAGGGAAAATATATTATGCGACTTTCAATTCCCGGGCAGACATCATTAGCCATGCTCATCACGGCTCTGTCGGGTCACCGCCTCGCCTCGTCGCGCAGCGCCATTAACACATAAGAAAGAAAAATAAGCCGTAAATAATTAAGGCGTCTTGGGGATACGGCTAGATAGGAGCGACAGTGGTGCCCAAACCTGATGATCGCTACTCTTTGCAATGATTATTATCGTGGGCTATTGTGAATTTAGTGGCCTTTATTCTGCATCAGTTCCTACGATTAAAATCAGGCACACAAACATACACCATTGTTATATCAAATTAATATGCGTGCACAATAGGTCACAGGTGGATGTTTGTATACACGCGAGTTAATGGGGAAAAAATGTATTCAGACGCAATTAGAGGTTTTCCAAAATTAAATATAATATTTATGATTTGTATGAAGAGAAACCACTGCTTAAAGGTAGTATACACCATTTGCAGATATCGAAAATATTTACTGCCGAATTATTAAGAAATATCTTACTCATTTGAAAGTAAATAATGAATCTAGGCATCCAGCAAAATGATTGCGCTAGATATCCTGTAATTATCCTGAAAAATAGAATTTTATAAAGAAAAATTCGCGATCGCCGTCCCGCCAGCGATCGCGAATATAAACAAAGATAACAAAAGAATAACTGCTCGACGCCGGTTGAAAACAAACGCTGTTTTTCGTGCTTTTCTCGGCATCTATGATTGTAAAACTTCGGACAGGTCAGTTAAACGATTTTACAACCCCCCAAATCTACCTATTCATGATAATTCAAGCAATTACCAATAGTGTATCCGACCTTTAAACACTGTAAGCCCTAATACTTTAAAGATCAAAACCTGAAGCAAAATCGACACCAATTTAATGAGTAACGTAAACAGCTAATTAAAAGAATATACGATGAAATAAAAATATTAACATAACCAACATTAAAACAAACTCATTCAACAAATTAAAATTCATTGTAAAATATCAGATACTTACTACAGCTTCACAATACACGCAATAGCGTAACATCATAGTTCTGTATAATTAATTTCGTTAATCGTAAAGCTGAATCATCGTCTCTTAGTCCCACCTGGGGTTCGTCATTAAAACGACACAACACCTCCTCTTTAAAATTCATCTCATTCCTTCTCGGTTGCTGGGCCCAAATCCCCTTCTGTTTGTCTCCATCACTTAAGCTGGGTCTTTAAGTGCCCGTCCTCATCTTTGTAGCTCTGCATGTTCCCTAAAAAATTCCCCTTGCCTGAGTCAAAAAAACCGGATTGGTGTTCAGCGCAGTGCATAAAGACTTTAGCAATTACACATTTACAACACGCGATTTAATTATCTGAAACTCTCCTCCCACCGCGCTCGGCTCCACACGAAATCTCATTGACATGAAAATTGCATAATATTATCCAGCCAGCCAATTTGATTGTGTCATGTGTGGAGGTCATGTGACTCACAGCCCAGTGTGTATCACTACCGAACCTTGAAGGAAATCGTCAGCGCTCAGGCTTGCATCCGTTACTGTATGTACCGTGGTACGGGCATTTGGCGAGGCGCGAAAGGTACAGACGAGCTCCGTGTGCGGTTGTCGTTCACCGCCCTAGGACTATCTAGTATACGGTAGATAACAGGCAGCAGTGGTGAGTGTATGTGAAGTTATTATGGCGCCACACACACTCATACATTAAACATTATTATCGCCCTGTGCTGGATGTAACATCTGGATTGCTTGGTTAGATACGTCTCTCTCGAAGGAGGAACGACAAGTACGAGTTTGCAACCAGTGGAAACGACCCGTGTATAAAAGGTATGTATCATTGCCTAATAAACGTCTATCAATGCGTTTATTTTACCGTCAAATACATGTAGCATGATATTATCTTTTAAATACACGTATGCATATAATTACCAATCGAATCTTAGTCGTTGTTGTATCACCAATGCGTCATCAATCATACAACGTGGCTATGACATTTCATATTGGTTATTCAAGTTTGATTAGGACCGATTTGTGTATTGAATAGGAGTTTTGCATATAGGGGCCTTATATATAAATTCTATGATACTGGCGGAGTGGCGCATACATTGTTTGATCAACACGTGCGCGATATAATTATGTGATGGTGCGAATTATAAAGCAGGCCCAGAAGCATCGTGCGTAGGCCATTGCAAATATAACAGCTTAGATGATATAGACTTTCTACGGTAAATGTCAGGCAATATCAAACCATGTCAATTTGTTTTTAGTATTTAATTTATGATTTACTAAAACTTACATATGCCAGACCCATGGTTTGATTTCATCTCTTATGTAGGTTTGTCACCATATTGTTACTGGTATACTACCAGCAACAAATTGTTGAGGTAATGCCTTTAAATGGGTTATTGTTTTCCTCTGGTAAATTACAAATTTTATATCTATTCAGTATACATAATTGAGATTAAAAGTGATAGAGGGCATAAAATAGTATGGCTTTTGAAATAGTCTGTACATATCTATTCAGTATACATAATTGAGATTGAAAGTAATAGAGGGCATAAAATAGTATGGCTTTTGAAATAGTTTGTACATATCTATTTAGTATACATAATTGAGATTGAAAGTAATAGAGGGCATAAAATATTATGGCTTTTGGAATAGTTTATACATATCTATTTAGTATACATAATTGAGATTGAAAGTGAACGAGAGCATAAAATATTATGGCTTTTGAAATATTGTGTACATAATTCAACGATTGCTTGACCCACTAGCAGATACAGCAGGCCTAACTAATTTTATTTTAAAAAGAAGTTGTTTAGGTCCTCGCATGATTCCTTACCTAGTCCACATTTTTTGCAAGACGAAATTTCTACAACCAAAGAGATCGGCTGCTCAAACGAAAGTGAGTGGCTGAGTGCTCGAATGCAGGTTATAGTATCAAGCCAAGACTGAACTAGTTCATATCCATAAATCAATCCGACCACAAGGGGAGTGACCTGAATTGACCAAACTCTAGTTCCGTCAAAACCTTGCAAACTGTCCAGCGGTGATAAATTATTTGAAGCTTTTAATGGCCTCAAATGTAATATAGAGGGATCGTATACGTTTGGTAATTGGAACCCACTGTTTGTTTCAATCCTATATAGTTATAGATATATACCATAAACCTAACCTGTAAAAATTTCATTTCAAAAGGTGGTAGCGATTTTGAGATATTGCCGAAAATCTGGACCGGTTATGTCTACGCAGGAAGAATAATTTGCATTGGAATACACAATCTGAAAAACGTCACTGCAGTAACGCTTCACAGATTCAAATTTCTGGGGATAAAAAATGATATCTTTTTCCATATTAACCGCAGTTTTTAAAAATGCACTATACTGTCCAAAGCTGCTGTACTTCTTACCAAGTAAGTTGTTATTGCCATAAATCTTTAGAGTAATAACCAAACGTGTACGATCCCTTTAATTATCTCGTGAGAACAGTGGTCTTCACAACATTCAATTCATGTAATTTTGAATGACACGATTTTTAGTAGTATTAGATTCCAATTACGGCAATTATCTGCATCACCGTATATACTGTAACTATCGTCTAAAGGAAAACAATTCTTCCAAATAGGCACTTGGGAAGACAAATCGGCGTAAGTTTTTAGGTAATAAAGAGACAGTGGCGGGCACCTAGGGAGACATTTCAGTGTCTCCCTAAGTGTCTAGCTACCCTAAAAAAAACAATATTTGGGAGTTAGTTTTGTCTTAGAACGACATATTTTGGTCTAAATAGCATAAATCTCGAAGATCTTAGAGAAAGGTGTTAGGGTAAACAAGTTAGGACTGTTTTAAGTTTGTGTACATCTCTATGGGATTGTCTCCCCAAGTGCCTATTTGGATGTATCTTAACTTTTGCAACTATCCAAAAAGTAACCAACCTAATTACTGTTCAAATGCTTATTTGTTGTAAGATATTATAACTCTATAGACTCCCTATGAAATTATTCCTTCTGGCATGCTGTCATTTTGAAGAAAATTATGGACAAAAAAGTCATTTCCAAAAATGCGTCTCAGAAACGCACACGCGAATTCAAACATTCGCATTTTTGTATCACTGTGGAGACATGGCTTTGTTCTCGTGTACAAAATGTTCAAAATGCTCCCATTTTAACCATAATTTTTTTCCTGGGTTGAAATTTCCTAACCCAAACACTAACCCTAACCCACATCCTAATTCTAGTTTTTGAGTAATTTAAGTAAAATCCAAAAATCTAATTCGTGAAATTCTCAATGGAGACCTATTTATCTATAGAAATGAACCCTCCGGAGACGTTTTGTCTCCATTGTACACATTGTGTTCATGTCTCCAGAGGGTACCGAATTTCGGAACATGTGAACGAGAACGAGCAATTAAAATTGTGAGTCAGCAAATTTAGATCTCTATAAACATTGTCTTCCCGGAATACATAGCATTTTTTTTTAATAGAGCAAAATCGTTAGGTTATTCTTTCGATTTTCAGAACTTTTGCTGTTTCAAATATTAAACATTCACAACCGACAAAATGGTAAAATAAGTATAATGACAAGGTGAGATAAATTTCAATCGTGTTTCAGTTCCAGCTTAGCTCGTTCCGTGGCGAATCTTCCCGCGGCAGGCTAAACAGATTATTGGTATCAACCACTCATCTAATTATGCACGCTAAAAAAACCACACAGTTCAATCGATGATTCGATATTCGACACAGGTCATAATTCACAGAAAATTCACGATCTAAAGCATGACAGCTACGCTAGCTGTTGAGTCGTTATAATTCGATTACGTCATCGGGGACTCGGTCATGCCAGACGTTAATTGGCCCATTAATTTGCGCGGGAGCGGAGAGCGTACGAACAAGGCCGTATACATAATGTAACGACGTTAGCACCATTTACATCGCCGTCGGGGAAATTCGATTTCAGAGTGCGCCCTTTTCTAGAGGTTAGAGGGGTAATATGTCCTGCGAAAATGTTTAGGGTTGTTTACTTAACCTATTTTAAACATCTGGGGCCAATTTCATAGAGCTGCTAAGCACACACATTTGCTTAGCACAACAAAGTCTTGCTCATTTTAAAAACAGGTTACCAGCCAAAATTATACGTGTTTTTCATGCTAAGCAAACAAAAGCTCATTATCAATCCAAAACAATAAAGATCACGTACAAATTTGGTCTGTAACCTTGTTTTTGCAAAGAACGAATTGTCATGCTAAGCAAATTGTTGTGCTTAGCAGCTCTATGAAATTGGCCCCAGGTTGAAAGTAAACCAATCTAATGTCTTACCGTTCCCGAGGAAAGACAAAAAAACAACAACGGTTGTTGTTTTTTCGTCTTTTCTCGGGAACATCGGGAAGATCCGGGGAGGGGGAGGTGTCGGGGTTGTTGAACAACCCCGACACCTCCCCCTCTCCGGATGTTTACATCGATCACGACGGTACGCATACATTTTTACTGTCGTTTTCATTCAATGTTCGATACAGGTTTTGTGTGTCCAATCAATTACACAAAGCACCAATGCAAAAAGGTTGTTTCCTGCACGTCCGCAAAATGCTGGAATCACGACTACACCAAAACAGCTTATAATGACACAGAAACATTCAGTTTTTAAAAGATGGTTGTGTGGACGTTTATACCCTACTTTTAAATGCTCTTACCGATTAACATCATTACGTTTAAAACGCGTTTTTTAACCCAAAGACGATTCTGTATAATGTTGTTTGTAACCGTCATATTGGTTGAACAAGAATGATTTGAAATTAAAGACGCCATCTTTGAGTTTGAATGAGCCATCAGTAAATTCCCTCACACCCAACCATCACCCATCCTTTTACCCCCCCCCCCCCCCCCCACCCCCCAGTTCCCCTCCTCCCCCACCCCCCACCCCCCAGTTCCCCTCCTCCCCCTGCTCTTCCCATAACTCTTCCCTTTCCCTCCATTTGTTGTATTTTGTTGCCTTGCCAGGCCTCTTCAAGGTTTTATCCCCTTGGTTTTACACCTGAGTCCTAGGTTGCTTTTGAACTGTGATGTCACCCTTTTAAAGTGTAATATTGTATTTGATGTTTTTAAACCCTACCTGTAAATTGTTCTTATTGTCATTTTCACTTAAATGTCAATAAAGGTATTTCGAATATAACTCATGTTTTTTTTTACGTATACCTTCAGTGGCGCCACGTTTGACATCTCAATCGTGTCGACGTGTCATACAGAATACAAAGTGCATTTGAACTTGAAGCTGTCATTAATGATTCGTCCCCAAATTATGTTCTTTACGTTGCCGAGAGACAAGGTAACTTGGCACATCATTTCCCGAAGCGTGCATTGCTGTCCGACATTGTTTGACTTTGTGTAAATTGAAAACTACAATTTCCTGGACTTGCTGCCGCTGTCATTATTGAAATAGCTCTGTTTTATTAGAAGGATTTAATTTAGACGTCGATGTATTCCATGCATTCCAGCCTGTCTATCCAGCGGGGAAGCTGCTTGGATGGCATTTCCCTTGTGCATTATGGTGGCAATTAGATCTTCAATTAATCCCTCACACAAATAATTAAAGCGCGCGAACTAGAGAATATAATATATTATTTTATAACTGCGTTAGGGTGATTACAGAAAAATTATTTGATTATGAAGGATAGTATATTATAAACACTACAAAAATACTTTTTAAACACGTACTTTTCTTTATGCATAATTTAATATTTTTTTAAAAAGAATGTGTACACAGCGTGGCAGCTCATACAAAATGGCACCTAATGTTGTTTTTTTAGAAAGAATAGAAAAGTCTATACATCAAATAGCGGTTCATGGTTCAGCCATATCCTCCGTGATAAAGCATTGATATCGCACACATAGACGAGATTGGCTGTTTAATGAGATTCAATTTAGTGCGCGGATAGTGTGTGTGGGAGTAGAAATTAATCCGCCCCGCGAAAGACAAACACAAGTAATTGATGGTATTTTCATCGAGTGTCTGGCAATAACATAAAACACTATAATTATATGTATGCTAATTAACTTTGGGCACTCCAAATGGGCACTTAGGGAGACAATCCCATAGAGATGTACACAAACTTAAAACAGTCTTAACTTGTTTACCCTAACCCTTTTCTCTAAGATCTTCGAGATTTATGCTATTTAGACCAAAATCTGTCGTTCTAAGACAAAACTAACTCCCAAATATATATTTTTTTTTAGGGTAGCTAGACACTTAGGGAGGCACTGAAATGTCTCCCTAAGTGCCACTGTCTCCTTATTACCTAAAAACTTACGCTAATTTGTCTCCCCAAGTGCCTATTTGTATAAATTGTCTTAATCATAGTTGATTATCACTCGCATTCGTAGTGTGAATTGAATCAGAGATACACAAGGAGAGAAAACCTTGCGCCGCGTGGATTTTTGTCCTGTGCCCATCAGGGGCCAATTTCATGGAAGCTGCTAAGAACAAAAATTTGCTTAGCACAAAAAAGTCTTGCTCAGTAAAAGCAGGTTACCAGCCAAAACTCCATGTGCTTTTCATGTTAAGCAAAAACCAGCGGAATACTAGTCACAAACAATATACATCACCTGAAAAAATTTGGTTCGTAACCCTGTTTTTGCCAAGGTAGAATTTTCTTGCTAAGCAAATTATTGTGCTTAGCAGCTCCATGAAATTGGCCCCTGATCACAATAATCGTCAAATAATCGGGAAACGGCTGAAAGGCAGATTTACGAAACATTGTTCGAGCAAAAAAAAGAAAAAGATATACGCTTCTTAAAGCAATTGGCTATAGTTGAATTGCGTGTCTGTACACAAAATACGCACAAAAGGGATTGTATACATTTGGTAATTACTCAAAAAATTAATGGCAATAAAAACTTACTTGGTAAGTACAGCACCTTTGGATAGTATAATGCATTTTTATAAACATTTCACTTTAAAGTACTGCGGTTATGAAAAAAGATATCACTTTTTATCCCCAAAAATTTGAATCTGAGAAGCGTTACTGCAGTGACGTTTCTCAGATTGTGTATTCCAATGCAGATTATTCTTCCTGCGTGGACATAACCGCTCCAGATTTTCGGCAATATCTCAAAATCGCTACCACCTTTTGAAATGAATTTTTTATAGGTTAGTTTTATGGTATATATCTATAAATATAAAGGATTGAAACAAACAGTGGGTTCAAATTATTAAACGTATACGATCCCTTTAAAGCAATTGGCTATAGTTGAATTGCCTGCCCCGTTCATAAAATACGCATTAATGTCTGGTCGGTAATACATTTAAACTTGCACATTGCATTGGCAAGCACTCATAGCAAAACCTTGAAGTCACTTGACGGTTATTTGTTGTTGCAAGTTCTCATTTATTTGGTTAAAACAAAATCATACAACTACCCTAGCGTGCTAACATTTTTATGTACCTGCAAATACCATAAGCCAATGTTAATAAAACAAATAAAAACAAAATACCCATGTACATGCGTTTGAGCGCGGCAACCATTTCCCTAGATTACTACAAGTATCAACATATTGTTTGCGATGTCTGGTAAATTCTAAGTGCTACCTATTTATTCAAACGATACACCAGATATCCACTTGCACTAGATTATAAATGAACCTTTTAGGACCGAAAGACATCTTTGGTTCTTATGTGCATAAATCATTATTGTTGGCGCAATTGTCTTTTGATAGGGACAGCTAAATTAAATGAACAGCTGTTAGAGCATCCTTTCTAGAACATATGTATTGATGAGCGTAATGTGTTGACAGAACGCATGCGGCTAATGGAGACTCGTCGCCGCAGCCGCGCCGGCTTGCGATCGAGTCTCTCGATGTCGGGAATTATATTAGGGTTGCCATGGTAACCGAGCAGTAGAGAACGGTTATCCGTAACGCGATATCTAGCGATCGGTTTGATGGCTGTATGACGGAGGTATGTCTGCACCAGTCGCATGCGTGTACATGTACAGGTACATCAAGTAATATTTTAGATGATTTCCCAAGATGCGATAGACGAAATAAAACAGCAAGCCTCGAAGATTGCAACGTAAGAAATAGGAAGGGAACGCTAACAATGACTGAAACATTCTGATGATCGCGTACTGCATGCATACTTATAATAATGGAATACTTGTTAAAGGTAGGATACACCATTTGCAGATATCAAAAATATTTACTACCGAATTATTAAGAAATATCTTACTCATTTGAAAGTAAATGTTGATTCTAGGCATCCAGCAAAAATATTGCCTTAGATATCCTGTAATTATTCCGAAAAATATAATTTTATAATGAAAAATTCGCGATCGCCGGATGGCGATCGCAAAAAAACAAAGATAACATAAGAATAACTGCTCGACGCCGGTTGAAAAACCCCACTGTTTTTCGTGCTTTTCTCGGCATCCATGATTGTAAAACTTCGGACAGCTCAGTTAAACGATATTTACTATAAAATACAACCCCCCAAATCTACTCATTCATGATAATTCAAGCAATGACCAATGGTGTATACTACCTTTAACCATTTACAATGTACCTTTTGATTTTGTATGGAGGCTTGAGCATGGGAACTACATGCATGTAGAGCAAATATGCGACCAGCTCCACAAAAATGGGTATTATGGGACAATTTATTTTAAATGAGTTACATAAAGCTGGATTGATTACATTATAAGCTTTAAATTGGTATAGGTTTGAACCCTGTGGCATGTAGCATTCTGGAGATATACCGATTTTTGCATAACCATATTGTACAAATTAAGGGGAGTGCCTTCAGAGATACAGCCCTTTAAACACAGCAAGAGTCGCACAGAATACAAACAAAGGGACACAAAAACGTTTGTTTTATCATCTTTATTCATTAATATTAATATTTGTGTAAATAAATTATGAAAGTATTGATATAAAAGAAGCTAATAAACCCCCCCAAAAAAAATAAAAAAAAATAAATAAATAAATAAATAAAAATAAAAAATAAAAAATCACGTTGTGAAAACTGTTTCACTCTCTTCACATAGAACAGATCTTTACGTGAAATAGCATCCTGTTTTCGCAGAGCAGGTCACATAATAGTATTTTATGTGCCGTGACCAAAATGATTACGAGTAACTTAGGACAGGTTATAGGAGAATGCTGTTTATGCTGTCAGTGTCGCGTGTCGCTTATATTACCCCAGAAAAATATTATATCTTTTTGTAAAAACGTATAGGTAGTGTTATAATAATAATAATAATAATGGAAATTTATATAGCGCCAAAATCCGCCTAAAAGACGCTCAGGGCACTTTACAATTTTAACAAAAAAAACAAAAAAAAAAAAATTATCTTAATAAAGAAATAAACTGTCGTATTGCAGTTTGAATTGAATAATACAACCCTTGTTAGAGGTAGGATACACCATTTGCAGATATCGAAACATTTTACTACCAAATTATTAAGAAATATCTTACTTTATTTGAAAGTAAATAATGATTTGTTGGCGTTCAGCAAAATGATTGCGCTAGATATCCTATAATTGTTCCGAAAAATTGAATTTTATACAAATAAAATAAATTGATCTACCTGTATAATATATTTGCATTATCACTTTTTAACTCGATTCAATTTTCGCGACATCTGGACTAAACGCTTACTAAGTTGTTTAGAAATTCCGAAAATAGTGCGTTATGACGTGTCGATATCTGATGCAAGTCAATTATTTGTGCTAACACTAACAGTGCAATTCCTTACATGGTAAAACTACTAAATGGAAGCTGTTTTTAACCCTCATTTGTGATGCGATCAAGCAATATCAGTCGGAACTCGGCAATTCTTGTTTTGAGATAGGGCCAAAATATGTTCGTAGGGGTGGACAAATCCAAATTGACTTTTTTACAAAACAGATGGGGAAAATATTTTTTTTTTACATGAAAATACTCTTTTAACCAAATTCAGAAGGGAAGTGATACAAAAGCTTTATTTACTCAGTTTCTTTATTTTTAACGTGCTGGTGTTCAAATGGTTGTAATCTTGTAACCAAAGGTCGTATTCACATGAGGTTTTCACTGAAATGGAGCCTGAAGTACGGTACAAAAGAATATGTAAATATCCCCAAAATGACATGGGCCTACTTCAGACTGATTTTGCTTGATCGCATCACAATTGCAGAAGTCACTGTTTGGGTACGGGTCGGTTGTTCGACAGCGTAAGGGTGGACAGATTTATAGTCTTGTAGTTCATAGTGTTTGTGCACTTGGAGCTTGGTGCATATATTGTGTTCCCGTGGGGTCGGGAGCGCGTGCACTGTCAACATACAGCAGTGTAGGGGTGACGTGGGTTTGTCATGTGGGGCGACGTTTTGACTAAAATTATTTAAAATGGTGCCTTATGTGACTGAGTTGCGTTGTTTTAGCTGGTATATGTTGACAGTGTAGGGGAGGGTATGTCTCGGCATGTTTGCGCTGTCGCCGCATAGGGAGGTTAAAGGTAGAATACACCATTGGTAATTGCTTGAATTATCATGAATGGGTGGATTTGGGGGGTTGTATTTTATAGTAAATATAGTTTAACTAACCTGTCCGAAGTTTTACAATCATGAATGCCGAGAAAAGCAAAAAAAAACCAGCGTTTGTTTTCAACCAGCGTCGAGCAGTTATTCTTATGTTATTTGTGTTTTTACGCGATCGGAATTTTTCTTTATAATTTTTTTTTCTTCAGAATAATTAAAGGATATCTAGCGCAATCATTTTGCTGGATGCCTAGAATCATTATTTACTTTCAAATGAGTAAGATATTTCTTAATAATTCGGTAGTAACAAATTTCGATATCTGCAAATGGTGTATTCTACCTTTAATTGTAATATTATAACATCTCATTTGGTTTGTAAATGTGAGTAATCATTTTTAATTTGTGTAAAGATTATCTCCGAGTTTAATCTATTTAAACTTTTTAATGAATTATAGTTTTTATTATAATCTTTAATACTTATAATGGTGAATTCAATGCAAATTTGATTTGGGCAACCAAGTAGGATTTCAATAAACCA
The DNA here is from genome assembly GCA_037893245.1 of Crossaster papposus. Taxonomy (NCBI): domain Eukaryota; kingdom Metazoa; phylum Echinodermata; class Asteroidea; order Velatida; family Solasteridae; genus Crossaster; species Crossaster papposus. The sequence goes on along the minus strand of JBAIAA010000914.1, from coordinate 63,191 downwards.
TGAATAATAATAATAAACACAATTTCTTTCAGCCTCATTGGCAAGGGACGCTGAATATGCTGAATTTATTGTGGGATTACAATGATTATTCATAGTTATATTTTTTAAAGAATTCGTCTGCATCGCTCAGACAAAAAAAATTATCGTTGATATGCGGAATAAATCACGTCAAATCACGCACCAATACATTGTTTACAATGGGTAAGAATAGCACAAAGACACCAGACCATTCCAGAGCTGGGGGTTGTTAGCGTAAGGCTTGCCCCGAATCACGTGATATAGTAACAGTATCTTTAGTCTGAATAATTTAAAGTTAAAACGCACCAATCATTTAAAACAAGTCAGTGTACCAGATGTTATTTAAATAAATTTAACACGCAAATGACTTAAAGGTAGGATACACCATTTGCAGATATCGAAAATATTTACTACCGAATTATTAAGAAATATCTTTCTTGCACTGCCTCAACCCTATGGAACAATCTCCCGGAACATTTGAAAAATATTGATTCCATTGATAAGTTCAAGATTGCTTTAAAGATGTACTTATTTAACATTTAGGTCATGCATTTTTGTTTGAAACCTAGTTCATCTTGTATTTGTATTCTGTTGTCTTTTTTCTTTCTCTACAGCGCATAGGGACATGTTTAATCACTATGTGTTATGCGCTATATAAAAATGGTTAATTTCACTTAATGGGCACTTTGGGAGACAAATTAGCGATAGTTTTGATTCACTTGGGAGACAGTGGCACTTAGGGAGACATTTCAGTGTCTCCCTAAGTGTCTAGCTACCCCACAAAACGATATTTGGGAGGTAATTTTGCTAGGAGAAGACAGATTTGGGTCTAAATAGCATAAATATGAAATTTCGTGGAAAAAGCTCCAGGTAAAAACGGGTTAGGTTACAATAAAGATTGTGCACGACTCTATGGGATTGTCTCCCAAAGTGCCCATTTGGAGGTATAATAATTATTATTATTATTATTATTAAATAATGATTCTAGGCATCCAGCAAAATGATTGCGCTAGATATCATGTAATTATTCCGAAAAATAAAATGTTATGAAAAAAAAAATTATTCGAGAAAAAACAAAGATAACATAAGAATAACTGCTCGACGCCGGTTGAAAACAAACGCTGTTTTTCGTGCTTTTCTCGGGATCCATGATTGTAAAACTTCGGACAGGTCAGTTAATGATATTTACTATAAATTACAACCCCCCAAATCTACCCATTAATGATAATTCAAGCAATTACCAATTGTGTATCCTACCTTTAATGCGAAAAGCCTGCGCTAAAATAGCCAATTCACTCACCAATAATATATCAAATTCTTAACTGCTACCGACATATTAATCAAAATATAAGATTGAAAGCCTCCCCCTCCCTTGTGGTGGTCATTGTGCTTGCGGAATATTGTGGTTTATCATGGTTTTTAGTGGGAGGGGCGCGTTAGGTAACAATAGTCTAGAGAGTGTATAGGTATGGGGACTAAGAGGGGAGTCCCTTGGTCCCATATCTTGCTGGGTATAGCTGCCGAAGTCGGACAAGATATGTATAAACACCAAGGCTGATTCAAAGAACGTCAAACAAAGAATTGAATCCAAATAGGCACTTGGGGAGACAATCCCATAGAGATGTACACAAACTTAAAACAGTCTTAACTTGTTTACCCTAACCCTTTTCTCTAAGATCTTCGAGATTTATGCTATTTAGACCAAAATCTGTCGTTCTAGGACAAAAATAACTCCCAAATATCGGTTTTTTTAGGGTAGCTAGACACTTAGGGAGACACTGAAATGTCTCCCTAAGTGCCACTGTCTCTTTATTACCTAAAAACTTACGCTAATTTGTCTCCCCAAGTGCCTATTTGGAAGAATTTATAAATTGACTATTGAATTGAACCACAGTTAGGCAGTTGGTCGTATACGTGTCCTAACTAGGCACGGAGAGCTTTCACTTGCAATTGCTAAAATCATTTTTCATGTAAGTAGCGCTTAGCGGCTTTTGTGCCTGAACTCTTTGGTAAAGAAACGGCCGCGGAGGGCAATGGAGTCACCTACGTATCGATCTTGTCTCGGAGTAAAAATAGATTGAGATGTTTTCGAAGCTGCTCGGATTATGAATAGAAAGTAAAAGTGCAAAGCAGGGAACTTTTAGAGTACATTTTGTACAATCTGTCGTGGCATGCTCGTAACGCCTGCTCCCCGTCTTATATTATTTACGATATCTTTGATAACATTTTATATTTATATAAATTGTCAAATATTAATTGGTCACGATCGTTTATGTATTATACAGGACAAACTCCTTTCTTTTGCAAAGAAATTATACCTTACTTGGGTTTAATATTACTTAATCAACATTATTGATGTAAAGTACCAAATAGAAATCCTCGAAATGCGAGGTTTTTAGGTTTTAGTTTTTCACATGCGGTAGAAAGCACATCATTTGCTCTTCATTTTGGTGTATCACTTAGGTTTACACCTTATAATGTACAGTTATTTGGGTGAAATAGCTGACTGTTTCCATTGATTTCTGTTGTGTAGGACATTGTAAAAAGGTGTAGGCCTACATGTATTACACTCAAAAGCAGTTCTGGTGACTTGCGACTCATTCGGTTCGGTTGGGTAAGAAATAAAATAATTGATCATTGCCATTTAAAGGTAGTATACACCATTGGTAATTGCTTGAATTATCATGAATGGGTGGATTTAGGAGGTTGTATTTTATAGTAGATATCATTTAATTGACCTGTACGAAGTTTTACAATTATGGATGCCGAGAAAAGCACGAAAAACAGCGTTTGTTTTCAACCGGCGTCGAGCAGTTATTCTTATGTTATTTTTGTTTTTTTCGCGATCGCCGTCCGGCGATCGCGAATTATTCTTTATAAAATTCTATTTTTCGGAATAATTACAAGATATCTAGGCGCAATAATTTAGCTGGATGTCGAGAATCATTCTTTACTTTCAAATGAGTAAGATATTTTTTAATAATTTGATAATAAATTTGTCGATATCTGTAAACGGTGTATCCTACCTTTAATACAGGCAAATACGTTTCTGTTTACCCCCCAAAATATTCTCGTTTCGACAGAGTCGTGTTAATTAGAACTAATGCACTTGTAAAATTCAGAAACATCTGTTTTCTGCTACTTGGAGGTATCGTGTGCCTTTTCTCTTCTAACCCCCCCCCCCCCCCTTTCCCCCTTCACTTAAATGCAAGGCACCTTAAAGTGCCGCGAATAACCATTATTCACAGAGAAACATCAAAATGCCAAAAATTGATATTTTGAATTTCAGAGAGTGCGCCCGTTTTCGCCTTCGCACTCGTAAAATGCCAATCGATCAGATACAGCAAGATGTAGTTCCGCTACGTTAGCCACCCAAAGCCAGCGGACTATACGATTACGATGCTAGAGTAACCAGCACTTCAGAAATAAAATATAAAAGTATAATTAATGACAATCTTCAGACGCCTCTGGTAGCTAGTATTAGACTTGTTTTCCCAGTCCTCCTTGGGTAATGATTAACCATAGGTAAAGTGGTAGGACACCAGACTCGTACATCATGATTCGTGACACGAGTGTCCAAAAACATTGCATTATTATGAAAGTGGTGCTTATTTCTTGGTTGTTTATAATAAGGCGGTTGTGAGTAGCGAAGTAATTTATTTTCCAATCGTTTAGTGCGGGGGAATTAGAAGTAGATAATTAACGGAGTACTTGTGTAGCTGTGAACACAATAATAAGGTTCATGCAGCTCAGACACGCGTAATTTGTTGTATTGACCTAACCAATTATGTAGATTAATTTTTTTGAGATGGGCTACAAACAACCTGTTAGAGCCAGAAGTACGATACCAAAGGAAATATAATTGATAAATAAGATGGTATTAATAATTGATCGAACGAATAACTCGTCTGTTGACATTGGATTGGAAGTACCCTTTTCAAGTTACTCCAGAAATCAGGATAGTGTTTGATATCGATTGGCAAAACAGCCAACTGTAATTAAGACCTTTTAATTATCAAACCGTTTATACAGTGTGTCCCCCCCCAAAAAAAAAAAAAAAAAAAAAAAAAAAAAAAAAAATGTTGAGGACCTTACTCTTTCCAGAAAAATATATATCGCACTTAGCTTTAGGCCAAAAAAAACCCCAAACATGTTTAGCGTCATGCCTTTTTTTTTTAAAGGAAGGAGGAGGCCCTTTTTTTTCTTCAAAATGGCTGCCCGACACATCTTAATTCGAGTCATGTAGTGAACATGTCACACCCTATCTTCCAATTTAAAATTAAAACATGGTTCACCCACCATTAAAAATCAAAATTCATGTGGGTCGATCATGACTGTATGCACCGTACACGACTATATACACGCCCCACCCTAGCCTTCCTATTAGAACAAAAGACATTTTCAGAGCATGTCCGCAGTGATGCTAAAGTCTAAAATACGATCTTAAAATTTTATTATCTTTAAAAAAAAATACAAAATAATAATAAAAATCTTTTTTTACCAAACTTATAATTTTTTTTTGCCTTATGCTATAATCATATCTTGGTTGGTTATATCTCGTGGTTGAATTTGAACCAAATCGGCAAAATATTGGCTGCAAAGTCACTGATTGAATTGTGCAACTTGGATCCCAATTTGGTACATTTTTCTTTCATCGTATTAATGTTTGGTAATTATGTGAGGTCGATGTCGTGTACAATGAGCTATAGGCATTAATGTAACTAATGTATAATATTTAAAGGTATAGGATACACCATTGGCAAAAATATTTACTACCAAATTATTAAGAAATATCTTACTGGTTTGAAAGTAAATATTTATTCTAGGCATCCAGCAAAATGATTGCGCTAGATATCCGGACGGCGATCGCGAAAAAACAAAGATAACATAATATGAACTGCTCGACGCCGGTTGAAAAAACGCTGTTTTTCGTGCTTTTCTCGGCATCCATGACTGTAAAACTTCGGACAGGTCAGTTAAACGGTCGATATTTCCTATAAAATACAACCCCCCAAATCTACTCATTCATGATAATTCAAGCAAATACCAATGGTGCTGTATCCTACCTTTAAAAGACATTTAATTATCACATGCTTTTATTTCATTACACTAACAAAATAAGCGCTTCCTTTGTATTCTCTTGTCACTCTTGCTTTCTTATGCTTTTGTTGTGATACGAGTCATTCCGATGAGGCGCATCAATATTACGGAGTGTGGCTGAGTGGTTAGGCTTTGCGACTCTCCTTGATGTCCAGATTAGCCCAATTCCCGACCTTTACACACATTGAAAGGCATCACGTTTATTGTCATTTTAGCCAGCAAATTACCTCGGACGGATTTAACTCGCACTGACCCGCGCCGTTACCTCAAAACCAGGGGCTTCGTTTTTGTTTCCTTTAGCTTTTAACACCATGCACATGGGGCAAAAGCACTCGGCAGTCAATACTGCTTCCTAACAACGGCTGGTACCCGAGGCTACACTTAAACGTAATCTTATCACATCAGAACGAAACACGGCGGTGATGGGGGCTGCATCGCAATTTCATTTACTTCATGTCAGTGAGATATAGGAGTAAATTAAAGGCACTTGTACAGTCTTTATTAAACTATTCACGAATGGGTTGAGGCAGTAAATTTGGTTTATCAAGCACAAAATATTTGATTAGCGATGTTACAGCTGCGCAGACTGTCAGCCAAAAGTTGTAAACACTGCATTGTTATTTCCGGCTTGTCGATACAAATGTTTAGCTGAAAAATATTCCTCTTATAGCAGCTCGATCTTAAGCCCTGTTCGCACTGGACTTAATTTGGGCAAACTAACCGAGCCAATGGGTAACTTGCCCATTTCAAGTCCAGTGCGGACAGCCTGGGTAACTTTCCTCACAGGTAACGTACCCACGCCGCGTGGGTAGTTTAACCGAGCCAAAGGTGCCCAGGAAGATTGACCAGGAAGATTTAACCGAGCCAGAAAATCCAGTGCGGACGCGACGTCTCGGTTAAATCTTCCATCACCCATAAATAATGTTGAGAGCTAGCGTCGGGAACAGACGATCCGGTCGTCAAGTCGCGGTCATAGGTCACGCAGGGCGCCCTCTTTATTGTTTTGGAGCCAGCTCGGTTAGTTTACCCATCGTCTCGGCAATTCTACCCGCGTTAATTAAATTCAAGTGCGGACGGTGGGAAGATCAACCCATCGGAATGTTACCCGGCGTCATGGTCAAATTACCCAAAATGTTTATCCAGTGCGAACACGGCTTAACTGGGTTATGTTACAAAGCTAGCTGGAACCTGCCGACATCAGATACGCAACAATTACGGTCCAAATTTCCACCTGTTTTGTTCTTCAATAACTATGTGCGCCGCGCGTTATCACTTGATATGATACTATTAGGCAAGTTTTTGTTCCTACCTGCTTCAATTTACGACAGCAATCACGACACTCTATAGCCGTGTTCGCATTGGACTTATTTTGGGGAAGGTTTTACTGAGACGATGGTAAAATAAAAAATGGTCAAATGTAACCACTGTTCGCACTTGGACTTTCGACACGGGAAAATTTTACCGAGACCGTGGGAGAAGTAGCCGAGCTGTCATTATAATGACTCATGAGGGCGCTTTGCGTGACCTTTCTGCATTGACCCCGAATGTGATAACGATGCGATTTGCATGCATCAGCGTGCGGCGCCCGCACGTAAACAATGCAAAGAGCGCATGCGCAGTGCCTTGTATAGCGTGACCTTGCATTGGAGGGCCTGTGGACGTTTTCCTGGGACGAAGTTACCGAGTCGCGCTGTTCGCACTGGACTTATCGTCTAGGGAAAAGGGACCAGGGACGTTTTCCCGGGCAGCAGTTGGCCGGTAGAAGTACCCACTGGACTCGGGAGAAGTACCTGAGAGGAAAACGTCCTAGGCTGTCCGCACTGGACTTAAAATGGGAGAAGGACCCATCGTCTAGGTACGTTTTATCATTTTAAGTCCAGTGCGAACAGGGCTTATCTTCTCATTTCCTCCTCGTCGACACCGCCGCTTCGGCTCCCAGAGAGCGCGACTGATGTTGAATTAGCCAAGCTTGATCGAGTTCATCGATTCTCAAATTCGTATCTTTGTGGAGACAATTTTCTTTTGAAAACACCTTTCGATCGAAACTATATTTATTAGAATAATTGCTCAGGGTACTTTGCACCAGTCCTATCTTTACATCGAGAAATTTTATTTTTTTCTTTCCCGAATTCGGTTGGTGTGTTCTCGTGTTTTTTTATAGGCCTATATGCCTTTAAAGGTAGGGTACACTATTTGCAGATATCAAAAATATTTACTACCGAATTATTAAGAAATATCTTACTCATTTGAAAGTAAATGTTGATTCTAGGCATCCAGCAAAAAGATTGCGCTAGATATCCTGTAATTATTCAAAAAAAATATAATTTTAAAATTATATAATGAAAAAAAAAAGATAACATAAGAATAACTGCTCGAAGCCGGTTGAAAAAACCCGCTGTTTTTCGTGCTTTTCTCGGCATCCATGATTGTAAAACTTCGGACAGCTCAGTTAACTTCGATATTTACTATAAAATACAACTCCCCAAATCTACTCATTCATGATAATTCAAGCAATGACCAATGGTGTATACTACCTTTAAATTAGTCATTAAGTCCTCAACAAAAATAGCAGAAAGCTTTGGCAATAGTTTTATTTTCGTTTCATACCTTTCCATTAATATTACGTTGAACTAAAATGATGTCTGATTGCAGTTTATATTGATTGTTCATTTATTATAATGTTTACAGTATTGTCACATTGAACAATGTCGAAATTTAATTTGCAGAAAATAGCACAATTTCCAACTTTAACGTGCATAGATAGGTGCAATTAGAAAGGTTTTTCTACATTACACAGCACGGCCACCCACGCATGTCTGCAATAACACGGGATGAGTCCTAACATGGTGAATATAGAGGCAGTTACTCACGCCTCTTATACAGCTCAATCGTGTGGTGCACTTAATAATTGTTCGGGCTCTCTACGTTTCGATGATTATTAATCAAACTACCTAAACAGTGGGCTATTGACACTGGAGTTTGGGGATAACTCGGGCTTGAAATTGAAAATGATGAGGTGAAATCCGTATGCTTATAGTTGGCCATCAGTGGCCCAACTGGGATTTTTTTTCTCTCACAACGACCTATATCATGTGGCATAGTTAAAGGTAGTATAGGCCTACACCATTTGCAGATATCGGAAATATTTACTACCGAATTATTAAGAAATATCTTACTCATCTGAAAGTAAATAATGATTTTAGGCATCCAGCAAAATGATTGCGCTAGATATCCTGTAATTATTCGGGAAAATATAATTTTACAAGGAAAAATTCGCGAAATAACACGAATAACTGCTCGACGCCGGTTAAAAACGAACGCCGTTTTTCGTGCTTTTCTCGGCATCCATGATTGTAAAACTTCGCACAGGTCATTATAATTATATTTACTATAAAATACAACCCTACAAATCTACCCATTCATGATAATTCAAACAATTACCAATAGTGTATACTATACCTTTAATATAGTGACGCTTTTAACTGTTTGGTAGCAGGCCTCAAACTCTTTTGTTTTCAGTGGCGTAACTACTGGGACACGGAGGCACATGCCCCTTTCCTCGGTGTTCCGTACCCCTTTGAAATGTTGAATTGCACACAATATATAAAGGTATCATCATTGCCCCCCCCCCCCTCCTGAAATACTGAAAAACCCTGCACAAATTCCACCCTAGTCACGCCATTGTATAAACTCATCACAAAAAGTATTAAGACACTCAAAACATGATCAAATAATTAACGGCACGAAAGGGTAGGGATTAATCGAAGCAAATAACCCAGTGCATCATTTTGTTCTGCGTATTTCGACACCTCGATTGTTGGGATACGATGTTGCGAAGCGGAGTTACTTTTAGTTAATTTTAATGGTCGTAGATCCAGTTTCAAAAGTGATGACAATCATCCCTATAATTAAAAGTAAGGTTTATATACCTCCAAAATGGGCACTTAGGGAGAAAATCCCATAGAGATGTACACAAACTTAAAACGGTCCTAACTTGTTTACCCTAACCCTTTTCTCTAAGATCTTCGAGATGTATGCTATTTAGACCAAAATCTGTCGTTCTAAGACAAAACTAACTCCCAAATATTGTTTTTTTTAGGGTAGCTAGACACTTAGGGAGACACTGAAATGTCTCCCTAAGTGCCACTGTCTCCTTATTACCTAAAAACTTACGCTAATTTGTCTCCCCAAGTGCCTATTTGTATAAATTTGCATTATTGTTTCGAATGATCAGGTTTATATCTGTTGCATTTTTGTACACGTGTTTTATATATATATATATCAATTTTAATTTTTTTAATTTTTTTTTTTTTTGGGGGGGGAGGGGAGGGGGGTTTACATGCTCTTAGATCCCATTTAGACCCTTTCCCTGCACAACTGTGACCTTGTTAAAATATTGAAAGCCCAAGTTTGCTACGGCCCTATACTTCTCCGTGGGAGTAGTATCCCTCCGCCACGATAATGTAGGGTCAATCTTTAAAATGTCATCAGTGCGAAGGCCCCGTCTGTCTGCTCAGACGGTTTTCATCAATCAGATTCCCGATAACTAAACAGTCTCTGATTTCAATCTTCGAGGCAGCTGTAACTCTCGAAATGTCTAACTCCTCTCAACGAAAGAGGCTGTGTCTGGGTTTTAGATTTGTCCCAGTTTAAAGGAACAGGGCAGTCGTGCAAACCCGATACTGTAGCAGAAACCACGTTTCGTCAGCGAAAATGATCAGGGGCCAATTTCACGGAGCTGCTAAGCACACAAATTTGCTTAGCACAAAAAAGTCTTGCTCATTAAAAACAAGTTATCAGCCAAAATTCTACGTGTTTTTCATTCTAAGCAAAAAAACAGCTGATTATCAATCAAAAACAATAAAGATTACGTGAAAATTTGGTCTGTAATTTTGTTTTTACCAAGGACACATTTTCATGCTAAGCAAATTTTTGTGCTTAGCAGCTCTGTGAAATCGGCCCCAGTGCATTTGCTGAAACCTCTAAGGTGTTTTTGTACTGAAAGAAAGCAAAACGAATTTAACAATATTAACAATTTCCTTATACATGTGTCGGGTTTACTCGACTATTTTGAGCATAATGTTTGAAAAATGTGGTAAAGAATTGTTACTAAACAAAGAACATGGTTATACATTTTGATTGCTACAGCTTTTAGTCTAGCAGCCGGTTGATTTTCTCAAAATGTTGACTTAGTATGTAGTATAATTGTCAGAAACACAAAAAACATAATGGTTTATACACATACCAATTTTTATGACAAACAACTAAATGGGACGATTGTGATTAATTCTTAAGTTTGAGTGGTACACCCTAAACATATCCGAATCAGACTGACCTGAAAATCCAGGTTTTATTTGGCTCAAGCCTTTCCGGGTCAAAATTGACACTATTTCAGGTAAATATGACACTCTACTGGGTCCAAAATGGCACCTATTCAGGTGAATTGGCTGAGAAAAATGCCATCTTGACCCAGAAACCTAGAAAAGTGTCGTTTTTGACACGCAAACGGTTTGAGTCAAATAGAACCCGGGTCAGCCTAGATGTTTTAGAAAGTACTGTATATTTAGCACTTTTATTAACGACGTATAACTGCGTTCTGGAAAATATATTCTGACTTTTTTAATGTAAAAAGGTGAGAAAAAACCTCCTCAATATCCAAAAGAATGAGTCTCTTAATTAATAAATTCACTCCAAAAAGAGTGAAATTAAGTTTTTTCAGAATGACAAATACTCCAAAAAGAGTGAAAACCGCTTCAACATAGTGAAACTGTTACCCTCCTGAAGAACCACATAAACTAGGACAACTCTGAACAAAGGCTGTCCCTCATAATGCTTCCCAAAAGACTGAAACTTATTAGTTTTAACTCGGAAAATACTCTTTTGGACTGTTTTTTAAGAGACTCACTCTTTTGGAGTGAGTTTTTCACTCTTTTTCATTTAAAGAGTAACTCCTATTTTCAGGTCCTAGTTCCCGAGAGTGTACGCTGCCTTTCTGTATAGAGGAAATCAATGTTTTTGCCTTTGGTAACACTCAGTCTCGAACATTGTATCACCTGCTTTTTCTTGAAGACTAAGAGCACTTCCTGTGAAGCAGCCTGCCAGAATCTGTTCAGGCAACAAGTTACCATTTTGTATTATGAATTGTTGAATGTGGGGTAGCCTTGCACCTTTTATAGGGCAACCTGGGGCTGGGGCTGTATTATAGTTTATAACACATTCGTCTTTAGGACTGGCATTTCTATGCGTCGGGAAGATATTAATATTCGGTTTGCCCTTAAAGCCCAGTATTATGAAGCACATTTATTGCGGCGAGCATTAAAGGAAATTACCTTTATGTGCCTCGGGTTTTCTAACAAATAGCGACCTGCTCCCGATAAGCACTGGCTCTTCTGTTGGCGACGTGAAAACATCTTCGATGGTGAAGTGGATACAGCATTTAGGTTTGCGTATGTCGGAATGTGAATAGGCTTGTTTGTAAATCTCTTCAATGAAGACACTGTGAAGTGTCTGAAATAGCTAGACAAAACGTCAACTATACTGGATCCTTCATAATAAACGTTCTGGATTTGTCTGTAAACTTCTGTTTTGTAGTCTTCAGTTATTACAACCTACAAGACTAAAAGTTAATGTACAGACATACCTACGAAGAGAATGTTAATGTTGTGATGTTATAGTTATAGTTTATAATCGGGTAAATCGGTATGCAACCTTCGCCAAATACCATATCATAATCATAATCACAATGAGCTCTGTATACTGTGAATTAATGAATCCAAAATTATCGACAAGATAATGCCTCTTTAAAGGGATCGTATACGTTTGGTAATTACTCCAAAAATTAATGGCAATAAAAACTTGGTAAGAAGTACAGCAGCTTTGAATAGTATAATGCATTTTTAGAAACTTTTCACTTCGAAGTACTGCGGTTATGGAAAATGATATCACTTTTTGTCCCAAAAAAATTGAATCTAAGAAGCGTTACTGCAGTGACGTTTCTCAGATTGTGTATTCCAATGCAGATTATTCTATCTGCGTGGACAAAACCGCTCCATATTTTCGGCAATATCAAAAAATCGCTACCACCTTTTGAAATAAAATTTGTATAGGTTAGTTTTATGGTATATAACTATATAGGGTTGAAACAAACAGTGGGTTCCAATTACCAAACATACCTTTAAATGGTTCATATACTTGTATTAATCTCCAGCACTAGCATGCACTTCAACAAAACACAAAATGTGTCAATGCGCGTGCGTGCATATATCGCTTCAAACATCCTTCAAAATGGTCTATTTTATGGTTAGTGTAGAATCGGGATAAGAAGTGCTTCGTGTTTACACACGGCGATCGGCGCTTAACATTCCCAGTAATCTACAGACGCGATAAAACCCCTCCATGTGAATATACGGTATACGCACTTTGGCAATTGACGTAAATGGATTTGCCATTTTCTCCGTTTTGCTTCTAGTGTGAATTTCACGGTTTGGAAAGAAGTCTTCTTGGAACATCGGATACTATAGCCAGTAAGTAATGTATGTGTCTAGACGCGATATGTTATAAGATACAACTTAAAATGTCTTGGATGGACGCACTTTCTAAAGTAAAATGAATAAACTTCGCGGATATCGCATCTGTAAAATCTCGAACATTCCAGGAACATGCATTTTTGGGTAGAACAATGTAACCAATGATAGCTATAGACGTAACTTTACCCTGAATGTCGCCATCGTCTGAGGGGGGAAATATGACTCATTCCCCTCTAGCGTGTATCCGAAAGATAACTCATCTCGACAGTGACGATCATTATTATTCTCGTCGGGATCGTATACGCCTTGGGCAGCCGTTTTGCCGCTTTAATTGTGCGACTGCTATTTTCGTCAGTGCGTGGGTTAAGGTTAAACACAAGGCTGAAGTAACCGTTTTTCACGGGGCTTTGTCCCTGGTCATCAAGAAGGATTTCTCCTTAATACTGATCAAACATAATACCATCAGCCACCCACTCGCTTTGCGCAAATTAATCGTTTCCGTTCGTAGACAATCGAGTTGCTCGCGTCAATGCAGACCTGATCCATACAATTGATTTTGTTATCTTCAAGGTAGTCGGTTTGTCGTTTTTAAAACATCGTTCCCATGTTCTCTTCCAAAGCAAGCGTATACCGCAAAAGTTTACTGTAGCCGTGCAGGCGTTGGAATCTGCTTTTCCAGCTTGGCACCATATATGACAATTATTACTGAATTAAAGGCTACTGGCAAAAAGAGGGATGCGGCAAAGCATTTTTTTGGGAAAGGCGATTTAACGGTGGTATACGTAGGCCTATAGATGGTTTTTAAAATGCTAAAATGGATTTCGTATGTTGGCTCTATATGCGGCAAATATGGGGCAACGTTCCTGGAATCTTAAGAATCCCTCTAGATATATAGGGGATGTGTTAGGTAACAATAAATTGGGGAGATATAGGGACAAGAGGATGTCTATATCCTTGCGCCATACGGGCTGATCGATGGATATCGTTTGTTATAACACACCTCTTGCTAGTTCTGCATTCTGGTTGGCTGAAACACGGTCACGTGGGGTTAACTAATATAGGCTAGTGCATGAGATTTGTGCCACCGTGAATTTGCGGGAAATAGTTCCCCGGCCGAAGCGCGGGCAATAGACTTACATTTGTTGACTGGTTATTACAGCGCCCTCAAGATGTTTGCCAGGCTCATCTTAATATGAAAAATGGCGGTTTCTTTTCTTATTTCATAATTTGGATCGAGGTGTGTTATAAAACACATATGGACTGGCATGATTCAGTCACTAGAGCACGTCTATATGTGTATACTACTAGGTTTGTTAGGTTTGAATATCGGTTTGCTAGGGAGTTTTAGTGTCATGTCAGTTCTCAATGGTACAGCTTCTGAAAAGAGAGGAAATATGGCAAGGTGATCGAATGGTGTAAGATGTCGGAACTGAAACTGCAACATTATTACGAATTAGGCTATGGTTCAAAAACACGAAACTGCAGACGTTTTGAGCCGAGGGTTTTCAATCAAACAAATTGGGCGGAGTGCAGCCATGTCGAACTAAACCCTTGCCATTTTATTAATGGCGAAGATATCTTGGCTTTTCTTTTATGGCGATGCCAGCGATACAAAGTGTGGACGGGGTGGGATTGCAAGCGGATGTGTGTGAAACCCACGCATCACGTATGGACGTGCAATTTGTTTTTGTCTATCAAACCTTACGGCAAGCTTGTTGTGTTGGCATGGACATTTCTGAGACAGGAGTTATCGTAAAGGTTTTTATGCTGAGAATATCTTTTCATCGAGAGTGTTCCGATTCCACGGTAATTTTTTAGCACGATATTGTTCTTTCACTTCATGCGATTTTTCAGTTTAAATTGAGATGCCATCAGTAACAATTTTACAAAAGTCTTTTCCGAGGGTGAATTTCTTAATAAATCAATGTACCAAAATATATTTTCAAAAACTCCGACTTTTAATTTACGCGTCAATTTTCCTATTGGAGGGGTCTGGAAGCGCGCCACCAAGAGTCGACTTTCAGGCTATCATGCAAGACGTCCTACGCGATTGGGACGTCTTACAACCAAGACTATCGTCACAGAAACTATTGATTTTTTTTGTCAGTCTGAGATATATCTTAAAGAATAAACAAACTAAGAATATTACAAAAAGACAAAATACATGTATATCCGAGGTGTTGTCGAGGATAACACAAAAAAACTATAGAACAGCTTATGTCCATTAAATTTGTTGTCCTCTACATTCAAAATATATTAACATAAATACATACAAAATTTAAACACACAAAATATTAAAAAACTTTGACGAAAGACATTGTTCAGGTTAACGTACTATAAAATAAAAACAATACATGTATTATAAGACCGTAAGATTATAAGATTATAAGACCGTAATCAAACAATGAATAATACAATTTATTCTTAAAATATACAAAGACAAAAACACTTTCATAAAACATAATTTGTTTTTACATAAAATCAGATATCGTTAGTACAAACATGGAGGAATAAGAAAGTACAAACCACACACGTTTACTGAACTTTACTAATACCGTACTGCCTTTTTTATAGTACGAAAGTACACATAATTTAGTAATAGTGCATGGGCGTTTGGCCTCGTTGATCCTTCTTATTCCTTCATGATTCACCCATGTTGATTTACCTCACGTCACGTGGCAATTATCATTTAATTATTTACTGTCGTGGTTCCGTCGCGCGCATTGAACCATGGAGGAATAAGAGCAGATTCCTCCATGATTGAACCGTGTCCATGTTTTGATTGTCGCGTACGTAACTGTATTCAACATAAACTCACCATATTTACCCACCACATACCAAGCTAATCACGCGTGAAGAGTGGACGCATTCAATCAAGCGACAGTACCATGAAGAAATAATTTGTCCATGCTACTACTACTACTAGCCCACAGACGAGGAAGATAACTTTCGTATCAACCCAACAGTACTTTCAAATAGGATTTGCCCGTGTAATGCAACATGATGTTTTAGGTCCCATTTGTAGGTTTCCAATTAAGGATCTTGTGCACCATGTACAGTCTTATCTCGTGCAGTGGCCTTCTTTGAAAAGAGAGTATTCTGACACCATTTTGGTTGTGTACAACGTCTATGAATGATGAGAGTTTAATGGATTTTCGAAGGAATAATTTCACAGGGAGTTTTAGTGTCATTTAATATCTTCTTAGGTTAAACAATGAGTATTCTTTTCAACAATAATTGGGGTACTATTTCATTATTTGTACAGGTGGTAACTGTTTGGATAGTATATAGTTGCAAAAGGTATAATTTAGCTTTTTTAAAGGGATTGTATATGTTTGGTAATTGGAACCCACTGTTTGTTTCAATGTAGGGGTCATTTGAGGTACATGTATAGTCATTTAAACCTGCACACAAGTTGACTATTTTTAAGAAGACAAAACATAGGTACTAATTGACCACCGAAAAAGGCGACACTATCAATCCGAGGATCAATTGTCTCTAAACTAGTCTAAACATTAGTGATTATTTTTGGTTCTGTAGGTCGTGAAGAAAACAACAAGGAACTTGACTCGGAGGATTCTAGTTCTATCAGAGCCGCCTCCCACCATGCGCGCCTTCTACCCTTTGGTCTTTGCCTCTCAGGTCGCGGTGGTCTTGGTCCTGATCCTGGCGGGATACTGGACCGGCCACTACCTGGGAGGCTTTGCCTGGGACGGCTCGGATAAGGAATTCAACCTGCACCCCTTGCTGATGGTCCTTGGGCTCGTCTTTTTCTACGGAGATGGTAAGTTAGTTTTTTTGCCAAGATGGCAGAGATATGTGACCTGTCATCACAAAATGAGCGTAAAGTCGGCAAAATCAAAAATTGAGATATGGGTATTTCTAAATTCTGTGGAAACAGAGCTTTCCATAACACTTGGAGATTTAATACTCAATATCTTTTTTTTTTTATTTCTTAGTCTGGAGTCTTAATACAGAGATTATGAGAAAACGGGCATTTCTTGCGAGAAATTGTGTGAACGCACAAAGAAAGGCAGTCAAAATTTAAAAAAAAAATCGTCCTGAAAAATTGGGAATTGATTGTTGGGGATTTAGTCTTAAAAAAACCCATATAATCTCAAACTCGACCACCCCTTCAAATTTTGACTTTGACTGGCCGTACTGGGAAATCACTCCGTGCGACTTTACGCTCATTTTGTGATGACAGGTCACATATATATGAGAGGGATGAATGGACAAGGTTGGCTCATTTGCTGTGTTTTAAAGGTAGGATACACCATTTGCAGATATCAGAAATTGTTACTACCGAATTATTAATAAATGTCTCACTTATTTGAAAGTAAATAATAATTGTAGGCATCCAGCAAAATGATTGCGCTAGATATCCTGTAATTTTTATAAAGACGGCGATCGCAACAAAACACAAATAACATAAGAATAACTGCTCGACGCCGGTTGAAAATAAACGCTGTTTTTCGTGTTTTTTTCGGCCTCCATGATTGTAAAACTTCGGACAGGTCAGTTAAAGGTAGGATACACCATTTGCAGATATCGAAAATATTTACTACCGAATTATTAAGAAATATCTTACTCATTTGAAAGTAAATAATGATTCTAGGCATTCAGCAAAATGATTGCGCTAGATACCCTGTAATTATTCCGAAAAGTATAATTTTATAAAGACAAATTTGCGATTGCCGGCCGGCGACCGCGAAAAAACAAAAATAACATAAGAATAACTGCTCGACGCTGGTTAAAAATAAACGCCGTTTTTCGTGCTTTTATCGTCATCTATGATTGTAAAACTTCGGACAGGTCAGTAAAGTAATATTTACTATAAAATACAACCCTCCAAATCTACCCATTCACGATAATTCAAGCAATTACCAATGGTGTATATATCCTACCTCTAAAGGTAGGATACACCATTTGCAGATATCAAAAATTGTTAATACCGAATTATTAAGAAATATCTTACTTTTTTGAAAGTAAACAATGATTGTAGGCATCAAGCCAAATGATTGCGCTAGTTATCTTAGAATTGTTACAAAAAATTCAATTTCATAAAAAGAAAATCACGATCGCCGGACGGCGATTGCGAAAAAAACAAAAACATAAGAACCACACGCCAGTTGAAAACGCTTTTCTAAGCATCCATGATTGTAAAACAGGTCAGTTAAAGGATATTTACTATAAAATACAACCCTCCAAATCCACACATTCGTGATAATTCAAGCAATTACCAAGTGTATCCTACCTTTATTGGAAGTTTGCTAGGCCACACAACCCCCCTACCACTGTTGCCAATTGTCAAACCCTAAAAATGTTGTTTCATCCTCCCACTCTTGCCTCCCCGCCTCCACACAGCCATCATGATGTTCCGCATCTTCCGTAAGGAGAACAAGACGGTGGTGAAGATCATCCACATGATGATGCAGTCCATTGCTGTCGTCTGTGGAATCATCGCCCTCAAGGCCGTCTTCCGGTTCCACAACACGAAGGGCATCCCCAACATGTACACCTTACATAGCTGGGTCGGTCTGCCCGTCTTCATTTTGTTTTGCTTACAGGTACGATTCAAGGGATTGTATTGACAAGTTTGCGGCCTACTAGGTAGAAGAAGTCAGTTTTAGAAAATCAAACGCATTAACCAGTTCGCGCCGGGATTTTTTTTAGCGAAACTCGATCCGAAGCGGGTTCAGGTCGATAGTACCGGGAAGCACACCCACGCTGTTCCGGCCTTTCTCGCTGCTGACAGATATTTTTCGAACTTGAACTTGGCGTGTTTATGCGTCATACGTTTTGAATTTGCGGAAAACTTTGCGTTTATATACGTCATCCGGAGCGAACTGGTTAATTTTGTTTGCATAGTCTGCTCCTACAACCCTAACCCTGCCAGACCCAGCACAGTGCATCTGTGGTGACTGCTTGATCTTGCTGGACTCTGCACAAAAGTCAATGTGACAAAGTATGCAATCTGATGCGTCTGGCAGGGTTTCTAGCCAAAATACCCTGGAGGGTTAGGGTTGAGCTGTGTTCCCATTGGACTTTTTACCGTACCGCAACTTTTTTGTAGAATGACAAAAATAAATCTAATGGGAACGTGCGGTAGACTACCAGGCCGAAAGTGGTCGTGGTAAGTTATCAGGGGTGCTGAAAACTCTAATGGGAACCGTCCGCTGCAAGTTAACAAGTTAGTTAGCGTCGGATGTCGTGTTTGCACGCATGTTTTTTCTGGGATTTAAAACGAATGACGGATAAACGCGTCACGGGCAAGGCCGGGAATATCTGTTAGCGACTGGCTCCCAGCAAGCGACTGGTCGAAAAAATCGGGGTGTGCTACCCACAGATGGCGTGCCAGAACCCATCTCGGATTGAGGTTCATGAATATCAATACCACACATGGGCCCGGTCATTGTCAAAATAATCCTGGCGGGAGCTAGTTAAGGATGATCAGCTTCCCGAATTATTATCTGGCTCCAAATAATGTTCAAAGCTTTAACAGAGAGATCAATAAAATAGTATTGCTGCATGCTGTCCAGCTCAAGGACACTTGTTCCCATTGATTCGTTTGCTACTACTTCAGTAGTCTTTGGGCAAGACGTTGCTTAATTCGCAGCCACGAGAGGGCGCTATCGCGACAAACCATCATCACTCGCCATCCTGTCCGCAACAACGTCTTTGGAATTACGTCGAGGTAGAGATATGCGCACGCACCTGCTTAGCCTAATGAATGCAGCGTACATTACGTACTTTGCATAAACATACATATGCATAGGTCTAACACCCTGACTCAACTTCTCATTGCATCTGGATGTACATGTACATGTACATGTGTATGTGTATGCATATATACATGTATTGTACACAAATGTACATGTACATACTGTACACATTTTATCATCAAACGTGTTCAACGTTATTCGTGAAAATGGAAGACTTTTCGGTACATATTAATTAGGGTCATCTCTTGCCAACAAGTTTTAAAGGCAGAATTCGTTTGGTATTTTGAAAATGACAACGTTCCCCTTAAAATATATTTATTTTTATGAATTTCTTTGGTCATAAATTCAGGACGAATTTCACCTTTGCAATTTATTTTTCAAATTTCTTTTTAGGATCTTTATACACCCTTCACATACACGGATTTTTCCAACTCGTGGTCAATCGCAAGCATCTGTAAATAACTCGCTGGTATCCGTAAATAATTCGTCACAACTCGCAACAACTCGCAGACACAAAAAAATCTTACGATTGTCCACGGTTTGAGTTTTCCGTAAATAACTCGTAAAAAGCTTGTAACAATCCGTAAGTATCGTAAACCACTCGCAACAACACGTAACCATCCGTAAACTGCTCGCAAAAATCCGTAAATGACTCGTACCAATTTTTTTAACAATTTGTTACGGTTAGTTTACGATTTGTTTACGGATTATTACGAGTGCTTACGTGTTGTTAACGATTTCATTCGGGTCGTGTTACGATGACTTTACGGATTGTTACAAGTTATTACGAGCACTTTACGTGTAGTTACGAGTACTTTAATAATAAATACGTATACTTTACGAATGATTGTACATGTACATTGAGATTTGCAGGATTTATATATTTTTTGACAACAAATCCTGAGGACTCGTAAATACTTGTAACTAACTCGTAAGTCGTAACTATTCGTAACAACACGTAAACAGGTCGTAAAATGCTCGTAAGTTGCTCGTAGTTATCCGTGACAACTCGTAACAAATCGTGGAATTTTGACGTAAATACATGGCAATAACTCGTAATAATCCGTAATAAACCGTAAATAGCCCGTAATAACTCGTAACAACACTTAAATCAGTCGTAAAACTGGCCAAATCGTAAGGATCTGTGAATCTGTGCGATCCGTAAAGACTCGTAAGAAAAATCCGTGTATGTGAAGGGAGTATCAGTAACCCAACGTCTCAAAGGAAACAATTTGGTTTACGTATATAATTATGTGCCTTTTCATATAATTTTAAAATTGCCCCCCCCCACCCCCTCCTTTGTGGTCGCCATTGTGCTTGCGGAATATTCAGTTTTTTTCATGATTCTTTGTAGGTTTTAGGGAATAGGGGGGGGGGGGGGGGGGGGGGAGCGTTAGGTAAGAGTGTATATGTATGGTGGTATATGCATGGTCTAACTTAGACCACCATATACCACCATATTAGACTCTAAGGGTAGTCCCTTGGTCTCATCATATCGTGCTGGGTATATTACTGGGCTAAGCAAGCTTCAGGGTAATCATCAATTAATTCTTACTACTAGTAAAATATTCCCACAGACTTTTATGCAATTTATAAGCTGCAGCCAAGGAATTCGGACATGGCCTATTTTTCAGAGGGGAAAACTATAATTACTATTAGACACATTTTATCTTTACAGTTACACTGCAGTTGCCAATTTAGTCATTCTAATTGAGTTTCAGTTATTAATACAAAGCAGCAAACAGCGACATTTAGAGTGGTTTGTTAATTATTTTTGGCCTCAAATGAAATTCAATGAAATATATACATGTGAATCATTTTCAAAATTTAATTCTTTAATAACACTTGCAATTGAGCCTGAGGTACATGTAAGATTAGGAATGTATTCCTACCTCAATGCACTTATAATAAAGGTTAAATTTATCCAAATCACTAGAAATAAACATGATGTCCATAAATTAAACGCAGATTAAACACCATCGCCTAGGTTTCCTGTCCGCTCCTTCTGCCATTTCGGAGCCCACCGTGCACACGGAGAAAACCGTGCCGGCGACTTTCTGATGCCGACTCGATCGTGCGAGTATCTCGGTACTTGCTACCTGACCTATTCTACACTAGCTGTCGTATGTGCGCGTGCGCGAAGAAAAGATTTCCTTCATTAACATACATAAATAGCGCATGCGCACTAGTTTTTTACCGTTTTCGGTAAAAAATTTTACGTAATTCCAAAGACGTTGTTACGGACAGGATGGCGAGTGATAATGGTTTGTCGCGATAGCGCCCTCTCGTGGCTGCGAATTAAGCAACGTCTTGCCCAAAGACTACTACTTCAGGCGTTTTTTGACTTTCTTTTGCAGTACATCGGCGGCTTCGTGTCTTTCTTCTTTCCCAAGCTGAACGAGACGAGAAGGGCCTCCATCCTGCCTTACCACAAGTTTTTTGGCGTAGCGCTGCTAGGGTTGGTCTGTGTCACTGCGCTGACTGGTATCAATAATAAGCTCTTCTTTGCCATGCCGTGAGTACCCTATCAGGATTGATCTGATTAAAACCCTTTATACTAAGGTGGAGTGAGTTGGCCTAGCGGTTAGAGCGCCGGACTTATGTTCTGTTGTTTCAGAGGCAACAGCGGCGTGGGTTCGAGCCCGGGCCACGCCGAACACTTGTGCACTTAAACAAGGCACTTAACCACTATTGCTTCGTCCTTCGGATGGGACGCAAAGCCGTAGGTCCCGTGTGTTGTATAATGCACGTAAAAGAACCCAGAAAAACTTATCGCTAAGAGAAGGGATTTGCCCCGGTGTTTCTGGAGGATCAAGACAGCTACCTTCTCGTGGTGATTCGGCTAAGAGAAAAAAGACCTCTCGAACTAAAGCTGTCAATCCGGACTTCGGTCCATACGACAACAACAAGAAGGATCTGGGAGGTTTAGGGGGTTCGAGCAAGAAGTTTGGTTATGTGAAGTGACTATAACTATAAGAGACTTTTGTTGTGTGCCTGACAGAAAGGTATACAGGCGGTTTCACCCTGACATGCGAAGCCTTGATATAATTACTAAAAATATTTCCTGCAAAAGGGCATGTGCGGAAAACTCTCTCTATTTTAGTAAAATATTTCTCTTTTTTATTAGAAATTTATAGCACAAGTTATTTCTAAAATTATGATTCATACACATGACAAATTAAACTTGCATGATTCATGTTACACGTGTGGGAAGACATTGGATTTATAATAAACGTGGAAGGATTTAGGGTCTCTTCAGTGTAATTTGTCACAGTGAAGTTTCGTGTCGGAGCCCTTGTTTGTAGGCCTGCATGTTTTACACAGATCCGGTGAGGGAAGTGGATGAGGTTCCCATGATAATTAACCATGTCCAAAATATCTAGGCTTTTTGGGGGGCCACTGTTGAAGTGCTTTGGGGTGAAAAAGGGAGAAAGGGTTAAGGTTGCAAAAAAACTCTGTGAGGAGAAATTTGATCAAACTATAATATTCTTCTTTCATTCAGAGGTGGCGAGGGCAAAGAGAAATACTCCAGCCTACCGTCCCAAGCCTTCGTGGGCAACTTCCTGGGCCTGGCCATCGTCATCTACGCGGTCCTTGTCGGCTTCCTGGTGACCTTTGACGAGTACAAGCGGGAAGAGGAGGCCCCCAACCCGGAGAAGCTGCCGCTGACCCAGGCCGAGATGAAGCAGTTCCAGAGCATGGACCCCGCTGATCCCTCGGAAGGCGAAGAGGTCAAGTAGATTACCTCCTACTCCCGACCTGTAACGTACCCTCACACCTGGGTCAATGTTATCATTGAGCCAGAGTTGTATTTGAGTCTCTGCGAGTCCTTCACGAGTCCTTCACGAGTCCTTCACGAGTCCTTCACGAGTCCTTCACGAGTCCTTCACGAGTCCTTCACGAGTCCTTCCCGAGTCCTTCCCGAGTCCTTCGCGAGTCCTTCGCGAGTCCTTCGCGAGTCCTTCGCGAGTCCTTCGCGAGTCCTTCGCGAGTCCTTCGCGAGTCCTTCGCGAGTCCTTCGCGAGTCCTTCGCGAGTCCTTCGCGGGTCCTTCGCGGGTCCTTCGCGGGTCCTTCGCGGGTCCTTCGCGGGTCCTTCGCGGGTCCTTCGCGGGTCCTTCGCGGGTCCTTCGCGGGTCCTTCGCGGGTCCTTCACAGGTCCTTCACAGGTCCTTCACAGGTCCTTCACAGGTCCTTCACAGGTCCTTCACAGGTCCTTCAGTCTGAAGTCACTAGCTATTCAAATAAACGGTTAATTCCTCGTTTGTCACTGTTCAACCAGTTTACTTGCAACTGGCTTTATAAAAGTGACGGGACTTTGTAGAGACTCGAATACAACTTTGCATTGAGCAGCATGAAATGTACCAAGCAACTAGTGGCAATTAGTGGCACCTACGGCAAAGGCGTTTCCGCCGCCCAGCTAGAGGGGTCTGGGTACACTTTCCAAGAGAAAAAAAAAAAGGTGGGAGGCACCACGACCCCCCCGGATCCGCCCCTAAAATAAGGTTGTAGATACTTGTGAAATGGTAGGATTTACAGATAATCAACAATACAATTCTGAACTGGATTTAAAATGTTTTGTTCACGCCGGAGGATGTATATACACGCAATGTTTTCCTGAGATTCAAAACGAATGACGCATAAACACGTCACGAGCAAGGCCGGAAATCAATAATTCTTTCTGGTAATGAAACCAAGAATCCCTCAAAAGCGCTCTAGGCACTGTAGCTCGCAAGCCTGAAGAAACCTGTAGAGAGAAGACAATGAGAAGAAGGTACAGTTTTTAAGGTTGGAGGAAAACCCGAGAAGAATATTCTGGGGAAAACCCACGGAGTCGGGCAGGGACTGAAAACCTAATCCACATATTGGCCCAGGCGGGGTTCGAACCTGGTGGAAGGCGAGGAAAGAACCGCTACGCCAACCTGACTCTCCCGAATGTCTGTTAGCAGCGAGCAAGACCGGAAATGCTTAGGTGTGCTTCCCGGTACCATCGGCCTGAACCCGCCTCGAATCGAGTTTTGTTAAAAATAATCCCACGCCTCGGCTTGGTAATGTTAAAAATAATCCCGGCGCGAACTGGTTAAAGATGGTAGCTAGCAGCTATTAGTGACAAACATAGAAAATTAAATATTATGTCATGAGCAAGTAGTCATGATATGTGACATCTGTTTGTGTGTTCTCTGTATTTAGTAACTAAGGGATTTACGAGCAGCGAAGCATGCCTTGCTATTATTGTGTAAACTATCAACGTATATTACAGCAATTAAATATATACAAAGTATATAGAGATGTGTAAGGTATTGTAATTGATAATCGGAACATAATGTATTCTATTTTGGTGTTTCATTGTGCAAAGTGGAATTTGTGCATAGTAGTTGGTTAATAAAGTGCCACCCTTTGTGTCGGTCAATCTTGTGATCATGAATATTCAAACTTTTAAAAATTGCTATTTAGCGTAATTATATATTTCAATATTCTATTCTATTTCTATGCCTTAAAACAGAAACCCTTATCACCCAAGGAACATCAATTCATAATTGATTTGAAAAAGGAGAATTTAGTTCGAAAAAAAGTCGCAAGGTTTTACTAGTTTAAATCCATACGTTTATATACATTGGAAGAGTTTGTGGTTAGATTTTTTGTAGAAATCATTGCATTGGTATAATTTAGTCTTGTATATGTATGTATGTAAATAAGATAGAAAAAAAAGTATTGACACAATGTGAACAGCATTTATATCAAATATATTATTTATATACTTGGTTCGGAAACTTAAAGGTAGGATACACCATTTGCCGATATCAAAAATATTGACTACCTAATTATTAAGAAATAGCTTACTTATTTGAAAGTAAATAATGATTCTAGTCATCGAGCTAGATATCCTGTAATGGTCGAAAAATATAATTTTATATTCGGCGATCGCGAAAAAAAAAAAAATAACATAAGAATAACTGCTCGATGCCGGTTGAAAACAATTGCTGTTTTTCGTGCTTTTCTCGGCATCCACGGTTGTAAAACTTTGAACAGGTCAGTTAAACGATATTTACTATGAAATACAACCCCCAAATCCACCCATTCATGATAATTACCAATGGTGTATCCTACCTTTAACACAAGCTCAGTGATGTTTAATAGCAATGATCAATTTTTGTTTAAACTCCTTGTGAAACAAGGCTCAAATTTATAGAAGAAAACAGTTTTTCCCGGTTTCCATTTTAGAAAACATTGTTAAAACAAAAATCCTGTACCCTAAATTTGAAGTTACAAGTTGATTCCATCCCTAATGAACTACCCGATTCAATCTTGTAAACCCACCGCCCTTGTTAAAATTGGTGCTAAAACCTCACTAATGTTGAGGTTTGTAAAACATCGATGGTCAATTGTGACCGATAAGTTTAGAATTGGGTCTCTTTTTGGCCTTTTGGTAATCTTTTTGTTTTTCGCTATGTATCGCTAGCTCCTGGGGCCAATTTCATAGAGCTGCTAAGCACAACAATTTGCTTAGCATGAAAATTTGTCCTTGGCAAAAACAAGGTTACAGACCAAATGTTCACGTGATCTTTATTGTTTTCGATTGATAATCAGCTGGTTTTTGGCTTAGCATGAAAAACCCGTAGAATTTTGGCTGGTAACCTGTTTTTAATGAGCAAGACTTTTTGGTGCCTAGCAGCTCTATGAAATTGGCCCCTGATATGAGCTCTGTAAATTGAAGTTCTAAAAAAAAGTACCTTCCAGTTATTTGTTTCAATAATGGCACTGGAAAGAACTTCTCATGCTCGGTTTTCCTTTTTTTTCTTTTATATATTTATATATCCAATAAAACAAGTTATGAAATATTAGTTGTCAATCTGATAAAAAAGATAAGTGGTTTGTGGTAGCACCATGTGGTAATTCTCTTTTCTCTGTGTCCTGATGACGGGGCAGGGCTTACTCAATGTTTTGAACAGTATGCTCTGCCTTTCGTCAGGACATGTATAATTCCAGGCTCTATATAATCTCGCTTCACTAGTACTGTTGGAATCCCTCAGTGTCCTGGGGCAAATTTCATAGAGCTGCTAATTACAACAATTTGCTTAGCACAAAAAAGCTCATTAAAAGCAGGTTACCAGCCAAAATTCTACGGGTTTTTCATGCTAAGCCAAAAACGAGCTGATTATCAATCGAAAACAATAAAGATCAGATGAAAATTTGGTCTGTAACCTTGTTTTTGCCAAAGACAAATTTTCATGCTAAGCAAATTTGTGTGCTTAGCAGCTCTATGAAATTGGCCCCTGATGACGGTTAGAGCATACTATGTGAAACGTTGAGTTCCCTCCGTTTTTTTTATAACCACCAACCCACAAAAAGAGAATAACAACATGGTGCTACCCCAAACAACTAAGTTACACTAAACAAAAATAAAAACGCCCTCACAAATATAAACGCCACAAAAATGGTTATTTGTGTTGATTTGTGTCCATCTCTGCCAGTGAGAATGCTCAATGATGCAGTGATTCCACCCACAACGCAACATTCCAAATCACTCGCTGCATCACTGAGCAATTCTTCACTGGCAGAGATGGACACAAATGTTGTTTACAGATCAAGACAAATAACCATTTGTGTGGGCGTTGATATTTGTGTTCAGTGTTTCTTGTTGCCTTTTCACCATGCAAACCTACAAATCTGTTTCAATCTCTTTTGAAAATTTCAAATTTTACCTTGCAAGACATTCCTTGGTGGAAGATTTGCCACAAGAAAAAGTGGGTAATTATTTGTGTAAAAATATTGCATGTTTGTGGGGGGGGGGGGGGGGAATGTCAGTATGTGTACTACAGACGAACAAGAGATCCTTTCAGTCCCCGGGCGTTCGTCTTTTGTTGAATTTTATCCTCCGTCGTTTAAAGTACAGAAACAAAGGAAAACACAATAGGGAATCATGGGTCGTTATATGTAAAACAGGAGTGTGTGTGTATTATGTATGTGTAAAGTGTGTACTGCCTGTGTTGTGCAATACATTTGTGTAATACATTGCTTGTAAAATTAATGTGAAATAAATATCAAGCAGCCGAAAGTGGTGTTAATAAAAACCTGTGTTCAATTTGTTCGTTTTCACTGGTGAAATTAGTCTATGTAATTGTCGCTATGATATAAACTTCAATGCTTATAGATATATCGGATGTTATATGTGATGCACACCTAATTATATAGACCATATTGTGACCCACTCCACAATAATGGGTATTATGTCACAAAATATTATGTCATGAAATTGAGTTATATACATGGTTGGAAAGCCCACAGCGTAAGCTTTCATTTGGTATATAATAGAGCTCCATAGCTACTTCCGTTCTGGAGATATGACATGTTTACTTCCTTGGAGTTCAAATTACACAACTGAGAAAACAGGCTTTGAAAAAAACGGCTTTGTTGTAGAACAACAGAACGATGAACACAAAATGGGCGTGTTTTCCACTTTAATCATCAAAATCAACATTTCTTTGAATGAAACCTGAAAATATTGGTGTTAAAGATGTCATTAATGGCAAAATATGTAAATCACATTTTGATGAAATGTTTATCCTCTCAACGTTGAGTAGTCCATTACATGATAGTGCACATCGCGACTTAATACCCTTTATTGCAGAGCCGGTCACATATGTGCCCTCTGTTTACATCTATATTCAAATGTGCCCAGGAATATGCGCACGCATCGTGTTTTACATAAATTTGGTTAAGAGGCGACATCAGAGGTCACGTAATTCAAAGGCCTGTGACGTCACTCCTCAACCAAGTTTTATGCAAAACACGATGTGTGTGCATATCGCCGGGCACATTTGAATATAGATGTAAACAGAGGGCACATGGTCTATAGATAGGCCGTTCCAAAAAGCCATAACCATCATTAGGTGTGTGGTAGATTGTTCATACAGCAATTCAGAAATCTCAGGTTCACATCCCTGTTCATTTAACTTTTCTTTCTTTGTACAAAATTATGTAAATAAATATGCAAAGAAAGCGTGCCCAAACAGGAAATTTTCAAACAAAATAATTTATAATTTTTAACATTACATGCAGCTTGAAAATGAAGAACAAAAATACATTTTAAAATTTATCAAGTATTTATAATAACATAACAAGCCATTCTTATTGGCCGAGAGCCTGTCACATGGGTGGTTTCAAACGGCTGATACAAACAAGTTTTAAACACTTTTCCAGTGTTGCAATAAATTTGGTCTGGTGCAGTTTTCCCTTTTAATTTATAGATTTAACTCACACACAGCATGCACAATACTTCAAACGAGTCCATATTTCATAAATTTACATTTGAGTGCTGCTTACGCGAGGCAGATACCATAAACATAGCTATTAATAATATTAATAATAATAAAACATGAAGTAATTCTGTTGAACAAAACTGTTGAAAATGTAGAAATTGCGACTTGTTTCAATGACAAGCATGCTTAAAACTAGTGGATGTGATAATGACCCTCTCCGGAATTTGTAATTTTTAAAATTTTTTTATTTATGGGGCGTGCACACACACACAAACATTTCTTTTCATGTTGATATACAATGCAAGTAACTTGACAATTGATAATTCATGGAGTTAACAATGTTAATATTCATAAAGTTAATTAATTTTAATAATTAAATCAGTAATATAATATTACAATTACCATGCAGTGCATTACCAACATGTAGGAAGAGCGAAGCAAGCTTTTTATGTTTTCCCTATAGAACAAATTACACAAAACTTTCTACCCATGTAGAGGAAGTGATATTACAAGACCAAATATATGTGACCGGCTCTACAAAAAGGTGTATTATATACATGGTTGAAAAGCCAACAATGTAAGCTTTCATTTGGTATATAATAGAGCCCCATAGCCCCTCTTATTGTAGAGATATGACGTGTTTACATGATCATTACTTCCTTGGAGTTCAAATTACACAACTGAGAAAACGGGCTTTGAAATAGCCGGCTCTGTTGTACTACAACAGAACGATTGCACACAAAATGATAGTTTTTTCCACTTTATTTATCAAAATCAACATTTCTTGGAATGAAACCTGAAACTGTAGGTATTGAAGATGTAATTCATGATAAATAAATTAAAATCATATTTTGATGAAATGTTTACCCTCTCAACGTTGAGCGGGCCATTACTAGTACATGATAGTGCACAGCACGACTTAATACCCCTTTTTGTAAAGCCGGTCACATATTATGAGACCAAATATTATGAGATCCTGCAGTAATTAAATTCATTTATATTTCTTATTTTACCTTGTTGTAGAGGTTAATAATACCTACATATATACTATTTGTGTCCTTATATATATCTTTCTGTGAGGTTCAGGAATTCCATATGTTTCGCTGGTTGATGTTTTTCAGGAAAATAAACTCAAAACAACGTTGTAGACTTTCTTGGCCCTTCAATATGTATGAACGTTTCTAAAAGAAGAAAAAAGTACAACACCAGTCACCAGACTATTTATCCTGATGCGTGCAATTGACACTAATCTAGTACCCAACCTCTGTTTAGTCCTTGTAGCACCAGACTAGCTTTCCTATCACACATAAACGACCACCGGTCTTAATCCCCACCTTCCACCTAGTCCTTCTCAGTGTTGATCTGCTCCTCATATGGGTTCGCTGTCTGCACGGCCGACGACTTGTATTTGCTGTTGTAGAGAATGTAGCCCACGAGGGCGACAAAGATCGCAATGAATGCACCTAGGACGTTGGCTAGTACTCCCTCTGGTGGCCGTGTTGCATAATTTTTGCTGAGAAATTAAAAAAGATTTTAAAAAAGATAAAAAAAGACTGGTTTTCAGATACGTTTCATAAGTTGCGGTATATTCGCTGCTATTCAGATTCGAACCAACCAGCCGACCTCGGCTAGCTTGGTGGTCGAGTGGTAAAGAGATCTGCACTAGAAAGAAGGAGGTCGATGGTTAAAGTCCCACCCGAGTCAGTGTTTTTGTTAACCAGTTCGCGCCGGAGGACGTATATACACGCAAAGTTTTCCACAGATTCAAAATAGATGACGCATAAACACGCCACGAGCAAGGCTGAAAAAATGTCTGTCAGCAGCGAGCAAGGCCGGAAATGCGTGGGTGTGCTTCCCGGTACCATCGGCCTGAACCCGCCTTTCGGATCGAGTTTCGTTAAAAATAATCCCGCGCCTTGGCTCGGTGATGTTAAAATAATCCCGGCGCGAACTGGTTAAAGTATCCCTCGGTATACTCTGAGTATATGCAGTGTATAAAATACACGTCGGTGAAAAGCCTAATGTAATATGGAACATGTATAAACACAGATTACAACATTTTATCGTGAAATCAATTGCGAAATTAACCGTGAATTCTTGCATTTTCCAAAATCCCCCACTGAACAGGTAACAAGTTTCAAGTGGCATATTCTTAGCTCTACAACCTTCGTAACAAATTTCATTCCAGTGACAGTTACCGACTGCAAATTCAGTGCTGAACCTTTCTAAATTCTGCAGTTTTGCCAACCTTCAGGGGCCAATTTCATAGAGCTGCTAAGCACAAAAATTTGCTTAGCACAAACAAGTCTTGCTTATTAAAAACAGGTTACCAGCCAAAATTCTACGTGTTTTTCATGTTAAGCAAAAACTAGCTGATTATCAATCCAAAACAATAAAGACCACGTACAAATTTGGTCTGTAACCTTGTTTTTGCCAAGGACAAATTGTCATGCTAAGCAAATTGTTGTGCTTAGCAGCTCTATGAAATTGGCCCCAGATAGGTGTTTGAAGTTAATAATCGGAGCAGGTTGTGAGTTTAGTAAAGAGATTTCATAAGCAAACAGAAACGGGCATAAATCCTGGGTCTATATTAACCAGTTCGCACCGGGATTATTTTAACATCGCCGAGCCCAGGGGCGGGATTATTTTTAACGAAACTCAATCCGAAGCGTGTTCAGGCTGATAGTGCCGGGAAGCACACCCACGCATTTCCGGCCTTGCCCGCTGCTGACATACATTTTCGAACTTGAACTTGGCGTGTTTATGCGTCATACGTTTTGAATCTGGGGAATGTTTTGCGTTTATATACGTCATCCGGCGCGAACTGGTTAAAGGCGATTCACAGCATGCACCACATCCTTTCCAAGACTCACATTTTGAAGGAGATAAACTCGGCGGTACCCAGCAGGGCAGTGGCACCAGCCAGGAGGAAGATTAAGGCCCCGCCGTACACGTGGAGGTGGAGGTACACTCTACGAAACGTTACCGAAGACAATGGGGCGAAGATCCCAAGGATGATGAACGCCACAAATCCCAGGATAAGCTAGAAATGAAAACAATTTACCATTTAATCTTCAGACAAAGATTGGTTCGTTCTCAAACCACGATTCTAACCTACTTTCGCAATTACCCTACTTTACAACTTGACCTCAAATGACTTTAAACCTCAGCATCTGACCCGTCCCAAATCTGACGCGAATCTGACCCGACCCGATTCTGACCCGACCTGATTCAGGCCTGAAACTAACCCGACCCGAAACGAAACTAACCCGTCCCGAATCTGACCCAACCCGAAACTGACCAGACCAGACGCGATTCTGATTCTGCCCAATTCTGTCCCGACTTAAGACTCAAAACTGATTTTAATGCACCGTATTTTTGGCCGCATGAGGGCGCTGTAAGACGCCATTTTCTGGGTACCCAACACAGGCAAAATCGCGTTTATTGAAGTAGTTTTAGAAACTTTACTTTTATCTAAAAATTGAATATTAGAAAAAAAATATTTTGGAGCTGTAAAAACATTTAAACTGACGTGAATTATCTCCTAATCACTTTTAATTATACCCCCAAATACCGTGAGCACAGCGCCCTCTACGTTCAATAATACGGCCTCATTAAGGTTGAGGCGATTTTTTTTGGTCGGGTTGATTTTTTCGTTAGGTCGGGCGGTTTCAGGCACATTTAAAAAAAATAATTAATTTGCTCCATTTTGTTTAATTACCTGCAGGCAGAATAATGCAAACGTAGCGAGGCCCAGCCAGCTGTGCAGAGAGTAGAGGTTGGCGTAGCCGAGAGCATTGTGGTAGTGAAACACACACGACAGGCCAAACGAGGCACAGATTACGGCCAACGTTTGGAGGATCAGATGAAAAAGCTTGACTGCTGTCCGGTTGAAGGTGTCGCCAAGGATACGGTAGGTCATAAGGGCTGAAGGATAGAGAAGAAAAAAAAGCCGATTCTTATTTGATGCAGTTTTGTAAACGAATCCAACAAGTCAATCGGAAGTCAATCGGAAGTCAATCGGAAGTCAATCGGAAGTCAATCGGAAGTCAATCGGAAGTCAATCGGAAGTCAATCGGAAGTCAATCGGAAGTCAATCGGAAGTCAATCGGAAGTCAATCGGAAGTCAATCGGAAGTCAATCGGAAGTCAATCGGAAGTCAATCGGAAGTCAATCGGAAGTCAATCGGAAGTCAATCGGAAGTCAATCGGAAGTCAATCGGAAGTCAATCGGAAGTCAATCGGAAGTCAATCGGAAGTCAATCGGAAGTCAATCGGAAGTCAATCCGAAGTCAATCCGAAGTCAATCCGAAGTCAATCCGAAGTCAATCCGAAGTCAATCCGAAGTCAATCCGAAGTCAATCCGAAGTCAATCCGAAGTCAATCCGAAGTCAATCCGAAGTCAATCCGAAGTCAATCCGAAGTCAATCCGAAGTCAATCCGAAGTCAATCGGAAGTCAATCCGAAGTCAATCCGAAGTCAATCCGAAGTCAATCCGAAGTCAATCGGAAGTCAATCGGAAGTCAATCGGAAGTCAATCGGAAGTCAATCGGAAGTCAATCGGAAGTCAATCGGAAGTCAATCGGAAGTCAATCGGAAGTCAATCGGAAGTCAATCGGAAGTCAATCGGAAGTCAATCGGAAGTCAATCGGAAGTCAATCGGAAGTCAATCGGAAGTCAATCGGAAGTCAATCGGAAGTCAATCGGAAGTCAATCGGAAGTCAATCGGAAGTCAATCGGAAGTCAATCGGAAGTCAATCGGAAGTCAATCGGAAGTCAATCGGAAGTCAATCGGAAGTCACAACAAGTCAATCGGAAGTCACCACAAGTCAATCGGAAGTCACCACAAGTCACCACAAGTCACCACAAGTCAATCGGAAGTCACCACAAGTCAATCGGAAGTCACCACAAGTCACTACAAGTCACCACAAGTCACCACAGGTCACCACAAGTCACCGGAAGAGTGTCAAAGAGCACTCAGTCGACAACCAGCAATGACAAGATGGCCGAGTGGATATTTTTTGCAATGTCAGTAAGTAAAAATGTTGGTTAATTTTTCCTTTGGGTTTTACATTTCAGGCAATTGCAGAACAATATATAGGTGCCTATATCCGCACCAAGATAGTGCATATGAAAAACTTGGCTCAAAATTGTTGTCCCAAGCGAGTTATAACAAATTTGACGATGTTCTGCCACAGCAAGTTTCAATTGGGGTCTCTGTAAAGCAAAGGTCTCTGTCGCACCAGATCGTACCATTTCTGGATCGTGCGATTGGTGGCAATTTGGTCGAGGTACGACCAATCGGTAAAGTATGCTACAATCTCCATTAGCGGTCGCATACTACGATTGCTCTTTAAGACTGGTGGTAGGTCATCGAATAAATGGTGGTACGCATGGTCGTGCGATCACCAACGATTGAAGAAGATTGATGGCAAGATCAATCGTAGGGTAAAATTAGTGGTGGCGATCATGAGGTTGTACAACAGGTGGCAACACCAATTGTCAGGTGGCACGGCAGGTAGCACGACAGGTGGCACGACCAGTTGAACGACCAATCGTGCGACTGCGTGTGACCCGCGATCATCCACGACTGTTGGTACGTACAACAATCTGTAAGACCTGTCTGCGACCTCTTACGATTTGGAATCGCAGGTCATTAGTTTTAAACATGACCATCGACCTTGCTGCGACTGAATTTGCTCTGGTGATCACCAACGACCTCTGCAACCAGTCGCGCGCTCTTTCTACGATTTGCCTGCGATTCCAACAATTTTCGGTCGCAGCTAGGTTGTAAACCTGGAGCTAATTTCATGGAGCTGCTAAGCACAACAATTTGCTTAGCACAAAAAAGTCTTGCTCAGTAAAAGCAGTTTACCAGCCAAAACGTCATGTCCTTTTCATGCTAAGCAAAAACCAGCTGAATACCAGTCACAAACAATATACATCACCTTTAAGGTGTGATTTAGTTCGTAACCCTGTTTTTGCCAAGGAAGAATTTTCATGCTAAGCAAATTGTTGTGCTTAGCAGCTCCATGAAAGTGGCCCCTGGTCGCAGGCCCGGTGTGACTGCACCTTAACCCTAACCCTCAATGGGTTTTCTGTGAGTTGCCTTCCACATGCATCAGATTGCATCATTTGTCAAAGTGTCGACCTAATTGCTCAGTGCGAGAGATTCATCAGGTCCACTTGCTGCACTTGATTGCGTGTGAAAGGGTCAGGGTTAAGGTTTGTAAAAACCTTACAGTTCTGGATTAAGTTTACTTTAACCCTGAAACACGGCTTACACAAACATTTCAACAACAAAACAAAGAGTGTTTAAAGAGAGATTTATGCAGTGACCACTGGGTGACTGCTTGTGAACTTTGTTCCAATTTATAGAAGAGCTGTTCTAGTTCAATATTTGCTGTTTATAGTAGTTTAATCTGCTGGGGTCAACTACTTTTTAGAAGATAAAAAAACCAAACAGTTGATTCCGCTTGTAGTTTACTAAACTTTTTTGTATAAATAACTACAAAGTACTTACTTTATCTATATGACCAAACCGAATTCGGTCTCTTGAGATTAGACGTGATAAACGAAAAATGTTAATTTTTTTTATTGGCTTGCACACCTATGCTACATTTCAACTGCAATTGCTATTACCCACCCAATGAAACGCCTCGTCTGGGCCTTGATAGAAAATAGGCTTTCCTAACCAGTTCGCGCCGGGATTATTTTAACCAGTTCGCGCCGGATGACGTATATAAACGCAAAGTTTTCCCCAGATTTAGAACGGATGAAGCATAAACACGCCACGAGCAAGGCCGGAAATGTCTGTCAGCAGCGAGTAAGGCCGGAAATGCGTGGGTGTGCTTCCCAACACTCTTGGCCTTAACCCGCTTCGGATCGAGTTTCGTTAAAAATAATCCCGCCCCTCGGTTGGTGATGTTAAAATAATCCTGGCGCAAACTGGTTAACATCACCGAGCCGAGGCGCGGGATTATTTTTAACGAAACTCGATCCGAGTCGGGTTCAGGCCGATGGTACCGGGAAGCACACCCACGCATTTCTGGCCTTGCTTGTTGCTCAGACATTTTCGGCCTTGCTCGTGACGTGTTTATGCGTCATCCAAAACTTTGCGTGTATATACAACCTCCGGCGAGAGCTGGTTAATCCACAGCTCTCTGAAGTTTATAGGTCATCCGTGTCAAATCACCCACAATGAGTTACACCCGACCCCCTTCAAATTAGTTCATATTTGTTTTATACATGTAGGGTTATTTTAGGGCGAAAAGACAACATTTCAAGTTTTAACAGCATTCGACCAGCTGTTTTCGTGCTACTGCTTGTAATTGTTTGGCGATTTTTGCCAAAATGGGCCTGCCCACCAGTTTCAATTAGCACTATACCTCCCTTACCCGACGGAACATGGCCAAATTAATTGATTTTGATTTCTTTGGAAAGGTAACATCATAAATAATCAATTTTAGGCATTATTTTTTCTGTCATAGCAATTTAACCTAAAATGACCTTTCGACCTTTAATTTGAACTTTAATTTGACCTTGTGGATCAGGTGACCTTGAGCCGACTCCGGGTACAAATTATAGTACCCCAACATGTTTTTTTACAAATTTTTCAAGGGGTGGGTGTAACCCATTGGGTGATTTGACATGGAATGACCATAATTCAGTTTCAATTTTGAAAACTAAATATTCCTTAAAAATTGTGCATTTTGAGCTTGTTGACGCTTTGTTGACGCTGATGAGGTTTGTTGACGCTTTGTTGACGCTAATTTCATTTGTTGACGCTTGTTGATGCTAAATAGTGAATAGCAAGACCGATTTCTCACCGTTAGCGTTGAGGAATAGGAACCCAATCACCATGAACACAGGATGCAAGTTAAACTCTTTGCTGGACCGGTCCAAGGCAAAACCGTCCTGGTACTTGACCATCCAGGTGATGAGCAATCCCAAGACCACCAGGCCAGTCGCCTCGGCCAGTAGGACCAGGGGAACAAAGGCAGTCGGCATCTTGTCTTAAGTAGACTTTGTCAATGTGATCAATGGAAACCTGAAATCACAATTATTATAAACAATAAAAATTTAAAAAAAATAAAAACCCCAAATCATAAAAATACCCGAGTGATAGGATAGAGTATATAATTCCAAACATCCTGTGATTGTGAAATCATGTGGAATTTTGTATCGATTTCTCTCTAACGATGGTCGAGGCTGATCATCGTTGGACTGCAGGCGAAGGGGCAAGCCGTCTATAGCAACATGCGTTAAACCAATAAACCTCAAATTTTGGCGATTGGTAAAACCCAGATCTCCTGGATCTCCCGCTTTATAACGCTAGTCAGACAGTCGGACCTAAATAAAAAGTTTCACCTTCAATGAACAAAAAAAAAAATATGCATTTCAAAGTAGCTTCATTTTGGGGGATTAGAGTTAGGCCAGTATTCTTTGAATTGGTTAGGGTTAGCATAAGGTTTAGGGTTAGGGGTTAGGGTTAGGGAAGGTCCAAAGAGGTCCGGAGGATCCGACTTTCACCCACACCCTCAAATGTTCCCCTTTGCACTTAGCCTTAGCCTAGGGCATAAACAATAGGAAGATAAACGAGGTTCCTGGATGTACGACCGTGAGAATACAGCCTCGTCTTTAATACTAGAGCTAAGCTCTGGGGCCAATTTCATAGAGCTGCTAAGCACAACAATTTGCTTAGCACACAAAAAACTTGCTCATTAAAAACAGGTTACCAGCCAAAATTCTACGTGTTTTTCATGTTAAGCAAAAAACCAGCTGATTATTAATCGAAAACAATAAAGACCACATGAAAATTTGGTCAACCTTGTTTTTGCCAAGCCAAGGCAAGGACAAATTTGTAATTATGCTAAGCAAATTGTTGTGCTTAGCAATAGCTCTCTGAAATTGGTCCCTGTCTTAACAAGGTAAAACACACACCGATTCAGATTTGCAATAACGTTAAAATAAATTTAATGCGATTCTGACTTCTGTATTACTATTAAATCGTTAATTAACTATACTGCGCATGCAGTATTTAATTAATGATTGAAAGAAACAACACTAATTTCCGAAAACACGTATTAAACAACGAAACCACTCACGTTAAAACCGGCTCGGGATAGCTCCGCACGCGATTAATCAGCCCAATTTAGATAGACTAGACTAGAGCATGACTAGAGCATTATCCTTGCTGGCGTAATAATCAAAGATTCGTAGCTAGATGCGCCGCAAGGCCGGTGTTGTTATTTGTTGTCAAACGTGGATTATGCAAGTTTGGACTCAAATCACGTGCATCACAACCACGTGACAAAATTCTAAAAATAGACACAACCCAGTTACTTGGCCGCCCTTAACTAGTAACAAGTCCTGCAGTAGAATTTGCTATTAATTACAACATTTCTGGAAAGTAGACCCAAATAATGATTTCAGTTATCAGTTTTCGTTAATGGTTAATAAAGAAGGCGAAAACGTTTACAGTGTTTGGCAACACTTTGTAAGTCAAATATTTAAGGCTGAGATCGAAAGAGGGCGCTGTTTATGTGGACCGTGAAAATTCAAAGGGAAAGGAGAGGTGTGAATGGGAATGGGGGGGTGGGGGGGGGGGGGGGGGGGGGGGGGTATGAGTTGAAACCTTTAAAATAGCTGCGGAAATTGTACCTTGACCAAAGCACGAGGTGGTGATCCTTTAATTATTTTGTCTCTTTAATATTTAAAGTGTGTAGTCCCCCCCAACAAAAATGAGTAAAATTGAACCGAATTAAATGCTCGGTTTTAGTGAAACAATTGCTTCCAATAATTGTAAAATGTATTAAATGTGACTAAAGTAAGAAAGAAAAACCTCAAAAAGTTACCGCCGCATCGAATTACAATTATTATTAATTGCTTGGTAATTAAGTGTAGAGTAACATTCATAAACACAAAGAATATCTACATGAACTAGCACCAACAATTCCTTGGGGAAAATGTGCTATAATTTTCAGTACTTGGTTACATTAATCAAGTGTTGTTGTTGTTGTTGTTGTTGTTGTTGTACGGAAATTGGCACTTATGTCACAATGAAATGTGCCCTTTGTGCCAATATACATTAATCAATATAAGTTACATTCCTTAAATACTGCAGAATTCCAGAATACAAATCTGATTTGATTTATTTATTTTTCCAGGTTAAAATCGACTCAACAACAACATGAGTACGTGTACGCAGAACAAAACAGTTAATTTCACAGGAGTTTGGGTCCCAATTATGTATACATACATAAAATCGACAAGGATTTAACAAGAATAGTTTCATGGAAAATCTTCGTTTAATCTTGATTTGATGTTTTTCCATAAATCTTCTTGTTTGATATTTATAAAAGTTTTGATGTCGAAAGTGTTAGCTTTCAGGGGAAAAAAAAGTTCGCCCAATGTGGGGCTCGAACCCACGACCCTGGGATTAAGAGTCCCATGCTCTACCGACTGAGCTAACCAGGCTTTGCTGATAGATGTATAATCCGTCGGTTTATATATCTACAAAATTTATTATAAATTGTCTAACTAGCTAGCTATAACATATCATACAGACACTTGATATAATCAATTTTATATTATAATAATTGTAATTTTACGATACAAGGAAAAGCACGAGAATCCAACATATTTCGACATGATGATGTACGTAAATGGGGACAGGTACGGTACGCACAGGTTCCCAAACCTGCGAAATGAATTTCGCGCGGTTTTGTTTGTCATATTCGACTAGACTTGCTGTACCAGTCCTTCGAATCTCAAAACGAGCACTGCATGATAATGCATGCACGCCTGGCAGGCCCGAGATTTTCTTTGTTTTACTTTCTTTATGAAAAAGAACAATTATAATGAAGAAAGCCGCAATGATGTTATCTTAATAACAATTATATTATGACTTTTCTCTTCCGAAAAAAATGTTATTAGCATTAGCATGGAAGATCCTTCTATTTTACCATGAAGCTCCATGGATAGGAAGGAAAACAGCTCTATGATATTTATACACAAAGTTGCAAGATTATTACAACATTATTCCTTCATACAGTACAGAAGACAAACAAAAACAATTGTTTAAATTATAATTAAATTTCAGATGTATAAAAATGGAAGAAAAAGGAGAGTTCCCAGCACTAAACGCGAAAATATACTGCACATTTTGAATTCGAAAAGTAGGCCAAGTTTATATTTTGTTTTTTCCTGCAAAATGAACAGTGCGCCCTCTATAATCTCACAACTATAGAGGGCGCTACACATGTTGGTGCATTTCTCGTAAACGTGTGTACGGGCCGGACGACCGAACGACAATACGACATACATCCAGCAGACGTTGTGCGCCTGTGAGTGATTGACAGAATCGAATTTGAGAAGTGAGGTGAGGATTTTTCGTCGTATTTTCCCTAATATCAGTTAATAATGGTAAGTAGAAAATATTTCAAGTATCGTGGCTTTCTATCTGTATAACTACTGTATCGTCAGACCCTCTAAATCCACGCGGTCCTATTTCTACGCATTCACATTTAATTTACGTTTGCAACACGCGCGCGTGCATGAGCGTTAGGTGCGCAGATTACGGAGGGTCGAGGATATATAAAAAACTTTTTCTAGGGAATTAAAAGTTGTTTTATAAATAGACTTTGACTTTTTGGTTTTAACTTTCTTACTCTTTGGCAATGGCAGCCCCATTTGTTGGCCCTTCCTCCATGGTTGGCCGTATACAAATTATACTGGACTCACAAGGCCACATGGCGGTCTACGCAAAAACTTAGCACTTTTTTTTTAGCAGGTAACACAAAATCTCACTTGTTTACAGGCGACTACATTAGACCGAGTTACTGGCCTCTGCTCTAGTTATCGCTTTTTTAACATTTGGACAAGTCATCATCTTGCGCTAGATGTCCAAATGTTAAAAAAGCGATAACTAGAGGCCAGTTACTCGGTCTACACTTGCAGTTGTTTTGTCCATGTGTATTCTTTAGCTGTTTACCAGGGTGGGCTCAGTGAAAATCAAGGGCAAGGCGAAATATGGGAAAGATTTTCTCACACGGATCGTCAACAATTGCCATGTTTGAACGAAATGATATGTCGCGCATGCGCACAC
Source organism: Crossaster papposus (assembly GCA_037893245.1). Lineage (NCBI taxonomy): Eukaryota > Metazoa > Echinodermata > Asteroidea > Velatida > Solasteridae > Crossaster > Crossaster papposus. The sequence continues at coordinate 22,456 of JBAIAA010000914.1, read as the reverse complement.
AACGATCGACAATATACGACGTCACACGAACCGTTACCAGACGACTGTTTTATGTACATGTGTATGCAATCGGACTGAATTGTTTATGTACATAAGTCATAAGTAAACAACTGAGCCCACCCTAGTAAACAGCTAAAGAATACACAAAACAAAACAACTGTAAGTGAATTGTTTATCTACATGTACATAAACAATTCAGTCCGCATGCAGACACATACATAAAACAGTTGTCTGGTTCTATGCGGAGTTCTCAGAAATCTGTTACTTGCTCTATCGTATGATTGGAATAGGGAACCATTGCCTGACGATACACGCAGTAGTTGTCAAAGTATTCACAGGAATAAAAACATTTTTTTTAGAAGAATTATTTCTTTATTTCATATGTTGCCATGTCAACAAAACTCAATTACAAATAGAAAAACTACACACCCACCCGAATTTTCTTTTAAAAAAATTCTTCCACCCGCCCACCCTAAGTTGTTTGGAAAATAAGGACGCTCACCAATTGTTGTTTTATGTGTCCCTATTTTTAGATTACTTGTCTGTCTGATGGCTTATCAAAAAAATGTTGTGGCCGTTTTGAGGGTGAAATCTATTTTGTTTTGGTGTGGGGGGGGGGGGGGGGGGGGGGGGGGCAGACAAAATGTTGCAAATTTAAATTTTGGTTTTTTTCACAGCAATCAAATTTTTTCAAACAGCTTTGAAAAAACCCACCCAAAACGAAGTGTACAAACATCTCTACATGTTTCAAACTCCAATCTCAATGCTGCGTTTCACTAGTTGCTATCGCGAAGTCACTAAATTATGCCCATTAACCCTAACCCCCTAGGCCTTACTTTGGGCTAAAGAACTGCGTACTACAGAATACTACTTAGTATTTTGTAGCATTGGGTCTCTCCATGACTGACGATTGGGTGTGTACTGACAGAGTACAGATACTGCCAACTACAAAATACTAATAGTGGCAATACAGGTCAGTAATACTTACCTGGCAAAAAATGCAGTAGTCCAGCCTTGACCCATTGTGTCCCAAGTGACAATTGTTGCTGTAGAGTTTAGAACACCCTACACAGCATACATGGGCCATGCACACTCAGCAAGCAGAGGGACACAATGCTAAAAAGTACTATGAGTGCAATTGGGGGTGAAGTACCAAATACTAAAAATTACTACAGGCATTGCACGCAAGTCAGTGAGAGTACTGCATACTACTTTTTACTACTAGTAGTAAAAAGTAGCATTAGGTAGGGTTAGGGTTAAGAGGTACATGTAATCTCCTGGACTGACTATACTTCATGATGTACTACTACTACTACACAAAATCCACTAAACATCCCGTGCACACCATTATCAAAATCAAGGCCATTTTACTTTTCATCCAAAGTACGGTATTGATCTTACTGTGTAAAGCATTGCTAGCCTGTTGTGTGAATTCAGTGAAAGTGCAGTATCCATTTGCCCACCCTTGTAAGTTGTATTGAATTGAATGCACTCGGCTGTGTCAATGTATATTGTACTTTTTGGAAAATGGTTTTGACTTCTGACACACTAGAATGGGCGAAGGATTTGCGTACAGTCTACCAGTTGTATGTGAACATGAATTTTAATGAACAAGAGATATGAACATTACAATTCCAAGTGAGTCATGTTTTACTACCCCAAACCCATCAAACTCCAACTGCAGCTTTCGCTAGGTTTTGGCAGGTTTGGTACCAAACCGTAACAACTTGTTGTTAGACTTTGTTTGACTCAGTACCAAAGGCCCAGGGAGACCCTGTTGAATTCTGTGAGGTTCAGGACAGAAAGGCATGAGACTTGTCAAAATGTTAGAAATTTTGAGAATGCACAGGCATTTATACGTGAGTGACCCACATTGTCATGGCACAGTTCCTGGTCAACTGTAAGGATACACTTACACCTTGTATGTGTGTCCCCACTAAAACACATAATTCCACTGGCCAGTTATCACTGTTCCAAGTCAATAAAACTTCAACTGTTGGAGTTTGGCAGGTTTAGTACTGTTAGGTTCAGTACAGTGTACCAAAAATTACTGAACATGTGTGAGCTGTTGAAGTTTGTTAGGTTTGGTATGCTTCCTAGTGCGAGAGCCTAGGGGGTTAGGGTTAACCCGAACTGCCTTACTTTTTTTTTCTTGGAAAATTCTGCAATTCCAAAGAGTTAAAACTCCATTATTTGTAACCGAAATCCTGCAAAATCCTCGAATGTTTATTACTGGTGACCACTTCCTGAATCCTGCAAAATCCTGCAATGGGTTTTATACCTTTGAGCTATAAAGCAGCCAAACATGGAACAAACAGCTGCTAATAAGTGCCCTATTACAACAAGGGTATATTCCTGCACATGACCCTTGGTATGCAAACATTTCCTATCTTTTAAGATGTTACAATTGTCTTCTTCAGCCTGTGTCACGCAAAAATGGAAGACCAAACTTTTTTGGGTTGGTTTCGAATATTCGGTTTTCTAAATCGAAACGGAATATTGGAATTAAACCCGAATATTAAAACGTTTTGCTGAATACCTATGATCATTATTTACTTTTAAATTAATAAAATATTTCTTAAAAATTTGGTAGTAAACAAAATTCAATATAGCCTGCAAATAGTGTATATTTTAACTTTTTAAGTATTATGCAGTATTTCATAAAAATTGATTAATGTTGTCGTTTTTAGTTTATTTTGTTTGTTTCATGTTCGTAAATGTCTGTGTATTAAAGTTTGAATAGTGAGTGTTCATAACAGCACTGACTGCAGTAGCACTGACTGCTTCACAGGAAAAATTGTCACAAGTGACTATGCTGGGGCCAATTTCATAGAGCTGCAAGCATAAAAATTGCTTAAGCACAAAACAATCTTGCTCAGTCAAACCAGCTTACCAGCCACGACTCCATGTGATGTATATTATTTGTGATTGGTATTTAGCTGTTGTTAGCTTAGCATAACGATCACATTGAATTTTGCCCCCTAACTTGATTTACCAAGCAAAGGTTTTTGTGCTATAACCCTAACTCCCTCACGGCTTTTACTAGAAAGTATCCTGAATCCGCCACAGTCCACCAATTTTGGTTTTCAAAAACTGCTGGTGTCCTGAGTCCATCAGACTCCACCAGTATGCATTCTGGAGAGATCCTGATGAGTCCATCATACTCCACCAGCAAAAGTTTGATGGACTGTGACGGATTCAGGATACCTAGGTGGCATACAAAAAATTGCAGTGCGTTTCTCTATAGAGTCCATCACAGTCCATCACCTGAATTTCTGTATACTGAATCCATCAAACTCCTGCAGTAACGCTAGGCTTAAAATCCTTAATCCATCACACTCCTCCAGTTGTTCAATATGGAGGTATCCTGAATTCGCTAAAATCCTCCAAAACAGGAAATGGATTTTGATGGACTCAGGGTGGTTTGGGTTAAAGGGATCGTATACGTTTGGTAATTACTCCAAAAATTAATGGCAATAAAAACTTACTTGGTAAAAAGTACAGCAGCTTTGGATAGTATATTGCATTTTTAAAAACTTTTCACTTCGAAGTACTGCGGTTATTGAAAAAGATATCACTTTTTATCCCAAAAAATTTGAATCGGAGAATTGCTCCAGATTTTCGGCAATATCTCAAAATCGCTACCACCTTTTAAAATGAAATTTGTATGTGGTTAGTTGTATGGTATATATATCTATAACTATATAGGATTAAAACAAATAATGGGTTCCAATTACCAAACGTATACGATCCAACTATTTGTGCTTAAGCAGCTCTTTGAAATTGGTCCCAGTTGTGCAAACCTTGATAATGAAATTGAATTAAGAAATATACACGCGCCGAATTAATGATTTTATTTTTTAGTAAGCTGTTACAAGGATGAGCTTTGTAATGATCAATGCCTTGAAGCTCATCCTTGTCGGCAACTGACGCCATATTAATCCTTATTTAGCCTTTGCCTGTCCCTGATTAGGACAAACCCGATTAGGACAGGGTCACTAGTGATTTCACAGGGGACCCTGTGAGGATGACGATTGCCCTGATACACGGCTCCCCTGGGAGGCTGATGAACAACCGTTTGGCCAGAGCCTAGTCAGTATTGAATTGTATAGATCTGTGTTCTGTAAATAATTTTTTGTATCGAACTTACATTGGCCGGTCTTTCGCTGTCTAGTATTTAAACTAAATTTCACTTTACAAAACTGTGTCCCCCTAAAAAAAACACCACCAGATTTCACCCTCAAAACGGCCACGCTCGTACTCAATGCACGTAATTCCTATTTTTGCACTGGTTTACGCCATTATAAAAACGGAGTGTAACAGTCACGACGGCGACAAGTGCAGAATAAGAATGACGTGCAAAGTTCACATGCGCGACAACGAGTTAACCAGTTTGCACCGGAGGACGTAGATACACGCAAAGTTTTAACCCAGATTCAAAACGGATGACGCATAAACACGCCACGAGCAAGGCCGGAAATTTATGTCTGTCAGCAGCGAGCAAGGCCGAAAATGCGTGGGTGTGCTTCCCGGTACTGGCGGCCTGAACCTGCTTCGGATCAAGTTTCATTAAAAATAATCCCGCACGTCGGCTCGGTGATGTTAAAATAATCCCAGTGCGATCTGGTTAAAGGTCATGTAGGATACACCATTGGTAATTACTTAAATTATCATGAATGGGTGTAAATGGGGGGTTGGAATTTATAGTAAATATCGTTTAACTGACATGTCCGAAGTTTTATTATCAAGGATGCTGTGAAAATCTGAAAAAACGGCGTTCGTTTTCAACCGGCGTCGTGCAGTGGTTCTTATGTTCTTGTTTTTTCGCGTCGGCGATCGTAATTTTTGTTAAAATAAAATTTAATTTGTCGTAACAATTACAGGATATCTAGCACAATCATTTTGCTGGATGCCTACAATCATTATTTACTTTCAAATAAGTAAGATATTTCCTAATAATTCGGTAGTAAATTTGTTTAATATATATCTGCAAATGGTGTATCCTACGTTTAAAAAAAATGCAGAGTTGAGCATTCTGAAGGTGCTGGAATGATATTGCCTTCGGGCCAAATTGCCGATCACCAAACACAATTTTGTAAAGGATATTTTCACACAGTGTGAGTCAGAATCTGGAATGTCTATACACACAGCTCTCACATAACAGAAACCTATTTACACGAAATGGGTTAAACTCATAAGATGCGTTCCCTGGTCTTGAAATTCTGTGTTTAGCGATATATTACCCCTTTAGGGACGTCGTTTATGAGAGGCGGCGCGGGCATTTGAACGGTACTCTGTCGGCGTGATTTGTTGTTCCATCTGTCGCGCGTCTATTATTCCGTCTTGGCCGAGTGTGAAATTGGAATGTCGATATGCATAGCAGGTGAACGGCCGAGGATGATCGGCGCAAAATGTCTCGCTGAGAGAGATCTGGGAATTGAAATGCCACGTTATTAAATCGAGCTATATTTTTTTGTAAACCAAGTAAACATAAGATAAGGCATAAAAAAAAAGAAGTTATGTTGGCGTAACGGGCCCCCAAAAAATTTTTCTTCTTTTTTTTTCTTTTTTTTCCCTCATCCTCTCAGCAATGAAAATGATATGTTTTCTAATTGTTTAAGCCGGTAGTGATACACGATAGCGTGTCCAGGTTCAATATTTTCACAATCCACACACACACAACAATGAGAAACGGTCAGAAATGGTTTCAAACGTATTTATAACTAGATTTATATAGATTTTAATCATTAAATTTCGTCCCTTGAAAAAAAAAATATCCAGGGTCGGCCGTATTTTTAGGGTCGGTCGGGTTACGCCAACATAACATTTTTTTTTTTATGCCTTAGTAGAGCTAGTTCCCCTACGTGGCGCACTTTGATGTTTTTCTTGATTTTCTTTATAAATGCAGTGTTGCCAAACCCATTTGTTGACAAACTTCAAATTCATCAGATAAACTCAAGATTTAGGGTTTCACGTGGGGATTTAGGTTTCACAAGTTTTCAGACAGCCCAGAGTACAAAGCATTCGAGTTGTATTCGAGTCCCTGCAAGTCCATCACAAGTCCTTCAGTCTCAAGTCAAGTCACTAGCTATTCAGATGAACTGTTAAAAAAGCATTCCTTTGTCATTGTTCAACCAGTTACTTGCGACTGGACTTGTGACTGGACTTGTGACTGGACTTGTGACTGGACTTGTGACTGGGCTCGTGACTGGACTCGTGACTGGGCTCGTGACTGGACTTGTGAAAGGACTTGTGACTGGACTTGTGACTGGACTTGTGACTGGACTTGTGACTGGACTTGTGACTGGACTTGTGACTGGACTTGTGACTGGACTTGTGACTGGACTTGTGACTGGACTTGTGAAAGGACTTGTGACTGGACTTGTGACTGGACTTGTGACTGGACTTGTGACTGGACTTGTGACTGGACTTGTGACTGGACTTGTGACTGGACTTGTGACTGGACTTGTGACTGGACTTGTGACTGGACTTGTGACTGGACTTGTGACTGGACTTGTGACTGGACTTGTGACTGGACTTGTGACTGGACAAGTTTTTGTGACTGGGCTCGTGACTGGGCTCGTGACTGGGCTCGTGACTGGACTCGTGAAAGGACTCGTGAAAGGACTCGGGAAAGGACTTGGGAAAGGACTTGGGAAAGGACTTGGGAAAGGACTTGGGAAAGGACTTGGGAAAGGACTTGGAAAAGGACTTGGGAAAGGACTTGGGAAAGGACTTGGGAAAGGACTTGGGAAAGGACTTGGGAAAGGACTTGGGAAAGGGACTTGGGAAAGGGACTTGGGAAAGGGACTTGGGAAAGGGACTTGGGAAAGGGACTTGGGAAAGGGACTTGGGAAAGGGACTTGGGAAAGGGACTTGGGAAAGGGACTTGGGAAAGGGACTTGGGAAAGGGACTTGGGAAAGGGACTTGGGAAAGGACTTGGGAAAGGGACTTGAATACAACACTGGTACAAAGTACTACATATTTATAAGTTGCTTAAACTTTAATAGGAAGGGCAACACCCAAATATTAAAATGCCTTTTTGTTTACAGCAAGTTATCTTTATGTACCGATAGTACATGTACTTTTGTACAGTATGTATGTGTTACCATAGGCCCCTACATGGATTAGGTCTGAAGCGTACACACATGTACCATACACCAGACCCTTGTAAATCCTGACATGTTCCTGAACAGGTTTAGGAGATTATGTTTTACCTTGTAATGCTGTCCCAGAGCTTTCCCTTTTGGCTAGGAATGTCTTTCACCCATCAAACACAGTCTGTAAATCATGTCTGGAATCTTATTTAAGGGGAGTCACAATTTGTGCATGTTGTTGAACTTAAAGGTAGGATATACATGTACCATTTGCAGATATCAAAAATATTTACTACCGAATTATTAAGAAATATCTTACTCATTTGAAAGTAAATAATGATTCTAGGCTTCCAGCAAAATGATTGCGCTAGATATTTTGTAATTATTCCGAAAAATAGAATTGTATAAAACAAAATTCGAGATCGCCGGACGGCGATCGCGAAAAAACAAAGATAACATAAGAATAACTGCTCGACGCTGATTGAAAACAAAACGCTGTTTTTTGTGATTTTCTCGGCATCCATGATTGTAAAACTTCGGACAGGTCCGTTAAATTAATCGATGTTTACTATGACATACAATGTACGGTACAACCCCCCAAATCCACCATGTGATTGTCCATCACATTGTGTTAAAGGTAGTATACACCATTGGTAATTGCTTGAATTATCATGAATGGGTAGATTTGGGGGGTTGTATTTCATAGTAAATATCGTTTAACTGACTTTTCCGAAGTTTTACAATTATGAATGCCGAGAAAAGCACAAAAACCAGCGTTTGTTTTCAACCGGGGTCGAGCAGTTATTCTTATGTTATCTTTGTTTTTTCGCTCTCGCCGTCCGGCGAGAGCGAATTTTTCTTTATAAAATTCAATTTTTTTGAATAATTACAGGATATCTAGCGCAATCCTTTTGCTGAATGCCTAGAATCATTATTTACTTTCAATTGAGTACGGTATTTCTTAATAATTCAGTAGTAAATATTTTTGATATCTGCAAATGGTGTATACTACCTTTAACCCTAACCCTACTTAATGCTACTTTATACTACTAGTAGTAAAAAGTAGTATGCAGTACTCTCAGTCTCACTGACTTGTGTGCAATGCCTGTAGTAATTTTTAGTATTTGGTACTTCACCCCTAATTGCACTCGTAGTACTTTTTAGCATTGGGTCCCTCTGCTTGCTGAGTGTACATGGCCCATGTATGCTGTGTACATGTAGGTTGTTCTAAACTCTACAGCAACAATTTTCTTGGGACACAGCAATGGGTCAAGGCTGGACTACTGCATTTTTTGCCAGGTAAGTATTACTGACCTGTATTGCCACTATTAGTATTTGGTAGTTGGCAGTATCTGGACTCTGTCAGTACACACCCAATCATCAGTCAGGGAGAGACCCAGTGCTACAAAATACTAAGTAGTATTCTGTAGTACGCAGTTCTTTAGCCCAAAGTAAGGCCTAGGGGGTTAGGGTTAAGGCATACCACCAAAACCAACAGTTCAACAGTTTGAGTGTAGAGTTTACGCCATATGGTGTTGGAATTTGCGAGGATAGGCAATCACACTAGGGAGTTAAGGATTTAAAACCACATTCCTTCAAATTTCATTTTTGTTTTCATACCCTCGTCCCTTGCAAGAAACTCTTGTTGAACCCCTCCAAGCGCAAGAAATATCCGGAAGTAATTTGGGACAAAAATCCACTCATTTTGAAGCTCTTAAGCACTCGCAAATTGGCTTTGGTTTGGTGATTATGCCCCAATTCCTTCGGCGACGAAAAAAAAAAATTGTATTAAAATCGGACGACCCATCTGCTGGTTATGTCTGCGTGCCCTGGGGGCAAGACTAAAAAAAAAACCACCAAAATTATTGTGGAAGAGAAGAAAATGTGGTTAAAAGTGCATCACCACAGCGTGAACTGTGAATCATTTGTGTGTAATCATTGCGACAGAGATGGGCCTGTTGGGGTAGATTGCAATATGTGACCCGCTCCATCGTAATCAGGAATAAGTCGCTGGGGCCGTTTTACGCAATCGGCCGTTGAAGTGAACGCATGGGTGAAAATCGTGACCAAGTCGTTTTTTGGAACATTGTATTTTTAGGAAGTGTAGTTATCACAGATTATTGTCATTAATGTCGTGTATGTAAAAACGATAAATAAAGATGAAAATTAAGAGGATTTGTGTGCGCTGTCTGTATGATTTTGGTCAATTTTGTTTATTTCAAAGCTGTTTTTCTCGGAATGTGGATTCGGCAAATAAATATACACCTGTCATCTTCATCAGACCATAACTCGTTAACCTAAGAAGATACACACTTTTGATGGGTATCATAAGAAAGCGTATGGAATTCCCTTTCTCACCGTGTGCATATCTCAAAAAGTCATTTCGAGACTTATTCCTGATTTCGATGGAACGGGTCACATATGATTACCCAAAAAACAAACTCGATTAAAAGTCTCAAGCATTCTGTGAAATCACGGCACCTGGTGTGATGTGGTTTTAGAAGAAAAGTGGAATTTTGTATTAATTTCCAATGATGATCATTTTAAAACAATTAAAAAAATTGTTTGCACTCGGTTACACATCTGTGAATGGGTGTAAGCCAGCTAGTCTGGTTTCCCAAATAATTCAGATAATTTTCTGACATAGATACACTGCTCTGTTTTATCTGAAGGAAGTCAAGAAACCAGACCACAAAAACATTTTTTTCCCAAATAGGTTTTTTTTTTCTGGTAATCTGTTTGTACCGAGCAAGACTTTTTGCGCTAAGCAATTTTGTGTGCTTAGCAATATAGGCGGTCTCTGAAATTAGTCCCTGGTCACAGTTGGTAAATTTGTCAGGTAACCCACAATCCTGAGCTAAACCACTCTAGTTGGCAGGTTTTCTTTAAAGGTACCGATAGGTTACACCATGGTTACACCTTTTGCAGATATCAAAAAAGTTTACTACCAAATTATTAGGAAATATCTTACTTAAAGTTACTTAGTTAAAAACGAACGCTGTTTTTCTTGCTTTTCGGCATCCATGATAGTAAAACTTTGGACAGATCAGTAAAGGTAGGATACACCATTGGTAATTGCTTGAATTATCATGAATGGGTAGATTTGGTGGGGTTGTATTTTATATCGTTTAACTGACCTGTCCAAAGTTTTACAATCACGGATGCCGAGAAAAGCACGCGAACCAGCGTTTGTTTTCAACCAGCGTCGAGCAGTTATTCTTATGTTATTTTTGTTTTTTTCGCGATCAATTTTTTTCGCGGAATAATTACAGGATATCTAGCACAATAATTTTGCTGGATTCCTAGAATCATTATTTACTTTTAAATGAGTAAGATATTTTCTAATAATTGGGTAGTAAATATTGTCGATATCTGCAAATGGTGTATACTACATGTACAAACGATATTTACTATAAAATACAAGCCCCAAATCCACCCATTCATAATAATTCAAGCAATTACCAATGGTGTATCCTACCTTTAACTATTGTTCCGCCCAGTTGATCCCAGTCTTTTGTGCCCACTCCCCAGTCTATCTTGTGTCCCTGGTTCTGGTTAATACCCAGTCATTGTCATGGTTTGCTGTGACTTTGTCATGTCTGACTGATCCCAGTATCTGGTTCTGTAATATTTTTTCTATCGACCACAGAAAATGGGAGCACTAAACACCTACATGTAGATTGTGTACTCTGAAAGTGACCTGGTATAGCTGCCATAGATCACAGAGATTTGCTGGTGCGTGTGTGCATAGTGGGAGTTGAAATTATACTGCGAACAGTGGTAACATTTGACCATTTTTTATTTTACCATCGTCTCAGTAAAACCTTCCCAAAAAAAGTCCAGTGCGTACACGGCTTTAGAGGTGGGAGGAAAACCCCAGAAGAATATCCTGGGAAAAACTCACGGAGTAAGGCAGGGACTGAAAACCCAATCCACATATTGGCCCAGGCAGGGTTTTGAACCCGGGACATAGTGGTGGAAGGCGAGGAAAGAACCGCTACGCCAACCTGACTCCCCCAAATGTCTGTCAGCAGCGAGCAAGACCGGAAATGCTTGGGTGTGCTTCCCGGTACCATCGGCCTGAACCCGCCTCGAATCGAGTAATAAATAAGAATGACTTCTTTTCTGGATGAGATTGCACTGTCATTGTGTTCGTGGGGCCGGTTATAGTGTCATGATGGGTCTCAAAGGCTCACAAATGCTCACTCACAAGTCACTCACTCACTATTTTGGCACAGGTACAAATGTGCCATTTATGTCGAATGACTCTGACTTCAGACTTAATTGTGTGTTCCTGAGCTACCCTTCAGGGAATTATCAGGTTAAGAAACCAGACTTCGGTTATTGGCTTGCATCCATGGATGTGTGTAACTGTATTGCAAATAAAAGTGATCGTGTACTAATAACTAATTAATATATTGGAGGCAGTCTTTTTTACTAATGATTGCTGCCGGCAATCGTTGAGAGTTGATTTCACTTTTCTTGAAAATTATTTGAGGTGATGCTTATTCACACACAGTCACATAAGGTATCACTTAATACAAAATGCGTGTATGTAATTCACTTTTTGTTTTTGATGCTTACAAATGTTATACATTACCTTTAAAACAGGCCATTGATTGTAAGTGTTTTGGAGATAAGTGTTGCAAAGCAAAGGCTACATGTATGTAACGTAAATGTAACGGCATTAAAAAAAATAGGTTCTAATTCTCTGTCATACGAATCTGAACTTACGAATAAGAGTTGACGTACAGTCAACCTCGTACCCATGGCTACGATCTTGCTGCGCCATGTTTTTCCATCATGCCTTGCGCGATCTTAACCTCCTGGACCTGGAATTGTCTAATTTAAATGTGCCATATACATGTTTTGTCGATGCGTTTAACGCGCGACGCAATCTTTAACATTTTGTAATTGTTATTTTGCAGAATCAATCCTTTCAAACATGATATTTTGACCTCGCGATCTTTAGCAAGGATTTATAATAAATGTACGTACCGGTACATGTACCTATGTTGTCCATCTATAACGTTAGAAACGGGTTTTTGGGGACAAAACGAGGCCTCCAAAATCCATATTGTACAGGTAAGGCGCAGACTTGAAAAACATTTCATACTTGACGTGCGTTCATGAACACGCGCGCGCATTACATTCAGGGCGTGCAGTTTACGAAAAATGGGTTAGTGAAGGGGTTAGTGAAGGAACGCGCATGCGCCCATGGATTTTTGTTATATCGATTTTTGTTATATCGATTTTTGTTATATCGATTTTTGTTATATCGATTTTTGTTATATCGATTTTTGTTATATGTGACCCGCTCCATCGAAATCAGGAATAAGTCAGAAAATGAATTTTGGAGATATGCACATGGTGAGAAAGGGAATTTCATAAGCTTTCTAATGATACCCATTACAAGTGAGTATCTGTTTAGGTTAACGAGTTATGGTCTGATGAAGATGACAGGTGTATATTTATTTGCTGAATCCACATTCCGAGAAAAACAGCTTTGAAATAAACAAAATTGACCAAAATCATACGGACAGCGCACACAAATCCTGTTCATTTTCATCTTTATTGATCGTTTTTACATCCAAGACATTAATGACAATAATCTGTGTTAACTACACTTCCTAAAATACAATGTTCAGAAAATCGACTTGGTCACGATTTTCACCCATGCGTTCACTTCAAGGGCCGATTGTGTAAAATGGCCTCAGCGACTTATTCCTGATTACGATGGAGCGGGTCACATATCAATTTTTGTTATATCTTGAACACGCCGTTTGTGTGCAACATTATCGGTCAATCCAGTTACCTATAACCAGACCGATCTCATGAATCATTGCTGCAAGTTACGCTAACAAAACCCATCGGGATTTTAACATTCCCCTCCCCCCCCCACCTCCCACAAGGTTTGAGTTTGTAGATTAATAAAAAGAGGAAATGCCTCCATGGACCGTAAAACCCTTATCCTGCCCACTGAGTCGTTCTAACGAGATTTTGTGCATGACTGATGTAGTTTTAATGGATGATCAATCTGTTTTAGTTTCTTATTAGACAGACAGATTGCTCTGTTGAATGTAAAATATAACACCTTTTTGAAAAAGAAAAAAAAATGTGTTGGGTGTTTTGGAGAGGGGATGGATTGAGAAGGGGGAGGGGAAGGGGATTGAGGGGTTTTCAAATTACTGAAATCGTTGATTTACAAAAGTGAACTGTTGTAAATGTATGTACAGTAATTCCATGTTTGATTTGGTTGTTAACCCTAACTCCGTACCCCATTTTTTTCTTACACAAAACCTGAATCCTGGTAAAACCCCATGTAACCCAAATTCTGCAAAATCCTTCAAAATTTAGTACTGGTCACCACCACTGTGCATGAATCCTGCAAACTCCTGTAGTGGGGTTACCATTGAGCTATAAAGCAGCCAAACATGGAACAAACAGCTGCTAATAAAGTGCCCTATTACAACAAGGGTCAAGGTATATATTGGTAGGCAAATGTTTCCTATCCTTGACACATAACTTACACCTTTACTGAAGCTCTATGAAGAATGTGAAAAGAGCATTAGCAGTGTGAAAGTAACAAATAACCTCAATTCTACAAAATCCTCATTTGGATAAAAACCTAAGTAACCTCAATCCTACAAAATCATCCAGCAGTAGTTTAGGCCTTATCCTAGTGTGACATCATAGCATGTGCTCAACTTCAAAACCTCATTTTGACAGTAATAAATTAACAAAAAATTCCATTAAATTGTGAATGTGCTCAATAAACAAAAAATGTATAGGAACCACAGTGGATAAATGTTAAGTTCCTTGCTATTCCAAAAATAGTTCAACTGTGACTCATGACTTTACTGCTCAATCCAACACAGTCCAACACACCAAGTTGTTAGGTACCTGAACATATAAAATGACTTGCCTGCTAAATCCAACAATATCCAACGGTCTTACTTTTTTCTCTGTTTGCTGCTGGATCCAACAGATCAGTCCAACTTGGCATTATTTACCAGTATAACCCAACAGAATGGAATTCTGAAAGAGTTCCAGAATATGTAAAATTACATGCCTGCTAAATCCAATAGGACCTTGGACCCTGTTTGAAAGGTAGTTAGACCCTGTTGGATCAAGCAGGGTTGAGGTCATATGCTGCGTTCCAATCGTGTTGTGTTTATCGTGTTCCCCCGTGAATTTCTTCATGTTCACTAGTGGGTTGCATTTCAACTCGCCAAGACACACGCGCACAGTCGAGTTAGTCGTGCGGTAATAAGGATATTCTTTATCGCGCAAGAACTCGTACGTGACCCAACACGCATGCGCGATTATTTCATTCGTTTATGAAGTCGTGAACATGGAGAAATAAATTCCACCTCGAGTTCACCACTGGTGAACACGAGTTACCAGGCGATTAGAATGCCATTATACGACTCGTGAACTCGTGAACACGATAAACACGACGCGATTGGAACACAGCAATAGTCCAGTTGCTAAAATACTTTTTGTTGCAACCCTTTTTTCTTCCATTCACTCTATCTGTTCGTCATTACTGCATCCTGCAGCCAAGCACTTAATGCATTATGCATGAGTTAACAAGTTTGAAGGAGGGCGAGAAAAAAAATATAAAAAATTAATGAATTCTTTAAGAGGATTTGTGCTAGGTGGCGCATCTAATTCCATTAATCACAGGGCCTGGAGGCCGGAGGAGGAGGCTGCGCTGGCTTAGGCTGTGGTGGTACATCTGGGCTACGTAAATATCGATGAGTGCAATCACAGCATGCGTCAGGAGGAATTAATGTTCTTGTTTAAGTTGGGGGATTGAGAATTATTCGTCATTGAAATATATGAAGCCGATGATGTACGTACGTATGTTTCATTGTAAATGCTTTTTAGTTGGACATGATCTGCCATTCATTATGTACTTGTAAGTATGTTGTTGTGAGAGCTTTTTTGTCTTGCCTGAAGTTCAGAAAGAGACTACCGGTATGCAATCACAAATTTCTGTGTACCTTAACTGGACACGAAACGGTAGTCTGTATGTTATGTGTATACATGCATGTACACATGGTGCGAAATACGGTACCCTCTGGAGACTTGAACACAATGGGGACAATGGGAGTGAAAAGGTCTCCAAAGGGTAATTTCTATAGATGAATAGGTCTCCATTACTAGGAATTTCACGAATTAGATTTTTGGATTGTACTTAAATTACTCAAAAACTAGGTTAGTGTTTGGGTTAGGGTATAATATAGGGTATATTGGGTCAAAATTTCAACCCAGGAAAATAATTGTGGTTAAAATGGGAGCATTTTGAAAAACGTGCTCGACTTTCTAACCATTTTGTACACGAGAACAAAGCCATGTCTCTACATACAAAAACGCGAATGTGTGTACATAAGTTTAGAGTACAATATGTACCGGTACGGTACGTATACGTGTGTCATTTTTGTTAGTTTGTATGCAAACTAGAAGTTTAATTACTTTACAGTCAAACTCCGGCCATGGGTGCATTTACCTTAGAATACAACCCCCCCCTCCCCCAAATAAATATCCACCCATTCGTGATATTTCAAGCAATTACCAATAGTGTCCATCCTACCTTTAAATTCTTTGAAAATTGGACAGTGAAAAAAAAATAAAAAATCAGAATTTGGATAAGCTGTTTAACTTTTCATAAATTTTTAAAAATTGCAACAGAAACCATTGTTGTGGAGTTTAGAGTCATTAAACCTTACCCCCTGGGGTGTGTGTGACATTTGTTTATTGAAATGGATCAATTCGGCACTGTTAGTGGGTTAATTGCCTATAAACATTTATTGGGTCTTATTTTGGATGAAAACCAGAAAAACCTGTCAGATAATAAATTGAAATTTTGGGCCATTAAAATTGAACCCTTGCTGAATTTACCCCTATAAGGTCAGCTAAAATTACCTCATTTGCAAGGAATGCTGTAAAAAATTCCACCGGACCCCCTAGGGTCCTGGTAATTTTAAACCATGTCCCAGTATGTGCAGAATAGTTTTGATACCATTACCAGACCTCCTGGAGGTCACTCTATTGTTATTGTGGTGGGTGCTAATTAGGAAAGGAGTTTATGACAGCTATGGGTGTTGGGTGAAATTTGACAGGGATGTCACTCTTCACCCTGTTGGGGTTGTCAAAATCAGGTTTATTTGTAGGTTTTTGGGTGGTTTTTTCGGGATGGGGTCTTTATTTTTAAAGGTAGGATACACCATGTGCAGATATTGAACATTTGTACTACCGAATTATTAGGAAATATTTTACTTATTTCAAAGTAAATAATGATTGTATGCATTCAGCAAAATGATTGCGCTATAGATATCCTGTAGTTGTTACGAAAAATTAAATTTTATAAAAATAAACAGACGGCGATTGCGAAAATAACCAGAATACAATGAAGAACATGAAATACATGAAGAACAACATATGAGAACCCCTGCCTTACGCCGGTTGAAAATAAACGCCCTTTTTTTTTTTCCATGATTGTAAAACTTCAAACAGGTCAGTTAAACGATATTACTATAAAATACAACCCCCAGATCCACCCGTTTATGATCATTCAAGCTTAATCATAAACAGCTTGAGTTTTGAGTCACAATTTTGACCCTAGAAATTTCTTGTGCGGATATTTCAGAAACGACACAAAAACGTCCAAATATTAAAAGTTGGTTGTTGTGGATGTTTATGCTACTTTTCATTTAAAATGTGTTTCGTAGCCCAATTGGGTGCTTCCCAGGATGGAGTATCCCTTTAAAATTCTAGTGTCAAAATCTGTTTTCGGTTTGAGTGAATTATAAAGAAATAAACCCAACCGAAGTTATTTTTCAGAATAATTTCGAAAATGCATACTGGTATACCCGGTGTATACATATTTTAATGCGCCTACATATTTTAATGCAAATTCCTTACACAAAACCTACATCCTTATGCACAAATTAATGGGTTTTTTCCACTTGAGTCTAAAATATCCTATGTAGAGTAAATTTTTTTCTCAAGTAAAAAAAAAGGAACTTGGAGAATGATTGGTAGGTATTTTGATTGAGGGCATATTAGATTTTATTCAGGAAAAAGTTCAAAATCAATGGTCCCACATTATCTAATGCCCAACTAGTAATTTCCGTCAAAAGTACATGTAACCGTTTGGTCCCAGCGTATTTATACCTGAAGAAGGTACCATCGTTCAGTACATGAATGTAAACTGTACTTTTACTTGCACTGTGTACATTCATCAGCGACTGCACAGTCTAATTAGTGTCGTCGCCTGACAAAATACAATTGTTGAGTTTGGGTTTTCTGCCAATTAGATCGCGACTACATGTACGTCCGAATCCAAATCCCTCCCAATTAATTCCCTGCTCTAGTTTAATCCCGACATCCTCTTCGTCGTTTGTTGATAACAAAATAAACTGCCGCAAACTCTCGAACCCCCCCCCCCCCCCCCTCCCCCCCCTCTCGATCATCCCCTGACACAACAGTACCGTTACCATTTTATAGTTAATGACGCACAGTCATCTAAGAGGTACCGTACGAGGACATTTGCGATGTTTACAAATCCTGGTTGGAATCGCTGCAGAGATCTGGTAGCCCTAAAAATAGCGCTCGCTGATTCTTGTTCCTGATTAGGCATCAGTAGGGGTTCAGAGTTTTTTTACGCGTAGTTGGGGTTCACAGGAGTGCATGCTTCTGAGCATGACAAATAGTCGCAGTCATTATACACGGTTGTTAGAAGCAGTTTTTCTTAGATTATGAGATAATTTTGCAGATATCAAAAATATTTACTATCGAATTATTAAGAAATATCTTACTCATTTGAAAGTAAGTAATGAGTTCTAGGCATCCAGGCAAAATGATTGCGCTAGATTATCCTAGTAATTATTCTGAAAAATTCTGAATATTATAATGATCGCGATCGCGAAAAAACAAAGATATCATAAGAATAACTGCTCGACGCCGGTTAAAAAAATACGCTGTTTTTCGTTTCTTTCTCGGCATCAATGATTGTAAAACTTCACACAGGTCAGTTAAAACGATATTTGAAATACAACCCCCCCATATCCACCCATTAATGATATTCAAGCAATTACGCAAAGGTGTATCCTACCTTTAAAAAAGATATTGCCTTTAAAGGTAGAATACACCCTTTTGCAGATATCAAAAAAAGTTTAACTACCGAATTATTAGGAAATATCCAGGGGGGGGGGGGGGGGGTGGGGGGCGGAATGGGGTGTTGTGCAATCATTTGCAATCGCAGTTTGGGGTACACTCTATTTTTTAAAAAGGTGATGACCATTAAACATTATATACAAAATCCATGTACATGTATACTGTTAAAATTCTCTCTTTAACAGCACTGAAAACATAATAGTTTATATTGAAAGAGTATTTTCAATTGCTGAGGTGCTTAGTTTGAAATAAAAATGTGTTGGATTGTGCAGGAACCTTATGAGTCAAACGTTGGACTCTGTTTTGATTTTAATAGCAGGGAGGTCTCGGGGAACCATTAGGGGGTTAGGGTCTTAATCAATAAATTAAACGATGCCGTCATCTTTTTAAAACTGAATCATGTAATGTGTGTGTACGTGTCGGAAGGAAACGTTCTCAGTCAGGTTGCTGCTGGAGTGGGTTGGGGGGTCTTGGGGGATCCTGGGGGGGGGGGGGGGGGGGGGGGGGGGGGAAGGGTGATCTCTGCTCAATTTTAGATTTAGTTGGATGTCGTTGACTGTGTTTCTCCTCCAGGGGGAAAGTTGAATTAACTTGGACAGAAACGTGCAGCGCCACGGTTCTTAACCCAGACACACGCAATACCGGGTCACTTGGGTGATTTTTAAGCAAAAAACACGTCAAGGATTAAAAAAAAAAATCCCCCTTCCCATTTATTTTTTATTGTAAACAAGTTTGGTTGAAACGGGATATCGCGATTTCAGGCACTGCATGTCAGGTTATGGGGGCTGTTGAGTTTCAGGAATTTTGTTCTGTTGGTGTCGATGTTGATTTTTGTGCCTTTGGCAATTGGAGCGTCACTTTCGGTTAGAATTTGCTTGGAAACTTGGGGTGCTTTAGCCATTTGGGATTTGTGCATTGAAATAAAGAAAACTTCTGGAAGATTCCTCTAGTTCTGATTCTTCAGGGTTGAGGTGTGTTTTCTTAACATTTGTGAAGTATACACCATTTTCAAATAACAAAACTACTAGAATTATTATGAAATATCTTACTTGACTGTAAGTGAATAACCGTGAATTTTGTATCATCAATTTCACAAACGATTGCCTGGCCAGCAATCGTTGTAAAAAACCTGACTATTTTCAAACACTGCCCCCAAATTCTATTGAGATTCATCTGAAGGAAGTCAAGGAACCAGACTTTTAGTTTAGCTTCTATGAACACAAAACTTTAAACAGGGGCCATTTTCAAAGAGCTGCTAAGCACAAAAATTTGCTTAGCACACAAAAGTCTTGCTCATTAAAAACAGGTTAAATTTTTGGGGATAAAAAGTGATATCTTTTTTATATACCGAAGGACTTCAAAGTAAAAAGTTTCTAAAAATGCATATACTATCCAAAGCTGCTGTACTTCTTACCAAGTAAGTTTTCATTGCATTAATTTTTGTAGTAATTACCAAACGTGTACGATCCCTTTAACAGCAAAATTTTATGTGTTTTTCATGCTAAGCAAAAAACCAGCTGATTATCAATCAAAAACAATAAAGATCACGTGAAAATTTTTGTCTGTAACCTTGTTTTTGGCAAGGACAAAATTGTCATGCTAAGCAAATTTGGTGCTAACGAGCTCTATGAAATTAGCCCCTGGTCAGTCATCACAATATTTTATTAGATAATACGAACCAACTAACCCATCCATTCTATACAAAAAAAACTAAAACACACAGCATACATGTCATTCTGGGGACAATTTCATAGAGCTGCTAAGCACAACAAATTTGCTTAGCATGGCAATTTGTTCCTAGGCAAAAACAAGGTTACAGACCAAATTTTCATGTGATCTTTATTGTTTTGGATTGATAATCAGCTGTTTTTTTGCTTAGCATGAAAAACGCGTAGAATTGTGGCTGGTAACTTTTTTTTAATGAGCAAGACTTTTTTGTGCTAAGCAAAATTTGTGTGCTTAGCAGCTCTATGAAAATGGCCCCTGTAAGCCCAGTAATTAACCTTGACAGGCTTTTGTCTGTGAGCTCAAACCTGTTTACAGTTTTCCTTATTTTTGTTTATCTTGTTGAGGTTTTTTCCCAGTCCACTGGGGATCACCATAAAATTGTGACTCACCTCCCCCCCACCCCCCCCCCCCCTCCACCTCAAAACGGACCAGGGGCTTGTTAAAATGGTTGGCCTTCCTGATATGATGACAGGTCTGTTATTCTGCCAACCTGATCACTGAGGCTAACAACAGCTCTGTAATCTTTTCCTTACTTACAACGTTGTGAAATAGTTCTGCCTTTAAAAAAAATAAAAATACTGCGCAAGCGAAAGGATTACTAAACTTGATACATCAGTTATTGGTGGTACCCCCTGCCAAGGGAACCATTTCAATTGAGGCAGGACGTTTGTGTTTAGGAGTTGGTTTAGCCCTGCGTTGGGTTGCCATTTGCTATTTGGGACTTTGGATTTCGTTGGAGTCGAGTGGATTATACAACCCCCCGGAGTATGTGGTCCGGAAGTTTTGTTGGGGGTTTTAATCAGCGCAGTGTGTGTATTTCCTTGAAAAAAAAGCTCGGCTGAAGTACTGGCTAACCTAAATGTTCACAATTTGCAGGTAGGGTGCCATTAACCTAGCTTAAACATTTTAACTTCAAGATTGTTGAATTACTGACTGTATAGGGTGCATGTGCTACATGTATAAACGAGACCATGTTTAATCTATGCTATGTGTAACAATCTTAAAACGGACTACGGTTTTTAGTGCGGGATGTAAAGATGTGTTTCTAAATTCGGTACCCTGTGGAGACCTGAACACAATGTGACAATGGAGTCAAAAGGTTTCCAAAGAGTAATTTCTATAGATGAATATTAAGTCTCATACAAGAAATTTCAGGATAATAGATTTTTTGATTTTACTCAAATTACTTAAAAACTAGGGTTAGGATGTGGGTTAGGGTTAGTGTTTTGGGTTAGGTGTATGATATAGGGTATATTGGGTCGAAATTTCAAATCCAGGAAATTAAATTGTGCGTTGAAATAGGAGCATTTTTGAAAAGGTGACTTTCTAACCCATTTTGTACACCGAGAACAAAGTTTATTATTATTATTTTCTGGTAATGAAACCAAGGATCCTTCAAAAGCGCTCAAGGCACTGTAGCTCTAAGCCATAAGAACCCTGTAGACAGAGGCACGTCAGCCAGGAAACACCTGCCCGGGCAAACCCACTTCTCTTAGCGATAAGTGTTCTGGGTTCTTTTACGTGCATTGATACAATTTTATAATGTTATAATGGGAAAGATATATACACACATTATAAATTATACAACACCACGGGCCCTACAATTTTACATCCCATCCGAAGGGACGAAGCAATAGTGGTTTAATTGCCTTGCTTAAGGACACACCGCGTCGACACCGGGACTCGAACTCACGCTCTGCGGAACAGAAAACCGGGTTCTTAACCGCCCGGCCACGCACGACACTCCACAAGGATACAAATTGAGGATGGGTGTTTTTCCTCATTGGATAAAAAACTGATTATTTTTACTACACATTTGGATCAAAATACATGTTACCGGTAGGATGTGTACATGTATTCGCATATTTCTAGGTTATAAAATACAATTTATATAACCATAGAACTCTAACACAAATCAAGACAAGATTGTCTTGAAAACTTGGTTGGTGTGGTACTTCCCAATGATGGAAACATGGTGGTTGTGTTCCTGAGCAAGACACTTTAGTTTTTCCACCTTTCTCTAATTTAAAAGTAGTGGTTCTAATTTGAGATAGATATTGCATAATTCTTGACACTTAACCCCCAGACACTTGCTGTGATAATTTCTGGACTCCTGAAAAGTGTGAGAAGTACTCTCTATTTTGGTTACAGCTTGTCTTGATTATTAGTTTCCCCATACTAGAAGTGAATGGATACAATATAAGCCAAACCTATTGACTCAACAACTGTTGACTATAGCACTAACTGTTGACTTTATAGCACCAACTGTTGACTTTATAGCACCAACTGTTGGACTTTATAGCACCAATTACAGGCAGGATTTATTAGTTGAAGGGCACTCTATTGTATGTGGCTACCCATCAGTTGATGTTTAAACCTAACTCCCTACACAACAAAGGAAGTTGGGAGGATTTTGAAGGAATTGTATTGTTCAATAACAATGGTG